>PVKB01000428.1:303662-758976 GCA_004027205.1 Ctenodactylus gundi
CCCCCCCCCCCCCCCCCCAACCCTGAGGATATGGCAGCTGCATGCTCTACACATTCAATGGTTGTTGCTCTGATTATGTGGAGGCAGAGGACGTGGTCTGCATCCCTCAGGACAGCCTATGCACACCTCCTGCGGTCTTCAAATTGGTAAGGGTTGGCAGAATGGTAAAATGTCTGTCTGTTGTACCCTAAAGTAAACACCTATGTGCCTTTTCATCCTACTTATTGCTGGCATGGCTGGTTCATGAAGCCATTCCCAAGGTGGAACCCTTCTCAAATTGACAGCTGTTAAATTGCTCTATAAAAATTTATCAGGATTTGTGGTGCAGGCCTGTAATTCCAGCACTCAGAAGGGTGAAGCAGGAGGATCACAACTTTAAGCTTAGTCTGAACAATGTAGTGACTTAGTGAGATCTTGTCTCAAGATCACAAAAATATTCAGAATTATTTCTACAATAGATACATTTCATTCAATGACTTAAAATACAATATTGTGAGTTAACTCAACTTTTTAAGAAACAGAATGGCTCAAAAGTGGACAAATGTTTTGCTTAAGAATCTTTACCTTTATATTCTTAATCACAATTGGGTATTTCATTCCTGAAAAAAAAAGAATTAGGAAAGATTGTTTTCAGCTTAAAAAGGCTTAAAAAGTATTTGAAGTATTATAACTATTAACAAACTTTAATTATTTTCCTATCATAATTGCATCTTCTATTTCCTTCTGAAGTGTTTTACCAAATAACAAGACTCAACTAGCTCACAGTTGACAACACATAGCACTCTGGTCTATTTTTTTAGCTTGCTTCAACTCATTTGATCTAGACTTACACACTACCCCCCACTTCAGCTCCAGCACAGACAATCCCAGATTTCTACTCAACTCCAACTTGGAAAATCAAGATGTGCAATGGACCATCAGTATGAATTTCCCTATAGAACTAAACCTTTTTTTGTGTGTATGATACTGAGGATTGAACCCAGAGGTCTTTGCACTGTGCTACATCCCCAGACCATTTTATTTTTTTGGATTTCGAGACAGGGTCTCACCAAGTTGCTAAGTTGCCTGCACTTCTGATTCTCCTGCCTCAGCCTTCCAAAGTGCTAGGACTGGAAGCATGTATCACCATGCCTGGCTAGCACTAAAAACATGGCAGAGGAAACTTCTTGTGAAAGTGCTGGTTACCTGATTCCTTGTAGGTCCTTGGTTGTTTAGAGAAGCAAGTTACCACAATACAATAATATTCCAGTAATCAACTGACTGTTTATACAATTTGCTCCCACTCAGATACCAATGGTCTCAGTCTTACAAAGCATGCCTACAGCAAAAAAAGGATCTGCCCTCCCTGTCTCATAAATCTGATTACTACCTAACTCTAACATCCTGATTTAACAAATTTGTTCAGCACCTTAGAGTTTAGAAGGATACTGGAAGAATGATTCAGATCTCCTTAAAATTTGTCACAACAGAAAGAACCGAACATTAGTTTTTTCCTCCTTTAAATTTTCCTAAAGCAAACAGATATTTTATAAATCTTTTATTTGGTTTAAGGAAGTAAATGTCCTCAAAGCAAAACAAAACCAACTCTTCCTGCAACACAGAGGAGGAGGGGGGTCAGATGCCGTGGGTTGCCATTCTAAAACTTGAGAGTATTCAAGAATAATTAACCATTTACTATTTCTAGGTTATAGGCTCTATGCCCAGCCAGTTTGATTCAGTAAGTTTAGGCATTTGTAAAATCTGTATTTCTTTTTTCTTTTCTTTTTTTTTTAAACACCTCTCAGGAAAAAAATTGTTGCCTGATTTCATGTATGACTTTTTATTTTTTTGAGTCAAGGTCTCACCCTGTAGTCCAGGTTGGTCTTGGACTTCATCAGTGCTCCTGTGCCCACCTCTGGAGTGCTGGGCACAAGCGTGCCCCAGCATGCTCAGCTAATCTTATGTGGAGCTGGGGAATCGAACCCAGGGCTTTGTGCATGCTAAGCAAGTGCTCTAACCACTGGACACCCAGACCGTAGCATCTGTATCTCTAACAAGCCTTGTCAAGACATTCTGTCTCTAACCTGCCTGAGGGTGAGCTCCCTGTAAGTTTCCTTGGCATTTCTGATTTTAGCACCAGCCAGAATGCCTCTCAGCGCCATCAGCACAAGACCCTCCAGGAGTTCTGCTCCTCCTCCGTCCGATCTCCTACCCCATTCCCTCTGCCCCACCTCTGGTTCCCCATCTTCTCCAGCCTGGCTGCTGGTGCTCCCCTACCAGCCCTAACCCAGACCAAAGCAATCCGGATTTCATTAAAAGTCAGTACAGTTATTCAAAAGAAAAGACAGGATGGCTTACCATCTTTACTACTGGAAGGGCTTTCTTTTGCCATTTCAATATCTTTCACTTCAAAATTGGTCATGACAGTGCCGCCTGCTTCTTGGAAATCTTGGGCAAACGACAGTGCTACCTGCCGATAGTCCACAATGCCAGTGGACGGACAGTCAATAGCCATTAGACCCTGGAGCAGAATTGTGGAAAAGTCAAACATGAAGGAATCAATGAGATTTGTTCACATTTTTATTTTAACAGACATTACATCTGCTTGGCAAAAATCTGAGACTTTTTTTTGGAGATAGGATCTTGTGATATAGCCCCAGCTGGTTTAAAAAAAAACTTAAGATCCTCATGCCTCAGCCTTCCCTGTGGTAGGATTATAGGTATGTACCATCATGCCTGGTTGACAGTCTTAAAAAAAAAAAAGCACTCCATTTGATCCAGCAATACCTCTTCTGGGTATCATTCCAAAAGAGTTAAAAGCAACGTATAGTAGAGATAAATGTATACCCATGTTTACAGAAGCACAACTAACAATAGCTAAACTGTGGAAGATGCTGAAATACCCACCAACACACCAATGGATATAGAAGTTGTGGTATATGTACGCAGTGGAGTAATACTCTTCTACAAAGACGTATAGATCTGAGGCTTTTCTGGGTAAATGGACACAGCTCAAGACTGTCATGCTTAGTGAAGTGAGTCAAACTCAGAAGGTTAAATATCTCATGGTTTCTGTAATTTGAGAAACCCAGAATAGAGGCATTCTCTAAACCAAATGGGTGTGATAGTGAATTCAGGGGGAATGAGGGAGGGTATGGAAGGGACAAAAGAAGGTGGAGGGACTGTAATGTTGATGTAATATAAATGCGCACAAAATCCTCAAGCTCAATGTAACCATTGTGTATTGCATATATATATATATATATATATATATATATATATATATATATATATATAAAAATGGGGATAAAAGGGCATAAAAATGTATTTCACTAGGTGCCTGAATTTGATGATAACCACATGTATATGTCTAATAGAAGAGAAATAATGGTAGTTAAATTCAAGTGCCAGGGCTGGAGGAGTGGCACAGTGGTTAAAATGCTTGCCTAGCAAGCTCAAGGCCCTGAGTTCAATTCCTCAGTGCCACGTAAAGCTGGGTGTGGCTATGCACACCTGTAATCCCAGTATTTGGGAGGCTGAGGCAGGAGGATTGCTGTGAGTCCAAGGCTACCACTGTTGCTGCCTCTCATGAATGGACTCTGTGAGACCTTCTGAAACTGAGCTAAATCTTTCCTCCCTTAAGTTATGGATATTGGGTATTTCATCATGGCAATAAAAAAGTAACCAAGACAGAGCACTACAGTGATTTGCTACAGAACCTAACTGAAAGACTACAAATGTGATTTACATGATTAACTCAAGAACTTCTCTTCTGGTAACATGCGAAATTAACAGCCTGGTCTTTGTTTTGGCTACAAAAGGTATGTCTAGTCTAGATGTTCTTTGGAATAAATGTTGAGTGAGCCAGGGGCCTTTTCTGATTCTGAAGAAGTAAGTGTAAGAGTAGAATTGCAATATACTAGGTACTGACTGCATTACATTTTTAAAAAATTTACATTGCATCCCTTTCCCCTTCGCACTCCTCAGCCCTCCCCCCACTTCCCCTTTTCCTCTCCACAAAGCCATCTTACTTTCTTCCACTTCTCTTTTGCTTTTTTTTTTATGGTTTGCTTTACCCACATCAGAGAAACCACACGATGTTTAACCTCTGCGTCTGTCTGATTCGTTTTTGCTAAGCACAATGGTCTCAAGGTACATCACTTTTAACTACAAATGATTCGAATTTTTCTTTCTTTATGGTAGAGTAGTACTCTGTTGTGTAAATATACCACATCTCCTTTATCCATTCATCCGTTGGTGGACATACTGGCTTCTTCCAAGAATTGAGTATTATAAATTGTGCTGCTATAAACATACATACGCATGTATCGCTCTTGTAGGATGACTTGGTAAGATTTCCAAAAGAGGTACAGCTGAGTCAAATGGAACATCGATTTTCAGCTTTTTAAGGAACCTCCACACTGCTTTCCACAGTGGTTGTACCAGTTTATAGTCCCAGCAGCAGAATAGGAGATTCCCTGGTCCCCACACCCTCTCCTGCACTTACTCTTTTTTTTTTTTTTTTTTTTTTTTTTTGAGTTCTTAATACCAGCCTTTCTTGCTGGAGTTATATGGAACCTCAGTGCTGTTCTGATTAGTATTTTTCAGATGGCTGAAGATGCTGAGCATTTTTTCATGTATTTATTGTCCATTCAGACTTTTGAGAACTATCTATTCATTTTAGTCACTGGTTTTTGATTGGGTCCTTTATTTGGAGAGCCTAATTCTTTTCACTTCTTTGTATAGTCTTTTTTCTTTCTTCTTCTTCTTCTTCTTTTTTTTTTTTTTTTTTTTTTTTTTTTTTTTTTTTTTTTTTTTTTTTTTTTTTTTTTTTTTTTTTTTTGAGACAGGGTCACCTTCTGTAGCCCAGGCTGGGCCTCAACTTACTATGGAGCCCAGACTGGCCTTGGACTCACAGCAATCCTCCTGTCTCAGCCTCCAGAGTGCTGGGATTACAAGGATTACAAGGTGCGCACCACCACACGTGGGTAATTTTTATGTGGTTCTGGGGAATCGTACCTAGGGCCTTGTGCATAACAGGCAAATGTTCTAACCACTGAGCTATGCCTTCGCCTTTATTTTTGATTTTTAGACAAGGTCTCACTAAACAATTAAGTTGCCCAGCCTGCACTTGAACTTGTGATCCACCTGCCTCACTGAACTGGATAGGCCTGCACTCCAAGGTCCTTCCGAGGGCTGTGTATAAATATACTTGATTCCCCGTTCTTCCCCAGAAAGATCTCCCTTCTATTCCATTCAGCTCTGGCTGTGCTTCTTTGTGTGGGAGGTTGGTGTGGTTTCCTCCCACCCTCATTTGTGTGCATTGGAGATACGTGGAGAGCCACTGCTAGCGAGCAACCCACTGCCCTGGCCCAGGAATGGCTACAGGACACAGGTGGCCATGTCAGGATGGGCATGGGTGAAAGGCTGGCTATGACTGTGCACTGGCCAGGACTGCGGGTCACAGCTTAAAATCTGAGACCAGATCACATCAAGGGGCTGGAAGAGCACCAGGCAAGGAGAACAGGAAGAGCTGGGAGGAGAACTCGGTCGGCAGACAGAAACAGTCGAGTATGGGGTTGACTGGAAATGTTAAAAGGCCAGGTGGTCAGCCGTGGAGGTCAAAGGTAGCTGTGAGGATTTTTCCAGGGTGGGAGTTATCCTCCAAAGCCAAAGTTTAAGGAGGTGGTTAAACTTTCTCTGAGGTCCTTCCCCTTCTTCGGGGCTGTGGTCCAAAGGCCTTCAGAGTTGCTCTGACAAAGTCCTGTTTCTAGATGGCCTAAAAGAATCAGAAGTAGCCTGTGCTGTGAACATTCTGCCTGGCATCCCCCAGAATGACAGACATGTTGGAGGAAAGGGGAGGAATTTACTTAAGACACCCTGACCAAGTAGCCAAGCTAAACTTTCTGCTGCGTATTGCTATTCACTAATGGTCACAGTAGCATGACATAAATCCCATCACTTCAGAGTGAGGTAGAATCAGTCTCTTTGACAAGTTAACTGACTAGTGCTGAGTACACAATAAATGAGAAAAATCATTGAACTGAACATAAAAAAGATCAGTTCTAGCCTAGCATGGTAGAGTATACCTGTAATCTCAGTAGTCGGGAGGCCGAGGCAGGAGGACTGCCATGAGTTCAAGGTCAGACTAGGCTACCTTTCGAGTTCAGGACCAGCCCTGAATTACAGAGGCAGATCTAGTCTCAAAAAAAAAAAAAAAAAAAAAATCAGTTCAAAGTCAGTTCTTGGAGGTCACTCATCAGGAGCTTGTGACCACAGTGAAGTAACAACCAGTTTCTTTATCTACAAGACGCAAATATTGTGTAGGTATGTGGTTTTAGTCTGTGTGTGCACATGCTCCAGCTACCTTGTTCCAAGGACTTAGGAAGGTCATGTGGCCAGTCCATACATCTGACATATAAAAAGTTTTGTTCAAATAGCAAAGCCCAAGAAAAAGAATCATGCATTCCTGTTCCTATTTTCTTGTCTCTTTTTTCCTTATAAAAACCAGAACAGGTAACAATCAGACACAATCTTCCAAATCCCACAAATTTTAGGAAATCAGTAAGATGCTTTTCAAACTTGAAAATGAAATTATTTTTCATCAAAAATTATTTTTACATCATAAATCTACAACATAATCAGTTCAGAGGGCCTTTTTTCTTTTTTGACACCGATCTTCGAATTTCAAAGAGCTTTTCATTAGCCAACAGAAGTAAAAAACTGATTCACTGTTTGGAAGGTTGTACATTGTGTTCTTCTCAAAGGTGATATCTGACAGGAACATGTCAGCAACCATTTATCATCTTAGGCAATTTCACCTGAATCATATAAAAAGCTATGAAGCAGCGCAGATTAGAAGCAGCGACAGATTCGGAGCACTTTTAGGAAGCACTTGTTCAACAAAATGCATAAGAAGCCACGGTTTTGGACATGCCAACAGAATGTACGAAAATGGAGTCAGCAGACTGATCTGTTGTCTGATCGTCCAAAAAATTAGGTGAGCTGGATGTGGTGGCACAGGCTTGTAATTCTAGTACTGTGGGAGGCTGAGGCAGAGGGATCACAAGTTTGAGCCCAGCCTGGGCAATTCAGCAACTCAGTGAGACCCTCAAGATAAAACAGGACAAAGGATGTAGTTCAACATGAAGGCCCTGGGTTCAATTCCCTCATACCATCAACCAAACAAAACTAGACAGAGATAACAATCAAATTCCCAAACCAGCCAATATATTAAAGACATTCTCCTAGCCCTAGAAGGAAAGTCTTTTGAAACAACCAATCTGCTTTTTGTTTCTTATTTCTGCTTTCCTAAGCCCTTTTTCTGTCTATGAACTCTACCTCCTCTGCCCAGCTCATCTAAGCCCCTTTTCTTGGAGCTACTATAATTGAGACATTCTGTAGTAATACAAGAAGAGGCAATGGGACTGAACAGAGTCCAGATATAGACATGCATGTATACAGCCACCTGACGTCACAGAGACATACTCCAATGCAGTGGGGAGGTGAAGGGCTCTGTGTGTGTGTGTGTGTGTGTGTGTGTGTGTGTGTGTGTGTGTGTGTGTGTCTGCCTGTGAGTGTGTGTGGTACTGGGGATCAAGTCCAAGGCATTCAAACTAAGTTGCTAAGTTGCCCATGCTGGGCTGAAATTTACAATTGATTATCCTGCCTCAGCCACCCAGAGTGCTGGAATTATAGGTATAGGCCACTGGGCCTGGTTACTAATGGTCTGTTTGATCACTGGTACCAGGTCAACTAGATATCTAGAGGTAGAAATAAAATGTACCTTGATCCTCATACTATATATAAAACCTTAATTCTGAATGGGTTAAGATCTAATTGTGAAATATAAAACTTAGAAAAACACACAGAATATCTTCCAGACCTTGAAATAGGTAGATTTTTCAAACAGAACATGAAAAGCACTGAGCATAGAAGAAAAATAGATGCATGAATTGCTAAATTGATTATTTTAATATTAAGCATCTCTGTTCATCTCAAGATACTTAAAGTGAAAAGACAAGTTACAGACAGGCAAAAAAATATCTGCAAAACATTTTATACATATATTGCATATACATGTATGTTTTTTTTATAAAAAAAAAAAACACTTATCCCAAACTGTATAATAGAGTATGGGGATGTAGCTCAGTGGTTAGAGTACTTGCCTAGCATGCGCAAGGCCCTAGGTTCAATCCCCCAGCATTCCATAAAAATTAGCCTGGCATAGTGGCACACATTTGTATTCCCAACACTCAGGAGGCTGAGGCAGGAGGATGGCTGTGAGTCTGAGGCCATCAAGGGCTAAAAAGTGAGTTCTGGATCAGCCTGGACTACAGAATGTGACCCCGTCTCAAAAAAAAAGTGACATTAAAACTAACTTTCCCCACAGATGAGAAAGAAGGAAGAAAAGAAGAAGCCCAGCTATAAGGAACACATATTATACAATAAACATGAAACCCAATAATTTATGACGTAAGAAGCCAGGGCAATGGCTGCTACTACAGGAAATGTGCCACAAAAGGAAACGAAGGTTGGTAAGCTCTGTAAAAATTCACAAACCTATAGTATTATGATTTGTTCTACGTCATGGGTCCAAAAAGTCAGGACACCCAGAAAACAAGGGTGGAAAGAGGAAGAGAGAAGTTAGTGCAGAAAATCAGAAATCTCTGCTCAAGACCTAGGCAGGTGGCAGGACGGGATATAAAGGCATCTCTGAATTTCCTTGGAGACAGCACAGGAAGACCAGTCACAAGATCCAGTGTCCACACAATGAAACGAGCCAGCCACACTCAGGAGGAACCAGACTGTTCTCAGAAGTAGAGCCGAGAGGGATTTCTCCTGAGGGTTCTCAGAGCAAGAAGTTGTGCAACACAGACAACGTATGTCCCCGGCCACATCCGCAGAGTGAGGCCACCGCGAGCCACACAGTGCCCTTCTCTGTAGGCCGAAGCCATAAAACCGAAGCACAGCTCAAGGCGGGGACCTGGGATGACGCAAGAAAGCCTGCAGTGCAGGGGCCACTCTTAGGTTTGGGGAGATGGAGTAGAATAAACCCAGAATACAGTCATTGTATAGAACCAGATGAGTGTGACTGATAGCAGGAGTATGGGGAGGAGGTAAGGGAGAGCATGGGGACCAATAACGGAGAGGGGAAGGGATTGTAATGCTGTTGTGATACATACGTGCACAAAATCCTCAAGCTCAATGTGACCATTGTATATTACATATACATACATAAACATCGGGAAAAAAAAATACAGGTGTTTGGGCTGGCCATCTCAAGTGGTAAGAGTGCTTGCCTAACATGTGCAAGGCCCTGAGTTTGATCTCCCCAAACAACATTAAAAAAAAATTAGCGAGGTGTGTGGTACATGCTTCGTAGG
This sequence comes from Ctenodactylus gundi, assembly GCA_004027205.1. Taxonomy (NCBI): domain Eukaryota; kingdom Metazoa; phylum Chordata; class Mammalia; order Rodentia; family Ctenodactylidae; genus Ctenodactylus; species Ctenodactylus gundi. The sequence continues at coordinate 313,028 of PVKB01000428.1, forward strand.
AGGAGGTAGGAGGACTGTTGTAAATCTGAGTCTGGCCTGACTACACAGTGGGTTCAGTACCAGCCTGGGTACAGAGAGAGACCCTGTCAATAAAGCAACCAACCAGCCAACAGGTGTTTTCCCCCCTGGTGTATTAAGCCCTACAACTCACCCTTCATATTCACGTCAGGTAAAATCACTGTCACTGCCTTCCTTAAACATTTTCAGTTGCCACCTTGTTTACTGGGGAAACCACAGCTATGAGCATGAGTGCCGGTCCCCGCACTCGGTCTCAGTCCTGCCCTTCTGGTCTCGTATCTTCTCCCCCTCGCACCCTGTGACCCCTAGCACGCCTCACTGATCAGAGTCTCCAGATATACTGTGGGGTCTCAGATCTCTTCTTTGCTTATGGGGCTTGGACCAGAAAACGAGACCTCAGGTGTACAGAGTGTGTCAGTCCCTCTGGTGTCTGTCACTTCACAGCCTCGGTGCCAGGATCATCTAACTGACTTCATATGATGCAACAGGATGGAGACATCCACACAGAGGACCCCATGGTCACCTGCAGGGGCTGTTGACTCACTCACCCGACAGTATGGTTCCTTCTTCTTTATGTCCTGCTGCTGCAGCAGCCGCAGGCCGGGGACACCGTTCTGCAGGCCTCTCTCATAGAGGGCCTGGAGTCGGGGAATTTCTTCTTGTTCGACAGCTACTATTAGCTTAAAAAAAAAAAAGATAAAGAACAAGGACAATGTTGAGTATGTCCTGAGCAACAGAAAAGCACAACGGATGGCATGATCCCAAGGCAGCTGGTTTAAATTTTCTTTGTCTTCATGGATCTGCTTCCTCCTTTCTTCATGACACCACTTTCTTCTTTTCACCAAGAAAAATTTTCTTAACAAAGTAGCATTGGGACTGGAGGAATAGCACAGCAGTTAGAGTGCTTGCCTAGCAAGTGCAAGGCCCTGGGTTCGAGTCCCCAGCACCATGTAAACTGGGTGTGTTGGTGCACGTCTGTAATCCCAGCACTTGGGAGGCTGAGGCAGGAGGATTACTGTATGTTCAAGGCCACTCTGGACTACACAGTGAGCTCAGGATCAGCCTGGACTACAGAGTGAGACCCTGTTTCAAAAAAAAAAAAAATGACCAGCTTTCCCCTACAATGAGATGTGATCTCAGCCTCACTTGTGCTGTATGTCTCTACACAGAGCTCCGCCACAAGCAACCTATATCGCGACTACTTCCGTTATCCCGCAGGCAAAAGGAGCCAACGTGGCATATGTAGCCTTCACATTTTTCAAAAACAAATGGCCTCCACATGACTCAAAGAAATGTGAAACAGCCATGCTTCAGACTGACGGCTGGTACTCAGTGTGATGGGGAATCACTGATGAAACCATACTTTATTTCCTGCAATATATTAGAACAATAATAGAAAGGGTATATATCACTCAATAAAACAACCCAAGTTTGAAAACAAATACAAGGTCTGAACATATATTTCCCTAAATAAGCTAGATGAATACAGTCAACAAATGTACAAAAAGGTGCTCAAAACAGACACAGCATTCCCACAACCAGGGATATTTATAAATGAAACCAACATGTCCAAGAAGTATCTGCACTCCTAGGTTCCTAGCAGCATTACTCATAATAGCCAAGACATGGAATCAACCTAAGCGTTTGTCACTGGACGAACACATTTTTGAAAAAAGGTGACCCTGTCATTTGTAACAACCCAGATGAATCTCAACAATGTTTTGTGAAAATAAGCAAGGCACAAAGGGACAAATACTGTGTTTTTTCCCCTACATGTAAAATCTTAAAAAGCTGAACTCAGGAAAGCACAGAGCAAAACACATTACCAGTGGCTAGAAGCGGATAGAGATTGAAGAGACGCTGATTAAAGGATTATTAAAAAAAAAAAGTAGTTAGACACAAGGAATAAGTTCAGGAGATCCACAGTTGAACACCAGCAGTGCTTATCACTGAGCTACAGCCCTTTTAATCTTAATTTTTAAATTTTCAGACAGTTACTAGAATATCCAGCCTCAAATTCGTGCTTCTTCTGTTTCAGCCTCTAGGGTAGCTGGAATCACCACGGGGTGCCACTGGCTTCGCCACTTAATTACATTCTTTTTTAAAAAAATTTTTATTTTTGGTCTATTTTCTTGTGATCTTTCTTTCCGAAAGAAAGACTGACTCCCTGGGGAGTCAACCGAGGGCCTTGAGCGTGCCAGGCAGGCGCTGCATCACTGAACTACATCCTCAGCCCCCGAATTACATTCTTAAAGACGGATAAGAGGGACTTCAAGTGTTTTTACTACAAAAATGGTAGGTGAGGCAATGCATGAGTTTGTTAGTTAAATAACTCATTCCACAATAGCTGCATTATTGTGTATATACTCATGTAACCATATGCATATTTCTATGAATGTTGACTATCTTATCCACTATATATATATATATATATATATATATATAAAATTTTACTTTGTCAATTAAAAAGTAACCTATTTTTAAAAAAGGAATGATGCCCAACATCGGTGGTCAGTAGGAAAACGAAAATCAAAAGAATTGACAACAAATTCAACTCCGTATCTACTAGAACAGTTAATACTAAAAACACAGAAAGGGTTGACAAGGATAGATACAGAGGCATTTTGGAATCCTCACTAATTACTGGTAGAAACATAACACAGCATTTTGGAAAACAGTTTGACAGTTCCTCAAATTTTAAAGAGAAGTGATGCAACCATGTGATGCCACAATTCCACTCCTTGGCACACACCTGTGGAGTAGTCCCCAACCTTTTCCACACCAGAGACACAGTTAGTTGAAGACCCTTCACGGGAGGAGTGGGGTGTATGCGTTCTGGAGTAGGGTGCGGGAGGGTGGCTTTGAATGCTGAGCAGCAGGAGGGGAGCTGGAACAGTGAAGCTCCGCCTCCTGTCAATCAGCAGTGGCAGCGGAACCTGATAGGAGCATATTGACAGGAAGCGGAGCCTCACTCTCTGCTAACCTCCAGCAGCTGCTCATCTGTCCCTTCCAAGGCCATGGAGCCATGCCTGTCCTTGGCCCCGGGGTTGGGGACCTCTGTACCAATGAGAATCAAAAACATATTCCCACAATAATTGGTACATAAATGTCCACAGGTGCAGTCTTTATGACAGCAAAAAGTAAAAACAAAATCAAATGTCTATCAACTGATGAACAGATGTGGTAAAGCAGCACGATGGGATATTATTCAGTCACAAAAGGCAATAAAGTGCTAATTAATACTACAATACGAGAGTACTTTGAACACATCACAATAGGGAGCAAACGAATAGCACAGTGGTTAAAGCAAGTGCCAGCAAGTACAAGGTCCTGAGTTTGATTCTCCAGCACCACATAAACCAGGCATGGTGGCACGTGCCTGTAATCTCAGCACTCAGGAGGCTGAGGCAGAAGGATTGTGAGGAGTCCAAGGCTAGCCAGGCTACCCTGGGCTACACAGTGACTTCAGAACCAGCCTGGGCTACAGAATGAGACCCTGTCTCAAGGAAAAAAAAATCACACTAAGCTAAAGAGAACAGTCACAAAAGACCACGTGAAAAGATGCTCTGATATGATTCTATTTATATGAGATATACAAGCTGGACGTGGAGGTACACATCTGTAATCCCAGCACTCAGGAGGTGGAGGCAGTAGGATTGCCATGTGTTTAAGGCCAGCCTGGGCTACATAGTGAGTTCAGGAGAAGCCTGGACTACAGAGCAAGACTGTCTCAAGGAAAAAAAATTTTTTTTTTAAAAATTAGGTAGTGGTGATGTTTGCAAATACACTAAAAACTGAATTGTGAAGGTAGTAAAAAAAAAAACTATCCACTTTAAAACTATAAATTATATGTTGATAAAGCCATTATCTTTAAAATTATGTGGAGCAAATCATGCCATAGTTTTTATGTTATTACCTAATAAAAAGGTTTCTCTAATAACAGATACAAAAGCATAAAAGCCATATTTTAAAAAAATATATAAAACATCACTAAGTAATGCCAATTGCCTGGGCCTGGTGGCACAGGCCTATAAATGCCAGCACTCTGGGAGGCTGAGGCAGGAGGACCACAAGTTCAAGCTCCCTAGCATGGGCGGCTTAGAAACTTGACAAGAGCTTCTCTCAAAAAAAAAAAAAAGGAAAAATAAAAGAAAAATAAAAAATAAATCCTGTTCTAAGTACATGCTTGTAACCCCATCACTCTGGGAGCTCAAGACAGAAAGACTGCAAATTCAAGCCCAGGCTGGGCAACGTAACAACTCAGGAATATCCTGTCTCAAAATAAATAAGTAAAAAAGCCTGCGGATGCAGCTCGGTGCAAAGGTCCTGGGTTCCATCCCTAGGAACACACGAAAAAAAAAATGCTCGTTATAAATAAAAGCCCAGGTAAAATGTCATACCTTGCCACACTGCTTGTAGGAAATTCCTTTCTGGCTACAATACTCGTAGATGAGGGCTGCACCTTGTACACACAATTTAGCTTTCAGGGATTCAGGTTTATAATAAATTCCACTATGTATGACACCACTGTTATGTCCAGTCTGGTGCATGGCTGTAGAATAAGAGAAACAGGGTAAGAGAAAGTACATGACTCACACAAACCCCAGAGGTGAGAGGATAATCACAGCTGAAGCCATCCGACCACATCGTTTAAATTCCACCTCAAGTCACTCAGATCACCGGCACTCTCCGCAGTGCTGCCTGTGTCTGCGAACAGCCCTCCCAGCCACTCGGATTCCAATTTGGTTATATACTCTCCTCTCTAATCTTGCTCCGCTGCCTAGGTGAGTCCTGAACTCACGATGTAGCCTGGTCAGGCCCAGACCTCATGGCAATCCTCCTGCCCCAGCCTTCTGAGTGATAGGATTGCCAGCGCCACCACACCTGGCTTACATGGTGCTGAGGAATCGAACTCAGGGCCCAAGTGCTCTAACCGCGGTGCTATCAGAGTTTTTTCTGTCTTTTGCAGGAGCGCTGGGATTGCTCAACATGACTAGGGGCCTGATGCCATAAGCCCTTAGGAGGACTGCAAGTTGGAGCCCAGCCTGAGCAATTAATTAAGTCCCTGTCTCAAAAATCACATATAAAAAGGGGCTGGGCGGTAGCTCAGCGCAAAGGCCCTGGGTTCCATCCCCAGTAGCAAAACAAAACAAAACAAAACAAAAAACCTGCCAGGACAGGTTCTCAACTGAGAAGGGCAGGAGCTGATGGGTAAACAGGCACAGTCGTGGGGAACCCTCGACTGCTCCTCAGGGTCCCTGACCACGCATCCTCGAGGAATGTCTCCTCCTCTTCCGTCTCTCTTCCTCCCCTTGCTTCCCACTCCAGGCCTCTCAGATAAATCCCCTGCACAAGTCCCCAGGCAGGCACTGCTCACGGGAGACCCCGAACCGAGACGCTGACATTGACATTGAACAAGGCTGGCAGAGCCCGGAAGACGGCAGGACGCAGGGGGAACACGCGTACCCAGGTCCTTCTCCTTTTCCAGCACAGCAACAGAGAGGGCAGGATGTCTCAGAACGAGCGCTCTGGCTGAGGCCAGCCCCACGATTCCACCGCCGACGACCACTATATCAAAGGAGCTTGAAGAGAAAGTGGCTTATGAAAGGAAGGCGTGCAGAGTAGTCCTCGCCTCAGTTTGCACCTACAGTTTCCTTTGGGGGTGGGAGGGACAGGCTGGCGGTGTAGCTCAGTGTTTAGAGTGCTTGCCTCACCTGCACAACGCCCAGGGTTTGATTCCCCAAAACCACATAAAAATTTGGGGGGCTTAATGTTGCACTCCTATAAATTTAGCACTCAGGAAGCTGAGGCAGGAGGATTGCTGTGAGCTGGAGGCCAACCTTAGCTACATAGTGGGTTCGGGACCAACCTTGACTACAGAGCGACACCTTGTCTCAAACATTTTTCTTTTAGTTTTTATTTATTCCCCCAAATTATTTTTAAATTAAAAACTTCTTTGGTGGTGTTAGAGATTGAGCCCAGGGCCTTTGCACTGAGGTATAGTCCCAGATCACTTTTGAGGCAAGGTCTCATAAAGCTCCCCAGGCTGGGCTTGAACTTGAGATCCTCCTCCCTCAGCCTCCCAGAATGGGATTACAGGCTAGTGTCCCTGGCCTTTACTTTCCCTTCTGTGTGTGTGTGTGTGTGTGTGTGTGTGTGAAGTAAAAATGATCAAGATGTAATATGTGTATGCACCAATTTCCCAAACTGAACGCAATTATTATGTATTACAAACATACACTAATAAAAAAGTAACTATGGAAAAAAATTATAAACAGCATAGCCCAATAAATGGCACATACAACTTATTTAGTTACCCAACAAGAAATTTTTTGTTTTTTGAGACAGGGTCTTGTCCTGTAGTCCAGACCAGTCCTAGACTCCTTATGTAGCCCAGGCTGCCCTCAAACTCACAGCAATCCTGCTCCCACCATGCCTCCATGCTCAGCTAATTTTCATGTGGCGCTGAGGATTTAAACCCAGGGCCCTGCATATCCTAGGCAGGTGCTTTAACGACTGAGCGGCATCCCCAGCCCAGCAATGAGAAGTGTAAAAGATTACCACCTGCCGATACATCCGTGACTTAGATCTGTCTTACAGGTACAGCACACTGAAGGAAGCATCAGATTCTTATTTATTTATTTGCTTAGTTATTTTTGAGACAGTGTCTTGCTCTACAGCCTTGGCTGGTCCTGAACTCGGGTGCCTAGGCTGGCCTTGGACTCAGGCCAATCCTCCTGCCTCAGCCTCCTGAGTGCTGGGCTTATAGGCGTGCACTACCATGCTCAGCTTTATGTGGTTCTGGGGAATAAACTCTGGACCTTGCGCTTGCAAGGCAAGTGCTTTAAACGCTGTGCTATTCTTCCAGCCCCCCAGATCATTCTTCTAAAGAGTGTCTTACAAGCTTTAGCACATCCGTGGCTATATGTGGAACTAGAAACAGCTCATGGACAGCTAGAGCCTAACACAGGAGTTGGATAAATCCTGCATCTCAAGATAACTTCAGGTCAGGTGCATCTAGCTCCCTCTTTTGGTGCATATGCCTCCTCACTGGGACCCGTGGCCCACGGGTGGCTCTCCCCTGGAACACTCTCACACAGTTGGATAAAATTAAGGGGTGCGTGTGATTGCGAACAAAGACTACATTTAGGACGGGTATTAAAAAGAAGTAGCACCAAGCTGGACGTGGGGACGCAGGCCTGTAATTCCAGTGCTCTGGGAGGCTGAGGCAGAAGGATCACAAATTCCAGCCCAGCCTGGGCAACTCTGCAATTTAGTGAAACCCTGTCTCCAAATCAGACATAAATCAGGGCAGGGAATACAGCTCAATGCAAAAGCCCTGGGTTCAATTCCTAGCAACTCATGAAAGAATGCTAGCTGTAAATCCCCTGTATAGAAAAGAAAAAGAAAAAAGGAGCACAAATAAAACAGGACTCTGGGCGGGCTATGTTAATCATAGGTATTGGCAAATGCTTGCAGTAGTCAGCTGAAAATTACTAGTATAATCAGCTACACAGTGAGTTCAGGACCAGCCTTGATTACACAAATCATCCCAAGCTTTAGCAGGTTTTGAGAAAAATACATTCAGTAGGTAATAAGTCTTCACATTCCCCGACAGTTCCTGGCACCAATTCTCTTTTGTTTTCTACATTCAAGTTCATCTGAGAGGCTTTGTTTAGCCTTCAAGCCCCACTTTCTGTGGAAAGTAGCCTAACCCTGGCCTCTGCCTTTGCAGGAAGCGTTCGTTCTACAACAGTGTTTCTCTTCCTTGCTACCGTGGGATCACCATAACATAAAAAAAACCTCCCGGTGAGGTAGACTTTCTACCAAGAGTTACGAGGGACTTACAGTCAAGGAATTTTACCTGGCAGATTATATTATAACCACCCATAAACTATTTTCATTTTTAAAACTATCACACTGAGAATGATTTTTCTTTTTTTTTTTAATTTCTGTTTTTGTTTCTTTGAGACTGGGTCTGGCTCTATAGTCCAAGCCAGTTCTGAATCACTATGTAACCCATGTTGGTCTTGGCCTCTCAGCAATCCTCCTATCTCAGCCTCCCAGGCTCTGGGATTATAGGTGCATACCACCACACCCAGCTTATGTAGTGCTGGGGAACTGAACTCAGGTCCTTGCACTTGATAGGTGAGCACTTTAACATCTGAGTGATTCCCCAGCTCCTCAGAATGCTTTTTCAAGTGCACATGCTATCCTTTATTCCTCCTTAAGCCTGAAGAATCCTTATTCTCTACAGTAACATGAAATCATTGAAATACGCCCCACAGACTAAAGCATAAACCTCTAAACATTCACTATAAGAAAAAGTGCCTGGAATAAAAATCAGAGACAAGCACTTAAGGACAATTGTAGGCCAAGCTAACCACAGAGGCTGCCAGAGGCATCTACTCTCAAACTTCACTTAATCTCAAACCAACACAAATAAACAGTTTTAACAGATAACTGTTTTTGAGATGGAGTCTTGCTACATTTGTAGTGCAAGCTGGTTCTGAACTCACTATGGGGCCAGGCTGGTCTTGAACTCACAACGAACTTCCTGCCTCTGCCTCAAAAGTGCTAAGATTAGAGGAGTGTACCACCATACTCAGCTAATTTTTATATGGCACCTGGGAATTGAACCCAGGGCCTTTGGCACACTAAGTGCATGTTTTAACCATTAAGTTACGCCCCCCAGTCCTTAAAGGGTAACTTTTAAAATATTTTTTATTATGGTAAAGTTCACACCTACCCTGAAGTGCACAGAACAATACAACAAATCCCAGCATACACATCAGCTATTATGGTTTAGATCTAAAATGTCCGTCCAAAGTGTTGTGCTTAGGAGTGGGACTTTGGGAAGGTGACTGAGTCATGGGGACATGACGCTGATCAGTGGATGCAGAAGGTGGGGCCTGGTTGAAGGGGTGGGTCACCAGGGGCATAATCTGGAAGTAGGTATTCTTGCCCCTGGCTTCTCTCTCTGTTTCCTGGCTTCCATGAGGTAAGTAGCATTGAACTCCCTACTACGTTCTTCCGCCAGAAGAACCATGGGATGAAATCGTGAGCCACATGAATTTCTCTTCCTTTAACTTGTGGGTATTTAGGGCCAGTGACGAAAGCATGACTGTACCCACCCAACTCAGTCATCATCAAATCATGGCCAATCTTGTTTCTATACATTACCTGTTCCACCCCCTCCTCTATTTTATTTAGATGCCAATTAAACATCATGCTTTCTAATCTGTAAATATGTCCATGTTATTTCTAAAGAAAAACACAACTACTCTTACTGTAACAAAATATTAACAATATATCTTCTACCATTAAACTTTCACTATAATACTTTGAGAAGAAAGTATGAGAAAATCTTTGGGACCCAGAATTGATACCAAAAGCAAGACCTAAGAAGAAAAATAATTAGTAAGCAGGACTTCAGTACAGTCATTGAGGGGCTGGGACATAGTTCAGTGGTGAAAGTGCTTGCCTAGCAATCACAAGGCCCTGGGTTCAATTCCCAACATCTCATTTGCACCAGATGGAGCTAGTTTCACTTCTGGAGGAACTAGAGACATTCACATCTATGTTATTGCTGTGTCATTTGACAGCAGACAGGTCTGGCTTCATTTTTTAAAAAATGAGCTATTTGGTTGAATTTTGGAGGTTTCACAAGTTGAAGGTGGAAGACCAAAAAGCATTTTTGCTGTATTTCACTGTTTTACTTCCATAAAGGGAAGAATGCGCATGAAACTTGTGAAAAGCTGTGTACAGATAAGAGTGACAACGCTCTGTAAGAATGTTGGTGCCAATGATGGTTCATGTAATTCCCTGCTAGACAGTGATACCCCTTGGTTGGAGGGGCCTCTGAGGTGAATTGAGGCATTGACTGAGCCACCCCATGTCATACAACATAAGAGATTGCAGGAATGTTCAATAGCCACCATTCAGGTGTTGGCGACCACCTGAAGACGCTGGGATACACAGGCAAGCACCATATCAGGGTCCTCATGAACTCAAAGAAGTTCCTTTGCTGGTGCATATAAACATCTGCTATGTGCTCATTAAATGTGAGGGGAAAAAAAATCACTTTTTGAAATGTCTGAAAAGTGGGGATGAGAGGTGGGTTGCTTATAACAATGTGCATACACGGTCTTGGTCCTGACATGACAGTTTGACTCAAATGTCATGGAAAGCAGACATTCATCAGAGAAAGGTTATGCTCTCAGTGGAGTAGGATTTTAAAAGCATTGTGTTTTTCAAGCTCTTACCAAGGACCCAAACAATCAATTCAAATGTGTTCTGTTGACAGTGGGACAGGTGGAATGAATCCATCATCCAGAAATGTTCAGAGCTTGTTAATTGTCATGGAGTTGTGTTCTATCATGACAACGCCAGACCACATGCAAGTTTGATCACCTGTCAAAAATTACTGGAGTTTGGATGGGCCTTGTAGCCACACCTAACACACTCCCTTAACTGTGCAACATCAGACTTTTCATTTGTTTTGCTCTCTTCAAAACTCCTTGTGCGGTATAACATTCAACTCAGATGGAGCTGTAAATTAGCACCCTTTCCAACTTCTTGCCAATAAAGACAGTTCCTTCTATGAACAAAGAATTATGAAGTTCACTGCAAGATGGCAAAAGGTAATGCAATAAAACGGACAATATTTTATTGCTTTGTTCTCTATATAAACAAATGGTCTGTGAAAAACATCGACAGAGTATGTCATGACTTTTCTAACAACACATGATGATGCACCCACGCTACTGCATGTCACTCAAGGAAAATAAAAATCCCACTATTAATACTATCAATATTGCTACACCTTGGATGGATCTTAACGGCATTATACTTTGCAAACAAAACAAAACAAAACAAAACAAAACAAAAATCAACTTCAAAAGATCACTTACTATATTCCCCTGATATAGTAATCTCCAAATGACAGAATTACAGAAAGGGAGGAAGCATTAGTGCTTACCAAAGGCTTGGAAGGATGGGGATAGGGTGTGATTATATAGGGATAGGTAAAACAAGTTTCCTGTGTCTGTGGAACAGTTCTACATCTTGAGGGGTGGTTACACAAACTAAAACATATGCTTACATTGCACAGAACTACAAATGCATACACCTATACAATGAGTGTGTATAAAACTGATGAAATCTGAACAAGGCATAGACTGTGCCAGTACCAATCTTCTGATTGTGATATTGTACTAGTTCTATAAATGTTATCATTGGAGTAAAATGAGTGAAAGGTGCAAGGAAACTTTCTATTGTGTTTTCCACTTCCTATGCATTGATAAGTATTTCAAAATAAAAAGTACAAACAAAACTTTCACTAACCCTAATCCTACGCTTCTTGCCCTAAGACGAGCTTCCCAAAAATTAGTGCATGTTGGCACAATGAATCATACATGTTATTACTCCAGTCTCTTTCTGTCTTAAGTTACTTTTTCATTGCTGTAACAAAAATACCCAGTATCCACAACTTAAGAAATTTACTTTAGCTCACAGTTTCAGATGGTCTCAGTCCACTCACAGCTGGCCAGTAGTAGTGGAAGCATGTGGCTGTTCGTGGCATGGTGGACACCAAGCCAAGTAAGGGAAGAAGAGCAGAGCTGGTGTGTATCCCCCCAGGTCATGTCCCACTCTTCTGGTCAAGCCCCAGTAATCAGCCACATAGTCTACCATACCCGCTAATCCACGACACACCTGTAGTCTACCACACACCCATAATCCACGGCATTCAAATACATGAGCTTTTTTTGGGGAACATTCAGATCTAAACCACAACACTTTCCAATTCACTAACACACAGTCAACTTTTGAAATATCGACTTTTTCTTTTTCTTTTCTTTTCTTTCTTTTTTTTTTTTTTGAGATAGAGTCTCATTCTATAGTCCAAGCTGGTCCTGAATTCACTGTGTAGCCCAGGCTGGCCTCAAGTTCATGGTAATCCTCCTGGTTTAGCCTCCTGAGGGCTGGGATAACATGCACAGTCCACCAAGCCCAACTAATTTTTGTGGGGTGCTGGAGGCCATGCATATGCTAGTCTAATTACTAAGCTTGGCTATAAGACTAAAATATCAACATTGACTCCCTCCTTATTTTATTATTATTTTTTTAAAGACAGGGTAGTCTCTGTAGTCCAGGCTGATCCTGAACTCACTCTAGCCTGGACTCTCAGCAATCCTTCTGCCTCAGCCTCCCGTGCACTAGGATTATAGCCATGTGCCAAAAAGCCTAGTTTATGTGGTGCTGGGGAATCAAACTCAGGACCTTGCACTTGCTAGGCAAGTGCTTTAACCCTTCTGCCATTCTTGCAACTTCCCCCAACCCCCTTTCCTTCTTAAAACTCTTCAAAAGGCTTCAGAGGGCTCTCAGCCCCACTGCAATGAGGCCCTTGTCAGGTGTCATTTCACAGCCTCGGTCCCACTGAGCTCGAGTCACACGCATATGACCCACCTTCTAGTCCTCAAAATAACGAAAAGCTTTCTAGCCTTAGATCCTTCCCTCAAACTATTCCCTCCACTGGGGAGGACACAAAGACAGTGTTTTCGAACATGACCTCTAAACTTGAATTTATGGAAAACTGAATTTTGCAGGCTTTAGTATGCAACTTAGCTGCTTCTCACAGGGCCAGTTCTATTAGTTGCGTATCAGAAGCTGACTAATAACAATGATCTTCCAAGCAACACCAGGATGTCAGTTAATATACAGCATATGTGATTGCTTACACTGTGCTCCGTCCATTTTCCCCCAAAGCCACCGCCTCCGGGACAGGCTAAGAGCCTATTCACAACTGAGCCTTTAAGCAGGTTAAGTAACCCGTACAGCGCTGAACAACAGTGTGTGGAGGGGTGCGCCAAGCCAGACCCGCCGCTGACCTTTACCACCCAATACTGCTTTTTCCTGCAGCTCATAAATGCAAGGAATGGACCACGCACAGGGCGCAGCTCCTGGGACCTGAGGGTGAAGCTCCTGGGATCGTGACTTCCTCTCGAGCCCCGGTAGGGACACAGGTCCAGCACGTGGCACCTTTGGGAGCAGGGGCACCGCAGGCAGCGGTCACTCACCTGGTGCTGGCGCCGCGTCCACGCCCCCCCAGCGGCCCGGACCGCCCTGACGCTGGCCTGCACGCCCGGAGGGAGCCCCCGGCGAAACCCCCACGAGCCAGTCCGCAGGCACCCCCCAGGCAACGCAGCGCGGGCGCCATCGCCGGTCCCCCTCTGGGCCCTCAGCCTCAGGAGCCTGCCGGTACCTAGAACCCAACAAGTCCTCTCTCGTCCCACCCCCAGAGGGGAACCAATGAGGCGCGCTCATTCGCCCACGTGGGAGGGGCGCCGGTGGCCAATAGGCACTCGCGGCAGAGGGCAAAGGGCAGGCTGGCGTGCTGAGGTGGTGGGGACGAGCGCTTGATCCCTCCCTCCCTGCGACGCCGTGAGTAGCGGAGCCGGGGCCGCGCGAGGCGGGACTAGGGCGGTGGGAATGCTCGGCCCTTTCCCCTCTCCGAAAGCTAGGCTGAGTGAGAAAATGGCGTCTCTTCGACCTTCACTGCTGTGGTGAAAGTCCGGCTGGCGGCGGTGAGAATGCGCGGGGGGCGGGGCTGCGGCTTCGCTCTGCGCTCGGCTCCGCCCACCCAGCCCCGCCCCCTACATTGCTGGGGGTGTTTTTCTGGTGGTGTCCGGGCCACAGGTGGTGGCCGGCGGCCTCTTTGAGTTTCTTTTATGGTCGTTCAGTCATGGGGGGGGGTGTGTGTGTGTGTGTGTGTGTGTGTGTGTGTGTGTGTGTGTGTGTGTGTGTGTGTGTCAGACAAGGTCTCACGAAATCGCTAAGCTTGTCCAGGCTGGATTCGAATTCGTGATCCTCCTGCCTAAAACTCCCAGAGTGCTGCAAGATTTTTTTTGTTTTTTTGAGACAGGGTTTCAATCTTTGTAGTTCAGGCTAGTCTAAACTCTAAGGCAATCCTGCCTCAAGCCTACGCATGGCTAGGTTTACAGGTTTCCCCCACCGCGCCCCACTTCAGGCCTGCATCTTGTAAATATCTATGCTGTGCGTTGGGTACAGGGTGAACCTAGAGGCTCAGAGAGTCTACCATAATTTAGCAATCTATGACCTTTCCTTAAATACAGTGCTGAGATACAGTTAAATTTGCTGCCCTAGGCCTCAGAACAGCGACTCACCTGTGCACGTCACTTCGCTGATTAATTCCTATTTGTAAGGTTAGTGCAGGGGACTATGTTAATCCCTGAAGAGCCTTCTAACTCTAGTTATGTGATTGTCCCCATGCCCATCTGAGTTACATTTTTTTCTGGGCAGTGGATCAGCACTGTAGTAGAACTATAAAACCATTGCTCTAAAGGGTTTGAATCTTTGTCCCTGTTGTTTGTCAGGTCGCTGGGGAAGTAATTTCATCTCTTTGCCTGGGACCCTCCTCTGTGATGTGAGGCGGTTGGTCATCACAGACAATGCTCTTCAGACCTTGAGGCGTTAGGTAAAGGAGAGTTTTTATTATGCTTAAATGATTTTACTGCAAGAACAATAATATGAATTTTGCTTTGTCTTCAGGGAAGAAAATATAGAATATTGCTTGTTTATTCCAACACAGGGAATAGTGTGTGTGTGTGTGTGTGTGTGTGTGTGTGGTAGTAGGGACTGAATCTTGCCTTTGCACTAAACTACATCCTCAGCCCTTTCTAATTTTTTTTTCCTTATTTTGAGACAGGGTACTTGCTGAGTTACTTAGGTTTGTCTCAAACTTGTGATCCTCTTGACTCTGTCTCCCAGAGTGCTATAATTAAACATGTGCTTTACGATGCCCAGCTAAAATTTATTTCTTTAAAAATGCAGCCATTGGAATGGCACAGTAGCTAAAGCTCTTGTTTTTCAGGCTCAAGGCCCTGAGTTGATTCCCCAGCACCACATAAAGCTGGGCATCGGAGCACATGCCTGTAATCCCAGCACTCAGTGATTGAGGCAGGAGCATTGCTTTGAGTCCAAGACCAGCCTGGGCTACATAGTAAGTTCAGGATGAGCCTGGTCTACAGAAAAAAAAAAAAAACATTTATTTCGAGATAATTGTAAATTCCCATGCATCAGAACAAGTAGTATAGATCTAATGTATTTTTAATCCATCTTCCTCAATTGGTAACATCTTGTTTAAAAAAATATAGTACAGTGTCACACCAGTCAAAGGACACTGATACTTAGATTTCTCTAGTTTTACATCTCTATGTGCCTTTAGTTCTTTAAATTGCCATCATGTGTATGGGTTTTTCTATCCACCATTGCACTCAAGATAAATTGGGTTGTTGGAAAAAGTCATGACTCATTTATGTACCAGACGGCTTTAGTTCATTTACAGTCAGTCACATCTCATCTGTGTTATTGCTGTATCATTTGACAGCTGATAGTTGTAGCTCCATTCTAAAAAAAAAAAAAAAAAAGCTATTTGGTTGAGTTTTGGAGATTTTACAAGTTGAAGATGGAAGACCAAACTGTTCATTTTCCCCATAAGTTACTGTTTTATAAAGGGAAGAATGTATGTCAAGCTTGTGAAAAGTTACATTAAATTTATGATGACAGTGCTTTATAAGAATGTCAGTGCCAGTGATGGGTCACAATATTCTGTGCTAGTCATTTTAATCTTAGCAGTGCTCCTCTATGAGGGAGGCCCACTGAGGTTGATGATGACAAAGGTATTGATCAAGTTGCACGACATGGGAGATTGCAGAAACATTGAATACCCATCATTCAAGCATCCACAGCCACCTGGAAAAGCTCGGATGTGTAAGCAGCCTTGATATTTGGGTTCCTCGTGAACTCAAAGAAATGCATTTGATGGAATGTATAAACATCCATGGTAGGCTCATAAAACAGGAAAATGATCCTTTTTTGAAATGACCGATAACTGGAGATAAGAAGTGGATTGTTTACAACAATGTGATGCTTAAACAGTTGTGGTGCCTCAAATGACATCAGAGGCAGACATTTGCCTCAAATGACATCGAAAGCAGACATTCATCAGAGGAAGGTTATACTCTCACTGTGGTGGGATTTTAAAGGTGGTGTGTTTTTTTGAACTCCTACCAGTCTATTCCCATGTGTACTGTTGACATTTGGACAGTTTGAACGAATCCATTATCCAGTAATGTCCAGAGCTTGTTAATTCTCAGGGAATTGTGTGCCATCACGACAACACCAGACCACACACAAGGGTGATTACTCGTCAGAAATTATTGGAGTTTGGATGGGCTGTGTTGCCACACCTGCCGTACTTGCCTGACCTTGCACCATCAGACTTTACTTGCTTCATTCTTGCGTGGCCTAATGCTCAATTCAGATGAGCACCTTGTTCACTTTTTTGCTGGTAAGGACATCCTTACATGAACGAAGAATTATGAAGCTCACTGAAAGATGGTAAAAAGCTGAGGATCATACAGGCAATATATCATTGATTGATCTTTGTTCTTTAAATAAATGACCTTTGAAAAGCATAGACAAAAATACATCATGACTTTTCTGACAGCCCAGTCGTACAGTTTCGTCACTACAAGAATCCTCTGAATACTCTTTCATAACCACAATTTCCCCTTGTAGCCTTCACACCAATCCTCTTCTTTCTAAAATTACATTTGAAGAAAGTAGGCATGGTGGTGGTATACACCTGCAATCCCAGCCCTTGAGAGGTTGAGTCATGAGAATTGCCATGAGTCCAAGGCCAGTCTGGGCTTCATAGTGAGTTCAGGACCAGCCTGGACTACAGAGGGAGACCCTGTCTCAAAAAAAAGTAAATAAATAAGAGGCCTATGTAACTCCTAGATATTGGCCACTTGAATTTAGTGCAATCCTTCGAGATTCATCCAAGTGCCTGCATGTATTAGTAAGTCATTCCTTTTTCTGAGTAGCATTTTCATGATCATATGGCAGTACATTTGACCACCCACTTTTTAAAAGGTACCCAAGATGTTTCAGTTTTTAAGTGTCATAAGTAAAGCCACTTTGAATATTTGCGTACATCTCTTTGTTTTTCTAGGGTAAATGCTCAGGACTGCACTTACTAGGTCACATGACAAACTCATGTTTAATTTTGAGAGAAACTGCCACACTTTCCAGAGTGGCTGAATTGTTTTCCATTCCTGCCAGTATTGCTAGATCTCGTTTTTCCTCAATGTCACCAGCATTAAGATACTAGATATGTTATTTATTTCAATCAATCTTATAGGTATGTAATAAAGATGATAATATTCATTTATTTATTTATATGAGATAGGGTCTCAGTCTGTAGTTCAGGCTGGTCCTAAACTCACTATGAAGCCAGGTTGGCCTCTATCACACAGCAAATCTCCTGCCTCAGCCTTCTGAGTACTTGGATTACAGGCATTTGACACCATGCCCGGCTTACGTAGCACTGGGAAATTGAACCCAGGGCCTTGTGCTTGCTAGGCAAGCACTGTGATCACTCTACTATTTCTCCAGCTCAAGTTAGTTATTTTTTTAGTTGACATAGGATATAGTTAATTTGAAATTAGGTACTTGATTGATTACAAAATTGTGTTTTCTCAGGGTTTGTGATCACATTTTGGTGGGCTAGTTAGGCCCATAGTTGTGTTGGTTTTGAGTATGTTTCTTAGCTTAGCAAGAGTGAAGGAACTCATAGTACAATTTCTCTTTTATAAAAGTTTCTTTCCTTATCTTCCTGCACCCCTCCAGGTTTGCAGAGTGGTTTTGACTAAGTGCCTTTGCTTCCAAGCCTGCTGAATTGCTCAGTTGATGTTTCGCTTGAACCTGTCAGTACACAGCTGAAAAATAAGGTGTGGAATCAGCAATGGATGATTTTACAGTGGGCTAGTGTTGTACCTAGGGAGGAAATCTCCCTCATTTTGGTGCTCTTACCTCCACACTGGGTCAGGAACTAATTGAGCATTTTTGACCACCGACTTATCTTTTTGAATAGCCCAGTAAGTGCATTTGGAAGATAAAAATCATAACTTTAAAAAATTTTTACAGTCTTTATGCAAACAGAGAAACTCTCCATCAACTCTACACAGACAACACTTTGAATATATATTTTGAATACTATATTGGAGGTCTTATCTAAGTCACAAACATAATTATAACTTTTCAAAACACTATGACAGACTTGGAGCTGGGAGCCAAATTCCAAGAGTGAGATAGTCATTGAGGTTTCTTTTTTTCCCCTTTTATGACTTGAATTCTTGGATTGTTTATGGCACCAGTAAATTAGTACTGGTCATTTTAAAACTTGCTTCTAATTGCTTTCTTTCACTTTATTAGAGCCAAACTCATTTACTCACCACTAGAGGTCTCCTCCTTCCCTGTAGAAGGCATCCGGGGGAGGCTGCTTAGCCGCAAGAGAATTTCCCCAGTCTCACACCTGAAGTGACAATGTGAATACTGCCATTTTTACCTTTACTGAAAATATAAACGTAGTGTAGTGTTTAGTTTATTTTAAATATACCTGATCTTTCAGAGATTATATTAGAGCTAAATTTGACTTTTCTTTTAGGCTACATTATTTATAAGATGAGCCAAAATGACAGACTTGGGTACAGCTTATTGGTTAAAGTGCTTGACTGGCAAGCACAAAGCCCTGGGCTTGATTTCCCAACATCACATAGGCTGGACGTAGTAGTGTAGGCTAGTAATCCTACCACCCAAGAGGCTGAGGCAGGAGAATTGTGAGCTTGAGGCTAGTGTGGGCTACAAAGTGAGTTCAGGACCAGCCTGGACTACAGAGTGAGACCCTGTCCAAAAAAAAAAAAAAAAAAAAAGAGGGAAGAGGGGCTAGAGAAATGACACAGTGGTTAAAATACCTGCCTAGTAAGTGCACTGACCTGGGCTCAATTCCCGAGCACCACATAACCTGGGCATGGTAGTGCATGCCTGTAACCCAGCACCTGGGAGGCTGAGGCAGAAGGATTGTCAGGAGACCAAGGCCATCCTGGACTACATGTGATTTCAGGACCAGCCTGAGCTACAAAGTGAGACCCTGATTCAAAAAAAAAAAAAAAAAAAGACAGAAAAACATTTGGAAGTATCCAATATTTAAGACCACCCTATTCTACCTGCTTACTAAATTTCTCTGATTTAACTTTTACTCATGGGAATATGCCAACCATTGGAGACTGTTAACAAATATTAAACTTTCGCATTGTACTGAGGAAAATAGAAACAAGTAGGATGCGATCTTCCTTTTGTGCTGTGTACCTTTTTTGGCCTTTTCAACTGAAAACTGACATTTTTGAAGATTTAGTGTGAAGCCTTCCTCTCATTCCCATTCATGGCTGTCCTGGTGCTTGGTCACACACTGTTAAAATAGCATTTTGGGAGGCCGTGCGTGTGTCTCAGTGGTTAGAGTATTTGCCGCACATGTACATGGCTCTGGGTTCTATCTACCACCATAGTATAAAAAATCAGCAGGGTGTGGTGGCACGGACCTATCATTCCACCACTCAGCAGACTGAGACAGGAGGATTGCCATGAGTTCCAGGCCATCCTGGGATAGATAGTAAGTTTAGAACCAACCTGGACTACAGAGTGAGACCTTGTCTAAAAAAAAAATTCGTTATTGTTTATGGGCTCACGTGTTGTCTGTCTTGATGAGACTGTGCACGGAGGACAGGAACTGTCATCTCGGTGCCCTTTTCTCCTTTGTTCTGCCTCCCGCTGTTTCGCTGGCATCCACTGTAGCAGATGTTCAGTACATGTTTATTGTGTGATTGACTGAGTGAGCTTGAGCTTGGGTAAGATTTCCAGTCAGGAGTGGGGTTGGGGCAAAAGAGGCAACAGCTTGGGCAGAAACTGGAAATACCCAGGTTTGTGATGTTGGCAGCCAGTGAGATTCTTCCGGGACACAGGTTGGGAGAGCTTTCACAGAGCTGGGAAGGGTTGAGAGCAGGAGAGGAGGTTCCAGGCGGCAAGTGCTGTAAGGATAACAGGGGTGGTGGAAAACAGCTGGGTGGTACAGCAGGGGACACAGCTGAGTAGAAAGGTGCTGCTCTAGCATATGTAGAGCCTGGGGCTGGATCCCCAGCACCAGGGGAGAAGAGAGAAGCAAGAAGTAAAAGGCACAGTGGAGGCTGTCCCAGGTCGGGTCCCTGGGCCTCCTGTCTCACGGTCCTGCCACCTCAGCA
Source organism: Ctenodactylus gundi (assembly GCA_004027205.1). Lineage (NCBI taxonomy): Eukaryota > Metazoa > Chordata > Mammalia > Rodentia > Ctenodactylidae > Ctenodactylus > Ctenodactylus gundi. The sequence continues at coordinate 333,205 of PVKB01000428.1, forward strand.
TCCTCAGCCCCTTCCTCACCTCTACAGTGGATCTTCACTCCCGCATGTTTCTAGTCTTTCTCATGTTCTAGAAACATCCTGTGATTGAAGAAAGGGCCTAGTCCTACAGGAGAAAGAACTGGGTTCAAGTTTCAGCCTGGCACCAATTAGCCATGAAACATTGAGCAAGTCCCTTTAAATATATGCATGTATTAATGCCCCACCTTGTTCCAGAAAGGATTTAGGCTGGGTGTCAGCAAGTTACTTAATATGAGGGCTTTAGTTTCCTCATCATTAAATGAGAGGCTTAGTGTAGGCGAGCTAAACTCCTTCCAGCTCTAATACTTCATGACTCTTGATTCCAGTGATATTTTTTGTCATTGGCACTTAGGAGTATTGCCAGCATTTCATATTTAGTACATAAAAAACTGAAGAGGAAAAACAAAAACCCTGATCGAACCATCCTGTCCTGATGTTGATTCCAGCTCCTCTGGACCTTCCCGGCACCTCGCTTCTAGAGCCACTAATGCTATAGTGTCAAGCCCATCTTTCTCTGACGAGGCCCTTTCTCATGTCCACGCGAGGTTGAAATCCCTGTTGGCTGTTTCTGTCCTGTTCTGTGGACTGTTGCCCCCCCCCCCCCAATTGCTCCAGTAGGCTGGCCTCAAATTCCCAAGCTCAAGCAATCTCCCTGCCTTATCTTCCCAAGGCGGTGGAACCCTAGTCTTGTGCTGCTGTGCTTGGCTTGACCCTCAGTCTAGACGCTGCTGTCAGAATGAATTTCCTGAAGGCCCTGTCCTAAATAAACCTCAGTGACTTCCAGCTGCCTGCAGAGTAGAGGCCAGATACCCCAGCTGGGTGTACAAGGCCCTTCCTGGCCTGGCTGTGCAAATGGTCTGCCTCTCTTGCGGCTCCTGTCTGCTAACTAAACTCACATATACCAGGCCGAAAGATTCCTGCCTTGGCTAATAACCTAGCATAACTTTTCCTGAAATCTCTGTTCTTATTTTCAGCCCTTTGAGGCTTTATCATCTTTAATTTTAACTACTGTGGTGACTTGCCTTAGTTTACCCTGTTCTGTATTGAACTGTCGGTGCCCCAAAGGCAAAGGCTACCACACTGCTAGAGGAATTCAAATTGAGATGCATACAATAGGGATCTAGTCCACAAAACCTTTCCTGTGCTCATAGTTACAGGTTTTTACAGCTGGAAATCATCTGAGCAAATCATGTCCTTTCATAAGTGGTAAAGCCCAGGACCGAGGGGCAGAGTTACCAGCCCAGGCTTTCTCAGCACCCCAGGACAGCTCTCTGTTCAGCTCCGGGGCCCTCCAGCAGATTTATTTTAAGCAGATCTTTCTGCTCTCTCCTTCCCCTTCGTGGCTGTGTCCTAACCTCGGCACATTGCGTCCTCTGTGAATGTAGTTCTTCGTTTTGATCCTGGAAATGTAAATTGGGGGTGGGTGAGGTTTGAGCTATTTAGATTTATGGTGCCTGAGCAGACAGTAGGTGGCAGCACCACAGAAGGACTCCTCTGAAGTTTGAGCTGTGGAATTTAACCCTGGAAGGAACCTTTAGGCACAGTCCGGGACCAACCCCTCATTTTTGCATCAGAAAAAGAAACAAAAACCTCAGAACCTGAGGCAAGAATGACTGGCTCAATAATTGTTGAGTCGCAGGTGAATCATCAGCTTTATTGGCACAAGAATGTTGATTCTGAAGTTATGAAGTAAGTTACTATGTGTTTGAGCTTCTGTCCCAGCTGCTGACCTAATGTGGGTACTGTCTTGTGTGTCTAGATCAACAATGCTGTTTGGAAAAATTTCCCAGCAGTTGTGCGGCATAAAAAAACTCCCGTGGTCATGTGATTCCAGATACTTCTGGAGCTGGCTGAATACAATATTTAACAAGTAAGTTGCTCCAACTAAAATGAAAAAAACATGGGGGGTTAGGGTCATAGCTTAGTGGTTAAAGTGGTTGCCCAGCCTGCGCGCAAAGCCCGGTACTACATAAAGATTAGCTGGGTGTCATGGCAAATGCCTGTAATACCAGCACTGGGAGGCTGAGATAGGAGGATTGCCATGAGTTTGAGGCCAGCCTGGACTACAGAGAAAGACCATGTCTTAAAAAGAATGAGGATTGTTACAGCTAGATGAGCTCCCAATAGATGGTTTGGTTATTATATTTTAGATGTGTACAGTATGATCCTAATTTTATTTACAAACACAACAAATATGGGAAACCAGTGAGGAGCACAGTATATAAAACTCTAACCGTGTTTATCTGGATTGCAGTATCTTGGTGATTTTTCTTAACTGTCTTTTTGCTGCCTTTTGAGCTTTTTAATTTTTATTTATTGAGATGAGATCTTGTTCTGAACTGTGGTCCTGAACTGTGTAGCCCAGGCTGTCCTCGAAATCATGGCAATCCTGCCTAGCCTCCTGAGGGCTGGTATTACAGGCATGTATCACCATGCCCAGCTTATGTGGTGCTGGGGAATCAAACCCAGGGCTTTGTGCCAAGCACTTTAATAGCTGAGCTATTTCCCCCACCCTATTATATAGCTTCTTAATGAATGTTGTTATCTTTCTGAATATTTATCAAGGGAACTCAAGTTTTAAAAATAGAGTAAGCAGCATGCTTAGAAACACCATTGTAAAACTGATATTCCCTTCTCATTGCTTAACATAGCACTGTAATTTCTATCCAGGGAAAAAGATATGTAGAAATTAGTATCACCTGAGAATAATTTGAAATTAAAAATTATTACCTATTTTTTATCATTAATTTAAAAAGCCCACCAAGGGTGGTCCTGCCTGCCTAATAACCATGCCACCTCAGAAGCTGGGCTTAGTGGTACAGGCCTAGGATCCCAGCACTTTGGGAGGCTAAAGCAAGAGCATCAGAAATTTGAGCCCAGCCTGGGCAGCATAGTGACTTAGTGTAACCTATCTCAAAATAAAAAATGTTTGCAGAGTGCTGGAGATCTTAGCTCAGTGTGAAGGCAGTGGATTCAATCTTCAGGACCACCACAAAAGGAGTAATAGTCATAGTAGTAAGTGGGATGACACTGATGATGATGACCTCAGGACTGGGGGTGGACCACAGTGGTGGTGCACTGGCTTTGCATGTGTGAGGTCCTAGATTTGATCTTCAGCCCTGCAAAGAAATTTTTAAATAAGAAAAGATAACAGTATGTATGTTGACAGAGTTTACATGGAAACCAAAACAAAAAAGTTAGCAGTTACAGCTAAAATGCTTTGTATTTTCTTTTCCTTTGAGTCAGGGTCTCACTTGGTAGTCCAGGCTGGTCCTGAACTCCACGTAGCCTAGGCAGGCCTTGAACTCACCACAGTCCTGTCTTAGCCTCCCAAGTGCTGGGATTACAGGCATGTACACCCTCTCTGGCTTATGTGGTGCTGGGGAATTGAACCCAGGGCCTTGTGCTTGCTAGGCAAGTGCTCTGAATGGTGCGCTATGCCCCCAGTCCCTAGTTGTTCATGTGTCCACAGGTCTCCCTCCCCAGTCAACTGAGATGAAATTCTGTCGCTGTGCTGTGGTTGTGTTGGTAAATAGTTTAAGGAGCTGCTGATCAGAGTAGAGGGAACTGCTGCTGCTCTTTTGCCAACAGAGTGGACCATGAACGCATCAGGGCCGTTGGCCCCGACAGGGCGGCGTCCGAGTGGCTGCTGCGCTGCGGGGCCACGGTGCGCTACCATGGCCAGGAGAGGTGGCAGAAGGACTACAACAATCTCCCCACAGGCCCCCTGGACAAATACAAGATTCAAGCAATTGATGCCACCGACTCCTGTATCATGGACATTGGATTTGATCACATGGGTAACCAGCCTGTCAGTTTGCTTACAGGAGGTCAGGTGATGTGCAGTAACTGTTACTGTACAGGTAACTCATGTGAGAGTCAGAGATAGGCCCTTTTTGCCTGCTTCAGTAGTCAGGTTTGCTTCTTCCTGTGCTTGGTATTTAATTTCAATGTAAATAGAAGTTACAAACACCTTTCTGTCCTCCCTGAACTTGTTCCATATTCCTTTTTTGACTTAAAATTCAAAGCTTTGTCAAACTTCTGTTATCACAGGAACCTTCAGTAATATGAGACTAACCATATCCCATAGCTTCTGCTTGTGTGGGCGGTGCTGGCAATACCTCTGGTGGTAACAGGGGGAGCGGTCATCTTGGTTTTCGTAGGATTTTTCCCTCCAAAAATCAGGACGGTGCCTGGAAAACCAAGATAGTCATCTTAATGGTAAAGAAGGTTTTTTTTTTTTTTTTTTTTTTTGAGACAGGGTCTTAACTCTGTAGTCCAGGCTGGTCCTGAACTCAGTCTGTAGCCCAGGCTCGCTATGAGTACAGAGCAATCCTGCCTCAGCCTCTTAAGTGCCGGGATTATAGGCATGTACCACCACACCCAGCTTATGTGATATTGGGGGATTGAGCCCAGGAACTTGCACTTGCTAGGCACATGCTTTAACCACTGAGCTACACCCCCAGCCCTATAAAGCATTCTTAAACTGCACTTTTCCCCCCAGAGGGCCTAGAGCATGTTGAAAAAATACGGCTCTGCAAGTGCCACTATATTGAGGACACGTGCTTGCAGAGGCTCAGTCAACTCGAAAAATTACAGAAAAGCCTATTGGAACTGGAGATAGTTTCCTGTGGGAATGTCACAGACAGTGGCATCGTCGCTTTGCGTCATTTAAGGTAGGTGTTCAAAGCCCAGGTGGCGGCATGGTAAAGGTAAGGTAGATAATCAGTTTTGCACACTTGAGCAGGGGCTTTCTCTTTTAGCTCTGAAAAGTATGCTTTAAGAAAATGGCTGTACTTCCATTTATAATACTTTGAAATTATCAACCTTACTTCATTAAAGCTTTATTGCATTAAAATTTTAAGGAATATATTTTTAAAAATTAAACTCAGAAAACCAAAAAAAAAAAAAAAGTTAAAACCTACTTAAAGCAGCTAGCATATTAGCTTTAGGCTTCCTCTCCATCTTCCAGAGCCCTTCCTCGTGGTGGGTGTACCTTGTGATATCTGGTGTATACCACTTAGCATTCGACACTGTGAATAAACTGCTTCAAGAACGTTCTCAAGATGTTCACTTTTGTGTCTCTGAAGCCTAGAACACTGCCTGACACTTCAATAAATTTCAAAAGCATGCATCCAATGCTTTAAGAGAGCTGCTTTCCGTCCCTTTCTGCCAGCAGACAGACCCTGCCATGGAGTACATTACCCAACCCAGATGTAGAAAGAGATGCTAGTAGCAAGGAAAGTTGAGCTCTAAAATTGCAGGACTTTGAGTCTTACCAGAATAAATATTTAAATTTGTCTAATCAAATTTCTATGATAGAGAACCCATCATTCGGATTCTAAATCTAGTTAATGTTCTGCTTTAATATGTAATAATCTGCCATTAACCTTGGTATCCCAGTAAGCTTGAAATGCATTAGACCCCCAAGTACTAGATTTTCATCACTTACGTAGGTGGAGGCTTCAGAGGTTCAACTTCTAATAGAAAGTTTTACGTACTTAAGAACTTCCCAACTTCTTTCTCTTCTTGGGTTTAGATTTCATATTTCACATGGAAAGGAGGTATATACACACACACGTAAAAAGACTCAGCTAGAAATATTCAAATAATTAAGAACAGTTATAATTTCTAATGACTGCCTTTGTTCTTAGCATGAGTTTCATTTAAAGAAGTACCCCAAAAGTGTTCTAAAAGCCACTTTGAAGGTGTGATACAAATATGTTCTGTATTTAATTTTTCCTAAAAATCAACAAATGTTTCATTAAAGTTATAAAAGTGAAGACCAAATCAAAGTTACTTTTTCTTTCTCTATTTGCAGAAACCTCAAGTACTTGTTGTTAAGTGATCTTCCTGGAGTCAAAGAAAAAGAAAATATTGTTCAAGTCTTTAAGTTAGCACTGCCTTCTCTTGAACTAAAATTACAAATGAAGTAAAATAATCCAATCAGTAAGTTTCTTGTTTCTGTGTGAGGGGTCAGGTGAAAGTTCTTGGTCTTAAATAGCAACATATACATGTAGTCAAAAGAACTATGAAGATATAAATATGACATTATAGAAATGGAAAGCCTGTCATAATGTAAAAAATATTCAGATATGACTTGCTAAAGTTATCAAGCAGGAGGTGAAAAATTATGTACAGTAGATTTTTTTAAGTGAAAGTTAAGTGGCATTTAAATTCTGATGTATCCCTTCGTAATATCACTATATGCTGTAAAGATCTCTTGATTTATTTAATGTAGAGTCCTTTAAAGTGAGGTAATTGTGCAACACAGATATCACAGTATGCGTTACACCTTAATGCCCATGTTACTGAGGCATGTTCCCATACATGCAGTTACGCAGCAGTGGAGGCTGACTTACGGATAGGCTGAGGGAATCAGCGAAGCACAGTGGATGTGAAGGCACGTGCTTTCTGTCACTTCCCACGTGTAACCATATTCTTTATAATACATACATCTTTTTGAAACTAATAGTTTGCTGGTTATTTTGTCAATCTTGTAAGCTCAGGCTAGTGTTTTATTAAAATTCAATATAACATATATATTTGGTTGAATTCAAATAGTTTCGCTGATTGCAAGACAAAGGAAACAGTCATAACCACCAGCTACACTTTAGGTTTTTCCTCAGTTAAAAAATTAAACAAAATTTTAATGTATCAATTAGAAATAGAATTATTCACTCGTATATCCTAGGTGCTTCCTCCAGTGAGCTCAAGGAATGTTAAATATAAATACAAAAGTCAAATTATATATAGTAAACAGTAATAAAGAATGATATAGTTATTTTTGCTTACCTGAAATAGCTCCGATTCTTAGTTACAGATGACTTGTTTGTGGATTTATGTTTGGTTTGGACATTAAGCTACTGAATATAAAATTTACTGGAAATGATTTTAAAATAAAGATTTCTATGATATAGTTTCATGTAGGCAAGTGAATTTAGTTTAGAACTAAGCTTATAGAGAAACGTTTCCCATATTTCATGGGGAAAATGAATGGGTTTATACAAACAGCATACAACATAATTTATTTACTAATTGCCAGTGTCATCTAAAAATCAGCAATAGTAAATTAAAAGATAAAGACAGGGATGTCGAACAGTGTCGTATGACACACTGGTGATGTCATGCTGAGGCACAAGATCAGCGATGTGGGTAAATTGAGCACAAGCACAAATTTAATAGAATCCATTAGAGAAAAATGAGCCTTTCCCTCACATTTGTTTCATTACTGAGAGGTGAGACAACTGATTCATCCCAATTTAGTCTGTAATTACTTTTCTATCCTGAGTGGTTTTCTATAAACTATTGGATGAGTTAGGCAGTTACAGTCATCTGCCTCCATCTAGTTCATTTTCATGGGTTAAGGACAGCAAGAAAAAGTCTGAACTCTTCACAAAAGTTGGCTCTCCTTCCTTGTCCTTGGAACTAAGACTACGCAAGAGGAATCGATAATCCTGGGACTGTTGTGCAGCTCCCTGTCAGCCTGTGAAAGAAGCTACCTACATCCAGAAGCCTGAGAATATTCAACAGGCTGGGCTGGCCCAAAGGAGTGAGCAGATGATACAGCTGAGCGGACTGGTTCCGGAAGCAAAAGGGGTCAGGTGCTGTCAGTGAAGGAAATAACACAGGAAGAACAGAGAGTGCAGAAGAAACATGTTGGAGAGGCAATAAAAAACTCTGGCTGAGAACTGCTGGAAAGCAGTGGCAATGCCCCGGCCAGAAACACTTTTGTTTGTTCTAGAGATTTAATCTAGGACCTTTGGACAGAGCTACCTCCTCAGCCCATTTTTTGTTTTGATTTTGAGGCAGGGTCTTGCTAAATTGAGCAATCTGGGTTCAAACTTGCAGTCCTCCTGTGTTAGCCTCCCGGAATGTTGGGATTACAGGCCTTTACCACAGGTCCTGGCTGAAAAAAAGTTTTTTGAGTAGGAGGAATAGGCCACGTCAAAGCTAATCCTGTGTCACTGTTTTAAGTCTCATGGTACTAAGCTAGGAATCCTTGACAATATGTCACTCTTCTTCATTGTTCCAACAGCATATACCCACATACACGCATCCAAGTGTGTACGTATGTGTTGATACAGGCAAAGAAATGAAAGGTGCTTTGGGGAAATAAGTTAACATCTTTCATGCCTCAAGCAGTTCAGAAGCAATTCCTCTCCAACCTGATCACTGCATGCAATGCTGCCTGCAGAATGTTGGCATGTCTGAGGCCACGCTGAGGGACAAGTCCTAGTGATTTTCAGGCAGACGTGAAGCCTGTAGGTCTGGCCTACCTATTGGCCACCTCAGTCAGCTGTCCCACATCACCAGCGCTTGCAAGGGAGACTGGGTGGAGCAGGTTAAAGCGAGCATGTCCTGCCTGGAAATGCAGCAAAGATGCACCCTTGACTGCGGGTCCTTCAGCACGGATATAGGAAAGGATGAAGGTGGCATTAAGCAAGGACGCATACATGTCTTTGTGCCAATCCAGATGATTACCTAGATATGTTGAATAGCTATTCAAACATGTTTTAAAATACAAAAATATGAGTAAGAGATGGAATTTTAAACATTTTGATTTGAAGAACTGAAACTATCAGGGTGGTGCTGAAATAGAAAGGCAGATGGGCCTCAGGTGGCCCATTTGTCATACGTGGTGCAGAGCACAACCACGACCTAAGTCTTTTTGACCTTATCTAACTTTGCCAGCAGTGTGGACAGTAGGTACAGTTTATATTGTATCCAGACTCAGCTGCTGAGATAGAAATACACATGAGACTCCAAACAGACTTTTCCTTTCTATTCTGGACGCCGCCTCGGAGCGTGGAAGGCTGGACATGGAATTTCCTTCTTCCTGCCAAGTGGCCACTTTCCAGTTTCCTCCTGCTGGGCTCTCAATACCGCGTGTGCTCATGTAAAAGCTTATTTTCTTCAAATCACGTATCAGGCCTTCCTTGTCATCAGTCTCCTACCTCCCTAAATATTAGGGAAGCGGCAGTCGCGTTTCCTGGGATGGCAGCAGAGCTTCTTATCATTCAGTGCTGGTAGGATGCTGCTACCAGTTAGCTGAGGCAGGCACTGCAGCTGCAAATCCAAAACAGGGTTAGGTTCAAACCTGTGCTGGGGTATCTGCATAGTTTAGAACCACATCAGAAAAAGATGAAATTTTTCAGCAATCCTGAATCAGAACTAGGACAAATGTAATTTCACCTCTGCTTTCTTTTTAAAAGGTTTATATGTTTTTAAAAAGCATCTATGTTAAAGAGAATTTAGAGAAAATGGAAGGGAAAGTCTGCAATGTTCACATTGCTGGGGAAACTTAGATTTACAGGAGTGGGGGTCCTTAGGGATCACATGGGGGCTGCTGCCTGCCTTGAAGTGGAGAGACGCGATGCCCAGAGCACTTGGAAAATTTGCCCATTTATTCCGTTATTGTATATTTATTTTTTGAGACACCATCTCTCTCTATAGTCCCGGTTGGTCCTGAACTCACCATGTAGCCCAGGCTGGCCTCAAACTTACAGCAATCCTCCTGCCTCAGCCTCCTGAGTGCTGGGATTACAGATGTGAGCCACCATGCCTGGTCTGTGTGGTACTGGGAAATCAAACTCTGGGCCTTGCACTTGCTAGGTAAATGCTGTAACTGTTGTTGTATTCCTTCAGTTCCTATTCTCTTAGTTTAAAGGCAGAATTGCTTAGACTGGGGACTTAGGTCAGTGGCAGAGTGCTTGTATGAGCCCTGAGTTTGAAAATAAGAGAAAATAGGATAGGGCTGGAGGAATGACACAGCTGTTAAAGTACCTGCCTTGAAAACATAAGGCCCCGAGTTCAATTCCCCAGCACCATACAATGCCAGGTGTGGTGCACACCTGTAATCCCAGAACAAGTGAGGCTGAGGCAGGAGAATTACTGTGGGTTTGAGGACGGCCTTGGTTACCTTGGGCATTCAGGACCAGCCTGGGAAACAGCAAGATCCTGTCTCAAAAAAAAAAAGAAGAAGAAGAAGAAGCAAAACTGGTTTCAGCTTACAAAAAATTATTTTGAATTTATTGTCAACACCAACACACCTGTATTTTTTGTATTATATGTATTGTGTTAGGTATCTGAAAAGCCCAGAATTTTTAGTACTTTTAAGTCAAAAACTGAATTCTTTACAACTTAAGAGCAATAGACCAGGCAATATTTTCCTGTTCTTTCAAATGAAAATATTTCAAGTTGGGCCTGGTTGCCAGTGCCACTAATCCCAGCACTTGGGAGACTGAGGTAGGAGGATTGCCATAAGTTGGAGGCCAGTTTGGGCTACACACTGAGTATAGACCTAGAGCTAGACCCTATCTCAAAAAAAAAAAAAATATATATATATACACACACACACATATATACATATATGTATATACGAAAAGAAAGAAAAGTATTTCCATCAAATCTAGCTCTTGAATACACAGTAACAGTAAGAGAGGGGAGCCCTGGGGTTGGGAGGGAGGTCTATTTGTGGCTTGCTTTGCTATCTGGATCACAGACAGTAAGGGAGACAATGAAAGCATTCCTAAACTTGTACCTGTGGTCTACCCCAGGGCCCTGGAGTCCATGCCATACCTGTTTCTCATAAACCGCCCGCCTCTTTCCTCCTCCAAACCTCACACCCCCCACCCAGGTGCCTCCAGCACTGGAAACAGAGACTCAGGTGAGATAAGATAGCAGTGCCAAGGACCCAAGCACTGAGGAGTAAAAGGCAGCGACCGGGAGCGGCCGGCCCATCGGAGCTGTGGTTCCAACTCTGGTCCCATTCTGGATAGTTCCAGCTTTACCTCCGGACAGTTCAGCAGCATGAGGCCATTCTGCCACTGGCCAACGCCTAGGACTCTGCACAGGCCCCTGTGTGCTGTGTGGATGCTATTTTCTGGTTTACTGTGAGCGCCTGACCCTGGGTTCACCCTCCCAACTCTGACAGTGAACGGATCAGGAAAGCCAGGCACCGGCGTACAGGTCTGTCATCCCAGCACTCTGGGAAGGAGGCTGAGGCAGGAGGATCATAAATGTGAACCCATCTGAGGCAATTTAGCAAATCAGTGAGACCTTGTCTCAATATCAAAAATAAAAAATGAGCTGGGGATGTAACTCAATATGAAAGCCCTGGGCTTCATCTCCTGGAACCCCCCCCCCCAAAAAAAAAATAGGAAGAAAAATGTCCCTTTCTGGACAATTTTGGAATGTAAATACTGAAAGTAAACATGCTCAAGACAGATCTCATTTAAGTTTCAGAGGCACGGTCACCCAGACTCTCTGATGACCCTGGCTGAGCCCTGCGCTCACACATGCAGAAACCTGGGCCCTACGCAGTGGCAGAGAGCACCAATTCCGGAGTATCAGGACCCAGATCGTGCAGCCGTCACCTGGTGCTAGCGTGAGGGTGCTGGAGCTGAAGGCCCACTGGGCTCCGACTCCGAGCCAGGCAGGTGGGAGATACTCGAAGCTGTCACCTTGGATGTCTCTGTCAAGCAGTGCGCCACCCTGACACCAGGCAGGTGCTTTCGGCTCTGTATCAGCGTCTTCCGTGTTAGTTTGTTGTGGTCTTTGGTCAAACCCCCAACTTGTCTGATGCTATCAAAATATGGGTGCTGCAGCAGCTGCTCGCAAGTCGGCCTCTCCGCGGGGTCCATGTGAAGGCAGCCCTAAGGGAGCACAAGAAGATGCCTTCTTCAAAACTGTTAAAGCAGGAAGCGTAACTAACCGGTGAAAGCCCTTGCCCAACAAGTGCAAGGCCCTGGGTTCGATTCCCCAGCATCACATAAAGATTAGCTGCGTATGGTGGTGCACAACTGTGATCCAAATACTTGGGAAGCTGAGGCAGGAGAATTGCTGTGTCTTTTGAGGCCAGCCGTGGCTACATAATAGTTAAGGACCAGCCTGGACTACACAGTAAGACTCTGTTTCAGACAACAAGCAACCCCAACTGTAAAAACTACTTATGACATTTTGATCCTACTTTTAAAAATCACTTTCAAAAAAAAAGCACAGAAAAAGAGAACTAGTAACTTATTCTTTTTTTCTACTTTGAAAGACTAAACTTTTTAAAAATTTGTTTCATGAGGAACTGGAGAAATGGCTCAGTGATTAAAGCACTTGCCTAAAAAGTGCTAAGTACCCGAGTTTCATTCCCCAGCTCCACTTAAGCTGAGCGTGGCAGCACACAACTGTAATCCTAGCACTCAGGATGCTGAGACAGGAGGAGTGCTGCGAGTTCAAGACCAGCCTCAGCTCTATAGTGAGTGAGTTCAGAATCAGCCTGGGCTGCAGAGAAAGACCCTGTCTCAAAAAAAAAAAAAAAAAAAAGTTTTTCTCCTGGGCATGGTGGTACAGGCCTGCAATTTCAGCACTCTGGGAGCTTGAGGGAGGAGAATCAAAGTTCAAACCAAGCCTGGACAACTTAATGACTCAGTGAGAGATCCTGTCTCAAACTCAAGACTAGGAATAGGCTGGGGTTATGGCTCACTGCAGAGGCCCTAGGCTCGATCCCTAGTACCAAAAAACAAGAAAGCAAACAAAAAATTTAAAAAACATGTATTTTTCTGATTTGGCAATGCTGAGATAGATCTCGTGCCTACTACTTAAGACCTCTACCACTGAGCTACCCTCCTTAGCGCCTTTAATTACCTTTTAATACTTTTAATTGACACATATATAATAATTAGACATATTTATGGAGTACAAGCTGATATTCAATACATGTAGAGTATACAATGATTCATTCAGGGTACTTGGCATTTCTATCTCATTAAACACCATTTCTTTAATAAAACTGTTAACTCTTCTGGTTCTTTATAAAATATGTGATAAATTGTTGTGAACTGCAGTCACCCTACTATGCTGGAGAACACCAGAGCTTACCTTACATTTTGGTATTATTTGTGTATTTTGCAGTACTAGAGATTGAACTCAAGGCTTTTGCTCTTAGCTCCCTAGCCTTCTTTTAATGATTTTTATTTTTTAATTTTTTTCTTGCTGATTTGCTCAAGCTGGGCTTGAATTTACAATCCTTTTGCCTCAGCCTCCCAAAGTTCTGGGATTATAGGCAAGACCAACTTTCACGTTTTCATTTTGAGACAGACTCTCTGTCCTCGCTCAGGAAGGACTTGAGCTTAGGCTCCAACTTCAGCCTCCCCAAGGGCTAGACTGCATCTGTTTTTAGTGTCCTTTTCCCCCTGCACTGTCCAACCTTCCAGGTAGCTGGCGACTACTGTCTACTCACAACATCTATTAAGGCAACTTTTCAGTTTCCGTATGTCAGTGCAGTGGTAACATGCACTACTTATGAGGAGTAAATTCTTCATTTGGGAGTGAGAAGGGAAAACACACAGCTGTGACTTCAGGTCTTCTCGTGGTTTCCTAAAGGGAAACTCCCCCAGAAATCATTATTTTCCAGAAATAGCAACCAAAAATGTTTTTCTCCATTCTGGTATTTTTTTTTTTTTTTTTTTGAGACAGGATCTCACTGTGTGTCTGTAGTTCAGGCTGGTTCTGAACTTTTTTTTTTTCCTGAACCCACTTTGTAGCCCAGGTTGGCCTCAAACACATGGGAATCCTTCTTCCTCATCCTCCAGAGTGTGGGGGTTACAGGCGTGCACCACTGCGCCTGGCTAATCTGCATGTGCCGGGCCCGGCACATGCTAGTCAGGCTAGTCACTGAGCTGTGCCCCACTTCCTACGCCTGTTCCGTCATACGTACGCCATGGGGCTTAAACTTGGACAGGTAAGTCTCACAGCTGTGTATCCCAAAGACCTGCCTCATGTCTTTTTTTGTTTTCCAGCAGTACAAGTGCATCAGTAAATATACTAATTTTCTGAAACATGCCGAACACTGACTACAACTTGGAAACATTGTAACTGGCACTGTATTCATTTTCACATTAACAACTCTTTCTAAAATTGGGTATGGAAATTAACTTTTAAACCCAAAATGCATTTCATGTGTACTAGACAAGGGCTACTTAAGAGATCCCACAGCTACATGTTTTTAATTTTTTTTTTCATAGAAGGATCCTTTTGCCAAACAAACACCATACCTTTGAAATTTCTGTTTTGCATACATTTAAAGTAATAACTTGCAGCAATTGGGAGGCTGAGGCAGGAGGAGTGCTGTGTGTTTAAGTCCAATATGGGCTACACAGCGAGTTCAGGACCAACCTGGACTACAGGGGGAGACCCTGTCTAAAAAAACAAACCAAAACAAAACAAAAAAACCCTTGCAGATGTTTTCACTATAACAGAATGTAACTCCATCTTAAAAATTAAAACTATGCCTAAGTACAGACGACTGGATAAAGAAGATATGGTATAACTATACAATGGAATACTACTTTGTTGTAAAGAATGACAAATTTGAGTCATTTGTGGGAAAATGGATGCACCTTGAAACCATTAAGCTCAGTGAAATGAATCAGACCCAGAAAGTTAACTATCATATGGCTTCTCGAATTTGAGAAAACTAAACCATAAAATAATGTAACAGATACAGAAAAATTAAGAAGATGGACTTTGTGGAGAGAAAGGGCAAGCTGGGGGAGGGTGAGAAGGGTAAAGGGATATGATATGTAAATATTAAAAAGTCAAAAAAATTAATACTATGTTTTCAGAGAATTCTAAAAGGAGCATGTCACTTAGTGAGTTTATTGATTTATTTATTTTTGAGACAGTGTCTCAGTTGGTTGTCCAGGCTAGTCCTGAACTCACTATGTAATCCAGGTTGGTCCCAAACTTATAGCAATCCTCATGTCTGGGTCTCAAGAGTGCTGGGATTACAGGCATAGAGCAACATGCCCGGCTAATTATTATGTGGTGCTGGGGAATCAAACCCCAGGCCCTGTACATGCTATGAAAGTGCTCTAACCACTGAGCTACGCCCCCAGCCCCTCACTTCACAGACACTGACGAAAGTCATCAGCTTTTCCAATGACCTCTGCCACCGTGTGACTCCTGTCTGCTTGGAAGTCATGATCTTACCTTTAAGAATCCCAGGGCCTGATAAGAGATGTTTGGAAATTTTAACTCAAGTGGTTCCTGTTGAAAAGAAAAGGAGGTTTTGATGTACAGCCCATATTCAAATTAAGTTTCCTTCGAGTAAAGTCCCTTTCTGGCCTCCTCCACCTTTCCCCACTCTACCACCCATAGAAAATCTCCTAGGCCTGTTCCACCAGCCCCTTCTCCCACCTACAAACAGCTTTTCCAAAATTTCCTAACCACTCCCTCATTCCTGAAGAAGGTAGCAAAGTTTAAGTCATCACTGACAAACATTTGCTGAGCAATTGTTACCTCATTTTTTTTCTGCCCCAACTTATCCGAATTGCCTCTCCTGAGGGTAAGTAGAAAAGGGGCCCTACGAATTTGCATATATTCCATTTATGAAGATGGAGCTTCGGAGTAGAGTTCTTGTTCCCTAGCCAGGTGAGCAGAGGCTTCTTGGATTTCTGTAATCTGCATTGCTGTCCCCTCCCCCAGGCCTGCCCTGCCCCCATCAGCCACACTTAGGAGTCTTGAGGGCGTCCCCTTCTGGCCATCTGCGCTGTGGCGCTGCGGTCCCACACTACTCCATCAGGAACACCATAATCCGTGGGAGGAGCACGGCCCTGTGTCAGCCAGCCCGCCGGGAAACAGACGCCACTGCACGGCCCGCGAGGAGCGAGAGGAGAAAACAGAGCCAGCCAGGCAGGTCCTGAACTCACAATAGAGCCCAGGCTGGCCTTGGACTCAAGGCAATCCTCCTGTCTCAGCCTCCTGACAGCTGGGATGCCAGGAGGGCAACACCACGCCCAGCTTCTCTGGTGCTGGGGAGTCAAACTCGGGCACTTAGCGCTTGACTTGCCACTTGCTAGGCAAGCGTTCTAACCGCTGAGCCATTCCTCCACTCCCAGCGCTTTTATTTTGGGGGTGGGGTGGGGTGGGGAAGAGTTCTCGCCGGGTTGCTACTTTGCAGGTTGCCCAGGAACCTGTGATCTTCCTGACTGAGCCTCCCACATTGCTGGATAAGAGGCCTGCGCACCAGGCTTGGCCAACAACTCATTCTTGATGGTGCACATACTAATCCCTGGTCAGAGCCTAGTCTGTTTTCGGAGTCGCCCTCACGCATCAGGAGGGAAAGGGACCCTGCAGCCGCCATCTTTCCTCCACGCCGGGGTTGAAGTCGTCCTCCTGCACTGTGTGTGGAGAGTAGGCGCGCGGCGGGCGACCCGGACTGCCGTGGCCAGACCGCTTCCGCCCTCGGCGGCGCGGGCCGGGGCGCAGATGTCGCGCGCCCCCACGCCGCCACTTCCGGTGTTCAGTCAACAGGAAGTCTCCTGCAGGACGACCTCTGGGGGCGCCGGGAAGCGGCTGGTTGATGAAACGCGGGGTGCGCTGAGGCTCCCCCGCAGACGTTCGCGTAGGAAGCGAAGGACACGGGGGATGTGGGTGGGGAACGGTGGGGAACGACAGGGTCGCCGGCCAGATGCTTGGTGCCGTCCCGCCTTCCGCCCCGTGAACGCTTCGGCCGCAGGGAGCAGGCGGGAGGGGCGGCCGGAAGCAGAAGTGTGGCCAGGGACCCCTGCGAGGGACGGCGGGGCTGCACCTGGAGCCTCCGCGCTCAAGCTGGGAGCTCAGCAGCGAAACGGAGCTGCATTTTTAGTAGGTGGATGCCAGCCAGGCAAGTGTGCCACCACCGAGCTCACTCCAACCATGAAATAGGTTTTTTAAAAAAATTATAACACAGGCTCATTAGAAAATGTACGTACGACTGTAAAGTACATAAGGAAGAAAGAATACTATAAAAAACTCACTACAAAGATGTACCCGCTATTAATATTTTATATTCTTGCTGTTTATTTTTTGAGACAGGGTCTCTAGTCCAGAGCTGGTCCTGAACTCCCTGTGTAGTCCAGGCTGGCCTGAAACTCTGGGCAATGCTCTTCCTGCCTCAGCCTCCTGAGTGCTGGGATTACAGGCATGTGCCTCCACACCCAGCTAATCTACTGCTGGGAAATGAACTCGGGGCACTTGCTAGGCAAGTGCTTTAACCACTGGGCTATGTGTAAATTTTGTAGATTTTATTGTGTTCATTTCAATTACATCCAATTATGCATACTGTTCTATAAACTTTAAAAAATTATGTTGTGGATTTTCTCCATATATATATATATATATATCACATTATTTTTGCTGGCTAATCATTTCTATTATGCAGATGGTTCATAATTCCCTAGAAATGGAATACTACAGGAAATGATTTTGGTTAAATGCTACATCTTTAGGCTCTTTTCTAATGGCTTTATTATGATAAACTGGTTAAAGATGTGAATATTTGATTTTTTTTTCAGTACTTTCAAAAAGACTTCCCTCCCACCCTTGCATCTTGGCCATAGGAGAAGCATCTGGAACGAGCCTGGCCATGTAAGTTCACTGTGGTTCTCCCCATGGTCTGGGAATTTGGACAGTGCTGGGCAAAAGCAGTTAGCTTTTGCTGGATGGGTCAATGCTGGGTTTATCTAAAAGCTGACCGGCTCTGAGCTAACTGCATTCAATTGATGAAAACATTAAGGGGCAGACGCGGCCAGAACAGACATCCTGTCCAACAAGGCTGTGGTCAGCAACCTCTGAATTAGCCCTGGAGGTCTTGTTAGGCAATTTGCTCCAATCCTCCTTTCTCTCTTTGATGCCCTGTCCAGTGCAGAGTGAGCTGTGGGGCCTAGGCAGGTCACTCCCAGCCCTGCCACCCGCCTGCGCTGGAGGTGTCTCCCCAGAGGGCATCTCTAAACTTACCATCTCTTCTGGATCTGGGATCTTCACCCCACTGAAGTACTGATTGGTGCTGAAGACTTGCTGGTGTCTAGGAATGAGATCCCCTTTGGGCAGGAAGAAAGAAGGAGGTAAGTGAGATGGGTTAGCAGGCGCAGGTCTGTGGCTTCCCTCCATGAAAGCCATATCTGGACCTGCACATGCGAAGGCTGCGGTTTTCTCTCCCAACCAGAGGACAGCCTGTGCGCCCAGCTGTGACCACACACTGTGTTAGCCACAGAGGTGGGAAGCGACAAAAAAGAAACAAAATAAATAAAAATACTGTATAAAAATACTTTCTGAATATGTGTAGAACATGCCTATGAAGCACAAATAATTTTATGTTTAGACTGGGGTCCCCTCTGTAAGATACCTCATTATGAATATGCAAATATTCAAAAATTCAAAAATTCTGGAATCCCAAACAGTTTTGGTCTTAAGTGTTTTGGGCAAGAGATACTCAATTCATAAATGAAATAAACCACGATAATATTCTGTCAGCTCCTAAGTCCTTGTGGAAATGCAAGGTTTTGTTTGTGAGTTGCTTTTATTTTTTTATATTTTGAGGCAGGGTCTCACTCTGTAGCTCAGACTATCCTGAATTCACTTTGTAGCCCAGGCTGGCTTTGGAGTCAATGCAATCTTCTTGCCTGGGCCTCCCTAGTGCTGGGATTTATAGGAATGCACTACCATGCCCGCCTGTATGTGTGCTGGGAAATCTAACCCAGGGCCCTGTACTTTAACCTCTGTGCCATTCCTCCAGCCTGTTTGTGTTTTTGAGACAGAGTCTTGCTCTGTAGTTCAGGCCGCTGGTCCTTACTTAACTCACTGTGTAGCCCAGGCTGGCCTCAAACTCATGGCAAGCTTCTTGCCTCAGCCTCACCAAGTGCTGAGATTACATACAGGGTTGCACCACCATGCCCAGATAATTGTTATAGGTGCTGGGGAACCAAACCCAGGCCTTTGTGCACACTAGGCAAGTGCTGTAACCAATGAGCTATGCCTCCAGCCCACATGTTTCTATTGTTGTCATGACCATGTTTCAGAGGTTAATTTGACCCAAACTATGCTCAAGAGAGACTGTTAATGAATTATGAACAACTAGTAAATCCTCAGTAACAATTATTTTTCTTAAAACAAATATGGACACCTTCCATTGAGCCGATTCTACGAGGCTGTAAATTGCCCTGTTCTAACCTCCTGGACAGCAGATGAGCTGGGGACTCGGCTGTGCTCTGCTCCAGCATGAGGAAAACTTAATGGCGGCTTCCCAAGAATGGGCAGGAAAGAATGCTTACATACCCAAGGTCTTCCTGATCAGATGGAGCTGGTCCACATCGGACTTCCCTGGCCATAGGGGCTCTCCTGACAGCAGCTCGGCAAAGACACAGCCAATCGCCCACACGTCCACGGGGGGGCCATACTGTGTGTCCCCTACCAACAGCTCGGGGGAGCGGTACCACCTGGTAGCCACGTAGTCCGTGTAGTAGTCACTTGGTCCAGCTGGCCAGGAAGGCACCATGGAAAACAGAGCAGAGGAGGCCTGGGCTTAGCTGGGAGCAGAAGGCCTCAGGGAGCTGTGCCTTAGCAGAGGGCTTTTCAAAACCGCTGGTCTCTTCATCCTGGCCTCACATTAAAATCAGTTAGAACATAGTAGTTTTTAAACTACTGAGGCACTGGGTGTGATGACACGACACACAGATATAATCCCAGCACTCCCAGGAGGCCGAGGCAGGCAGCTTGGGCCACTTGGTGAGCTCAGAATCAACCCAGACTATAGGCTCTGTCTCAAATAAACCCAAACCATACCAAAAATCAAAACAAACAAACCCCACAACAGTAATAAAACCTGATGTTTGGGGCATACCTGAGCAGAACTAAATCAAAATATTTAGGAGGCTTAGGGGAGGGCCTGGGAATATCCTTATAGGTAGATGGGTGGGTATGTGGGGTGTGGGGTGTTTGTATGTGTATGTCAGAGACAAAGAATACTGGGGTATAAGCCTAGGGCCTTCACACTGGGTCCATTTTTTTAAGACAGGGTCTCACGAAGTTGCTGTGTGGCCCGGGTTGGGCTCAAACTTGCTATCTTCCTGATTCAGCCTCCCAGATTGGTGGTCACTGGCCCCAGGAAGAAATCTGTAACTGCTGTGATCCATTAGTTATAAAGACTGTACACTGAGTCCAGGTTTTCGCTAGTTTTTAAAGGTTCCTAGATGATTCTAATCTGTAGCCACGATTGAAACGTACTCTTGTAACGTAGCCCTTCTGAGCAGTATGGCTTTAGCAAAAAAAAAAAAAAAAAAAAAAAGGCAGCCACCTGGAGAGGAACACACTTCTTAGCCACTTTACTATGGTCTAGTTTACCTACAGCATGCATATCTTTACCCTGTGTCTACACATTTTTACAGTATAATTACATCACAGAATCATGTAAGTACAGAATTACCATTTATAGTAAGGTTGTACCCTGAATATACAGGAACCATTTTTCTGGTCACTAGATCTTTTAGCAGATCAAGAACATTCCATCTTTTAACTAAGGAAAATTTCAGGGGCTGGCAGTATAGGCACAGCAGTTAAGAGTGCTTGCCTAGTAAGTATAAGGCTCTGGGTTCAATTCCCCAGCACCACACCACATGAGTCAAGAGTGGTGTAATCCCAGGACTTGGGAGGCTGAGGCTGAATAACATGAGTTCAGGACCAGCCTGGAATACAAGATCTTGTTTCGAAAAGCAACAGAAAGAGAAAGAAAAGAAAATTTCAATACTCACTCAAAAGCCGAGCAAATCCAAAGTCACAAAGTTTAATTACAGAATGTTTTGTGATGAGGATATTTTCTGGCTTCACATCTCTATGTATGCACTAGTTTAAAAAGTCAAAACAAGGAACAGATTATGAAGGGCACTGTACCATATGGCATAAACAACACATGAATATTCATTAAATAATGCATAAAGTATTTGAATCTTTCATTGGCCAGTTGAATAAGAGCAAAACAGCAACTTAAAATAAAGCTAGTACCACACCTAGAGCCAGAATCATTTAAATTTTTTAAAAGGCCCCATTTTATTAATTGTATATATGCAATTCATGTTTACACTGAACTTGAGTATCGTGTGTGTATATTTTGCATCAGAGTTACAAGTCCTTCTCCCCTCCCTTTTTGTCCCTTCCATACCCTCCCCCTCCTTCCTAACTCCCACTATCCCCCCGTTTAGTCCTATGGAATGACTGTATTCTGTGTTTCTCATATTAGAGAAACCACTGGATATTTAACCTCTGTCTGACTCACTTCACTGAGCATGAAAGTCTCAAGTTGGGTCCATTTACCTACAAAAGCCTCAAAACTATCAAAATTATTTTTTGATTAATTTTCAGATGCTAAATTGCCCAGGCTGACTTCAAACTTGAAATCCTCCTGCCTCAGCCTCCCAGAGTACTGGAATTATAGGCCTGTGCCACTCAGCCTGGCTAACCTGAATCATCTCAAACCCTTAAAGGGACTAAAAGGACCAAGAAGAATAAAAGGAAAAATAAAAATATAGGATTCCTGCTAAGTCTCAAATAAAACTTTTTTTTTCAGTATTTGCAGTGCAGGGGATTGAACCCAGGGCCTTGTGCAGCAGCCTTCTACCCCTGAGCCCCAGCAAATAATTTTTAAGAATAATTTATCCGGTGCAGTATTTGGAACATAGCTACACAGAAAAAGTTAGGCTTGCTTATCTAAGCTAGAATTCAACCGGGAGTCCTGTATTTAAAGCGCCGAAGCCAGCTGGAAGGCTGACTGCGAACGAGGTCTGGTCACGCTTGCAGGGGCACATGCAGAATTCACAGCTGAGTTGTTAAACTGAGCAGAGCATAGCCGGCCTGGTAAACAAGACAAACCCTGGGCCTGCTGAGATAAGCTGGGGACGCGATGGCAGGGATCCCGAGCGGGCCACGCCCATCCAGCCCTGGCTCCTGTCCTGACCAGATAAAGGGGCGGCAGCATCCTGGGGAAGAGTCGCTAGATGTCAGCTCTGACCCATGGCGCATCCAGTGCCCCTGCAGCTGCAGCCACCCTGGCTCCCACTCCAGAGTTCAAACTCCAGTCCCCTGGCTTCCAGACGGCAGCTTACGTTTTTTAACAGGGTGATGTTAGAGGAAACACTAATGCTTGAGAATCTTCACATGACTTTCTTATTAAATGACAATTTCCTTTGGGGGAGGGGGGAACCACCCCCCATAAAAACAAAACCAAAAAAGCATAAATCAGTTGCCTAATAATAATTGAACTAAAAAAACAGCTTGAGCAGGGCCTAGTGGCACAAACCTGTAATCCCAGCATTCTGGGAGGCTGAGGCAGGATTGCAAGGTCAGCCCCACTTGAGGCAGCCCTGCCTCTAAATCAAAAGTGCAAATATAGGCTGGGGATGTTGCTCAATGCGAAAGGCCCGGGGCTTGATCTTCAGGGCCGCAAAAACAAAGGAGCTGGGTCTCAAAATCAGAACTAAAAGGGCTGGGATACAGCTTGACTTGAGAGCCTCGGGCTTATCCGCCCGGGGACCCCACACAACAAAACAAAGCAGCGGATTACGGGACAGCTGGAGCTGCTAAGGCCTCAGGTCTCCCCACTCTTCTGCCCCTGCTCTTTGTGCCCCCTCTGGCCTGCGCCCCCAGACACTGGGGGTTATTTCTAACTTTCCACGTTCTGGAGAGAGGGTGGGGGCTCCTTTGCAGCCGGCTCCTAGAGATCCGCACTGGCTCTTCTCCACCGCCGTTTACTATCCTGAGAAATTCGAGACGGGGAGGCAATTTTTAAATGACTTTGATTCCCTTCTATCTGGCTGTCGGCAGCAAACAGCTCGAAGGGCTCCTCCACCGCTGCTTCAGATGTGGCTGTGAATGGGGCTGCCCGTGACTGGCACCACGCCACATGCTAAGCAGAACCGTAGGAAGCGCCCCATGCTGCTCTGGGAATTCCTCCCAGGCCCCAGCACCTCCCCCTGGCACATGGCAGGCGCCGCAGGAGCGTGTGGGCTCCCCAGGGACCTAAGGTCTGCGGAAGTTTGTCTTGGGGACCTCAGATCGTCCCCCCGGGGCCCCTTGCTCTCTGAGGGACTGGCCGTGTCCTGTGCTACACCCCTGCCTGGGAAGGACTACAGCCTCTGGTAATGGGGCTGCGGAGGGAGGGGTGCTGGGGCGATCATTTTCTCTCCTGGGAACACAACTCAGGCAGGAAAAATCATTTAAAATCGCACCAGGAGCTGGGCCCAGGGGTGCAAGTCTGTCATCCCAGTGCACTGCGAGGCTGAGACATGAAGGTTGCAGGTTAGAGCCCTGCCTGGGCATTTTAGCCATTTAGTGAGACTTTGTCTCACAATGAAATATTTTCAAATGGCCTGGGGATGTAGCTCAGCGTGAAGGCTTTGGGCTCGATCCTCACACCCCAAAAATAAATAAATATGTAAATAAACAAATAGCTAGCTAGAGCAGAGAAGGGGATTCGCTAGGAACTGAGTGTGACCCTAGCAGTTGGTGGGACCACAGAGGTGTTCAACTGCCATCCCAGCCAAAATGGAACCTCGACTCGGGAATCTGGGCTTGAGTTGGGTTTTGGTGCTAAGGACCGAAGTTCTTTTCTTTCTCTTTCTTTTCTTGTTTTAGGTATTTGCACGGAGGTACATCCTCACCCCATTTCTAACTTTTGATTTTGAGACAGGGTCTCACTGAGTCTCTGAATTGCCCTGGCTCACGCTCAAACCTGGGATCCTCCTGTTTCAGCCTCCCTGATCACTAGGATTACAGGCCTGTGCTCCAAGGCCCAGCTTGCTTGTTTTCTTCCACACTGCTGGAGACGACACCCAGGGCCTGGCACATATGCTAGGCAGGTGCTCTGCTACTGAGTGACATCCCAGCTCTTGAATCTGGTTTCGACGTACAAGAGGTGGCAGGCAGCCTTACCAGCCACCATGACGTCATGTCGCATCATGTGGCAAGAGGCCACGTGCCTTTCCGCAGCCCATCTGTGGCCCGGAGTGCCACCGGCTTCCATGGCGCTCCTGTGCAGACTCCACCTCCTGAGTTAGCGTCCCCCATACCCACTCCAAATGAATGGGATCCTATCTTAGTTTGGAAAGTTTAAAAACATATGACTAAATAGTTCTTTTAAAAAATGCATGTCTTAGGCGTGGTGGCACACGCCTGTCATCCTAGTGCCCTAAGAGGCTGAGGAGGGAAGATTTCAATTTTGAGCCCAGCCTGGGCAATATAGTCACCTGATAAGATCTTGTCTCAAAATAAAAAATAAAATGGCCTGGGGATGTAGCTCAGTGTGAAGGCCCTGAGTTCCATCCTCAGTACCACATGCACACACACAAGCATGTTTTATTATACCTGAGCTAAAAGGAATACCTAGATTGAACACAATCAGGCTTGTGTAAGTTTGGATGAAAAGTTAAATCTACAAAAACATGAAAGTCCCCAGCCCAGAAGGAATAGCTCAGCAGTGAAAGCACTTGCCTAGCAAGCTCCAGGTCCTGAGTTCAATCCCCCAGCACCACCTAAGATGGCATAGTAGTACACTTTTTTAATCCCAATACTCAGGGGGCTGAGGCAGGCAGATTGTCCTGAATCCAAGGCCAGCCTGGGCTACACAGTAAGGTCAGGACCAGCCTGGACTCCAGAGCACTCCAGAAGTTTCAGCCTAGGTTAAGCACAGCTTCCTAAGATTTCAAGGAGGAGATCATGAGACTTACGTTGTGTTTATGGCAGAAATTTACAGCCTGCAGCGTCTGCCAAGTGATGCTCTTCACGAGATGTTCTGGGACCCTAATAAAAATAAAGCAGCAGCACAAACACATTCTTCAGTGTAGCCACAGAATTCAGCTCAGGAAAAGCAAGAAGCCAAGGTGGGTGTAGGGAGAAAATGAACCCTGGGTGACATGGGGTCGTTATTCCCTGAGTCCCAAGCACAAAGAACACATGACCAGCACGTTGAATGGCTGAAACCTAGGGGCTCAGGTTAACTGAGAGGTAAGCAGCTACCTCCACAGGAGGGGGACCATGGATGCCAAGGGGATCTCAACAAGTTTCTGACCATCTTTCTCAAATACCTGACCACACTGGCAACCTGCCCAGAAACTAGAGTCCAAAGACAATATTTTGTGGATGTCAACTCAGTTAATCTATCAGACAAAAGACATTGTTCTTTTCTCTCTTTTTTTTTTTCTTTTTATTTTTTTGTAGTGCTGGGGATCAAGCACAGGGCAGTCACACAGTACTATAGTTCCAGTTAATTCTTTTTCAGTTTTAATTTTGAGACAGGGTCTGTGTTGATAACAAGTTTCCCAGGCTGGACTCAAATTTGGGATCCCCCGGCTCAGTCTCCCAGAGTGTGGGGGTTGCAGGCCTGTGCCACCAGGCCCAGTATCCTTGTTTATTTTTTTGTTTCAAATTGCCCCAAACTGATGACTTTGGAGCAAATTCATCTTGCATGTGTGGACCCGTGGTGTCCCCAGAGTCCTGAGTCAGTCTTTTTTGATGTTGTTGTTCTGTGTTTTAGTAATGAAGATTTTAATAATGACAGGGAAGAGCTTTGTATTGAAGATCAGGTTAGAAAAAGTTAAAAATAATTAAAAACCCAGAAACGCATTTTGGTTTTTCTGCCATGTGCCTCTGTGGTAGCCGGCTGCATCTCACACACACCTTTATACCCTTTGCCAGATTAACACAATGAAAGTAAAACAAAACCAAGAGAAAAAACTTAGCAGGTCCCATGTTGGATGCCCGTGGTTGAGATACCTGTGGTTGATCTAGGGCCCCCAGAAACCCCCGCAGATCATGAGATGCTTTGTGGGAATGAGTTAGAAACAGGCGTCTCATCTGGCAGTGCTGGGATCAAGCAAGGGTCTTCGCTCTGCGTGACATCCCCAGTCCCTTTTTATTGTTTATTTGAGACAAGGCCTTGCTAAGTGGCTAAGTTGCCTAGGCTGGGCTTGAACTTGTGATTTTCCTTCTTCTGCCTTCCAAAGTGCTAGGTTTACTTAGAACTTGAAGCCTCTGTGTGTTTTTGAAAGTGGGAGGCTGTGAGGGAAGTGATCACCAGGGACAGCACGTTGTTTCCAGAGGTCCCACCCACCAGCTGGGCTTGCTGCTTTTATGAATCAAACATTTAGCCAAAACTAATAAGTGAGCCTGAGAGGGAAATGCTGTAGTTGTGTTAAAGGTGACCACAAAAGTCACCTCGAGCTCCCGAGAGAGGCCTCAGGCCACTGTTGTCACACACCAGACGTTCAGGAAATCCTTTCAAGCCGATCTGAGGATGCTTGAGCAGAGAGGGGGACAGCGTGGCGGCAACAGGGAGGCCACCTCTAGGAAGGACAGGCTGGATAGTTAAGGCGCAGGACCATGTCCTGAGCTTGGCGTGGGCCTCTCCCAATGCCCAAAGGCCCAGATGCTAGATGCACTCATCTGCCATGAAAGATCTAGAGAAAGGAACATTCAGGCTCCCCCAGCACCACATTTTGTCCAAAAAAGAAAAAGTAATACACTTAGATTATTCAATAAATTTATTAATAGAACCAGTGCTGAACAACTTTGGTCTCTACAAACATTTCCCAAAGAAATACTTGAAAGTAAATTACAGTATCATATCATCAATGGCCCTTGCCTGCTGAGCACATTGTTTACACGATGCTGGAAGGCAACAGCTCTGTGCGGATGACACAATGTCACATGGGCTGGCCACTCCCCGCACTCCTTCATTACTCAGTTTCTTTTCCAGATCACAGGGGCCTTGGATACCAAGATCCTTTTACCCTCTGAGATGAGAACAGGAGTCAGGTTCTCATGGTAAGAGGAGTGACGTAGAGAAAGGAGAGACAACATATTTTGTGGTGTTGAGTAAAGACAGAGAGGGGGAAGAGAGAGGAGTGGACGGGAGAGAAAAGGGGAATGGAAAGAAAGGAGAGGAAAAAGGACAGGAGAGGGGAGGCGAGAAGAGACCACAGTGAGCCTTGTGCTGGAAAGGGCATTATCTTACATGGGGGGGCCAGAAAGCTTCTCGGGTTAAGCAGACTTCTGAAGCAATAGTTAAGGCAGTAAGTAGCAGTCAGATTTGGGCCAAATGTAAATAATAGAGTCTGTATGATCTTCTGAGAGTTTAGAAGAAAGAGAGGACCCAGGACCTACTGGACATTCCAAGGAAGACTGAGCAGGAAGCTCTGGGTTCAGAACGTAGGCCAGGACATACATTTGAGAAGCAGGAGCACATCAGTGGTAATGAGTGCCAGGACAGAGGGACCCTCCAGAGAGCATGTTGGGCCCAGCTTGGGAGCACAGGCCCATAGTCCCTGCCCACTGGGAGGCAGAGATGGGAGGATCCCAGGGTCAAGCCCAGCTGGGACAAGTCAGCACTTTAACGAGAAGACCCTGTCTCAAAATAAAACATGCAATCTGGGCCCGGTGGCACAGCCCCCACATCCCAATTCTCCGAGAGCCTGAGGCAAGAAGATCACAAGTTGGAACCCAGCCTGATAACTTAGCA
This sequence comes from Ctenodactylus gundi, assembly GCA_004027205.1. Taxonomy (NCBI): domain Eukaryota; kingdom Metazoa; phylum Chordata; class Mammalia; order Rodentia; family Ctenodactylidae; genus Ctenodactylus; species Ctenodactylus gundi. The sequence continues at coordinate 360,539 of PVKB01000428.1, forward strand.
GTTGGTGAGACTTTGTCTCAAAATAAAAAATAAAATGGGTTGGGGATATAGCTCAGCATTAAGGCCTTGGGTTCAGTAGCACAATAAAATACACACACACACACACACACACACACGCACACACACATATGTATGTATATGCATAAATGAGTGAATGAATGAGCTGGGAGGTAGCTTAGTGAGAAGGGCTCCAAAAGATTTTTCAATAAAGGTGATGAGAGGAGCAAGTCTACCTGGCTGCAATCCCTCTCCCAAGCCTGACTATAGTGTTCGGAAGACTTTTTTGTTTAAAGCCAAAACCCCTCAAGGTCAGAGAAAACAGCAACATGTATTAGAATCTGGAAAACTGATGAATGAATACGTGACTAAATAGATCTTAGCTGAAATCCAAACCAGGAGAGGGAAGAGTGGAGAACTAACCAATTTGACCCCCAAAGAATCCTCAAAGGGCTCAAGCACTTGCTGTCAAGATCTCTACAGAGCTGGGAACAAAGGAAGAATATGGAAAATCTGCTTACGAGACAAGCCCCTGGATTCCCTCTACTCTGTGCCAAGAGGGATGACACTTTTCCCTGTTTGGGGAAAGGCTGGAATTTTATTTCTGAAGAGGAGAAATAGGACCCTTGGCATAGTTGAAGTCACAGACATTGTTCTGAAAAGAGGGGATCAAATGATAACATAGATCAACTACTGCATGTGGAGATTCTCTACCCTCCTTTCCTCACTAGGCTGGGAGAAAGCTGAAAGTCAGTCACTACTCTGGCAAAATACTGAAGGACTGTCTTGTGGGAAAATTAGGAGGAAAGATCTGAAGATTCAGAAAGTGGGGTCCTGCCAGAATACAGCCTAGCCAGGTGACTAACTCCACAGTAGTACTCAAAGCTTCCAACAGCTACCCACCCTTCTCTGTGAACATATACTGGGGATCAGATGATGCCCCAGGAAAGCCTGTCATAAGAAAGTTAGAGAACAGAAGAGAAAAAAGCAACTTACAGAAATTATGAAGGATGAAAAAAATGTAAAAAATTCCTTAATATCCTCAGAGAAAAAGGAAAGCCACTGCACCCATGCTATAAACACTTTTAGGACGCTAAAAGAACAAGAGAGGGCCATTGTGAGGGTCCGACATCCAAATAATGAGAAGAGCTTAAAAGAAGAAAATAAAAACAAGGTCAGAAAATTAATAGCAAAACAATGAAAAAAAATTTTCAGGGCATAAGTACCCACTAGCATATTGGATGAAAATCAAAGACTATGATTTTTATAGTCCAAGACAGGAAGAACCAAGAAAAGATTCTCTAAGTTTCTGTAAGTAAAAAAGAAACAGGAATTTACAAAGGATCAAGAAACAGGATAGCATCAGAGTTCCTAATAGCACAGAGGACAGGAGGCACTAAAGCAATGCTTTCAAAAATATGCAGGAATGTTGTCAACCAGAAACTAACCTACACCCAACAAAACATTGTGAGACATGCAAGATCAAGGTCTTCAGCTCCTTTTTTCTTTGAAACTCTCATATACTGTTTCTCGGGAAGCCTCTGCAGGATATATTCCATCAGAAAGGTGTAGCAAACTAGGGCTGGAGGAATGGACCAACAGTTAAACTGCTTGCCTAACAATTGTAAGGCCCTGAGTTTAATTCCCCAGCACCACATAAAGTGGGGCATGGTGGTGCATGCCTGTAATGCCAGCACTTGGGAGGCTGAGGCAGGAGGATAGCCATGAGTCCAAGGCTAACCTGGGCTCTACAGTGAGAGTTCAGGACCAGCCTGAGCTACAGAGCAAGACCCTATCTCAAAAAAGGAAACTATAGAAGATTATATTAAATGGAGAAAACTGAAGATCAACACAAAAATAGTAAGGTCTCCAGGAAGTAGGTTATATTAGCATTCTTGCCACTGAGATAAAACACCCAAAACCTGCAACTTAAAGGAGAGGTTTATTTGGCTCATGGTTTCAGTGGGTTCAGTCCATGATGATCTGGTTCCAAGGCAAAACAGCATGGTGGAGAAGAGCTGCAGATCTCATGGCAGCCAGGACGGAGGGAGAGGAGAGAGGGTCTAGGGATAAAATACATCCTTTCAGATCACGTCCTCAGTAATCTACCCCCTCCACCCAGGCCTGCATTTTGAGCAGCAAGTCAGTGATGAACTCACCAGTGAATGAGGATAGCACTCCCACGATCCAATCACATGAGACTCTGGGCGGGTGGGGGGGAGGGCGCATTTTACATCTAAACTGTAACACTGGTGAAGGAAGATGACAGAATAACTTCATTCTAGGCTTGGAAAATCATCATCCACTTGGCAACAACGTGACTCAAGAGCCAAGTATGTTGAAGTATATCATCATCATGCCCTCCACTTTGTACTATTTTAAATACATATAAAAATGCATAGGGAACTTCTGGTCAAGATGGCAGCTGAGTAACAAAGCTGCACAATATCTCCTCATGGACCCACTTAAAAAGTTGAGTGTATAGTCAAAAACTGCCTGCTCAATGTAGCTAGGACAGGGAGGGGAGGAGTGCCCCAACAACTAAAAGGAGACCATGGAAAGGTCAGAAACTTCCAAAAAGCACCAGAAAGGGAGATAAACAGCAGCCCAGTAAGCACCCCAGGCCGACTGAGCAGCAGGTCACTGAGCCACTGGCATCCACAGGTGAAGGAAAGCTGGGAGCCTGGAACCTCAGACCAAGGTTAAGTGTGGAGCTGGAATTGATAGTGGCTGGTTGCCCCAGCCTCCAGAAACAAGCCTGCAGATAGTGCATCCTAGATATTCAATGTGGGCTTCCTTAGAAAGGTTTCTTGGAGTCTAGACCAGAAACAATGCTAAGCAGCTATAACAGGCAGTGACGTAAGCAGGAGCACAGGCCCACAATCCCTGCCCGCTGGGAACTACAGTTGTCTTTCTGGGACCCACTGGATTGTTGCTGAGCTCTGCAGAAGACCTCTGTCCAGGGAGGGTGTAATGGAATTCATCTCCCACCAATGGGAAGATGTGGAAGAGGGCACACTCTTGAGTCCTCACTCAGTGTGACCTCACTGCATTCTTTCTGCCTGCTTTGAAAATTGTTTTATATAAAGGGCTTTCAGCTGCTCAGTTCCAAAGAGGCATGTGGAAGGGGGTATCTTTAGAAGCGTCTGTGGTTTAGATTTCTGTGTGATTGTAGTATCTTTTTAACCAATAAGATACAGATTTAAAAAAGAGAGAGAGAGAGGCACTTGGCCCAAACAGTTATGCCGAGAAAGAGGAAGACAGGAGACCAGGAAATAATAACTCCAACCCTAGAGAAATGCACAAGGAATTCCAAGGGGACAGCAAAGCAAAGTCCAGGAAGACAGCTGGACAGCAGGCCTTGAGTCAAAGCCAGACAGAAGGAAAGGAGACCTACAGGCAGGATGTCGCCAAGAAAAAACAATGGAACAATGGAACTAGTGGATTGGCTGATGTGGTTATCTGGCAGGAAAATACATTAAGAGGCATCGAAGAATAGGAAAGATTAACAATAGGGTTAAAGAATGTTAAGCAAATTTTATGTACCTTTTTTTGTTATATTGGGTATTGCATCCAAGGTCTTCAATATCCTGTATTCTTTTTTTTTTTTTTTTTTTGAGACAGGGTCTCGCTCTGTGGCCGAGTTGTCCTGAACTCACTATGGAGCCCAGGCTAGCCTTGGACTCTCCACAATCCTGTCTCAGCCTCCTGAGTGCAGGGATTACAGGTGTGTGACTCCACACCCAACTGATGTGCTGGGGAATCAAATTCAGGTACTTAGTGCTTGACTTAGCACTTGATAGGCAAGTGCTTTAACCGCTGAGCCATTCCTTCAGCCCTCTCCCCACCAGCTATCCTATACACTCACCTTCCCACTCAGGATGACTGCCAACAACCTTTTCACCCCTAAAGAAAGGGAATGCATCCTCTTGGAGGCTAGAAAAGCCATCCTGGCCTTGATTCTGGAAAAACCCAGAGGAAAATCAGGTCCTCCTAAGTGAAATGTTCCCTGCTACTATCCTGACTGAAGCCCTAATTCAGAAACGGGATTCCATTTGTTGACCACTTACAAGCGTCACCTACTATCAGGTGTATGGGGGGCAGCCTGAAAATCCCTTAATCTGTCTAAGACAACCGAGGTTATTCAGGGGCCAGAGGAATCACTAGGAGCTTTCCTGGGCGCCTTCAGGATACATTCCATATGTACCCCATTTGATCCCTTGGCCCCAGCTTATGTTTTCTTCTCTGCTGTTTTGCACCATTTCAGGTTCAACTCACCCTAAGTTCCCTTAAAACATGCTTCAACTCTCTCATCTCTACCACTGGGCAAGCTTATAACTCCATTCACTAGACTGAGGGAACTTCCCTGTCCCTTCAAGTAAACTGGCTGCTTACATTTGTCTGAGAATTGCCTCAGTCAAACTTAGGTATATGAAAACCCACGATTATAACCTCCTGGAAATCATGAATCAGTGCTTTGACTCCCTGTAAAAGGGGGAGGGAATGAATGGATAAGAGTTCCACCACTGTAGATTTTCCCTGACTTCTTTACCCCGTCACTTCCCCTGTGACTCACTCTCTGCTGACCTCCCGCCTAGGCTGCTATTGCTAATCTCCCCCAAAATAGGCCCAAGGCGTGAAGCCTGAATAACTGTTTGTCATTTGATTCTGTCATCTACTACTTTTTTTGTTGTTTTGCAGCTCCCCCACCCCATGCCACTTCCCCTTTACACCCAGGTGTCCTCTTCCTCTATGGAATTCTGTGATCCCTCCCATTCTTGTGGTTTCTGCCTTTAAGAACCCACCAAATCCCCCCTTTGGCACTGAGAATTCTTTCAGGCATGAATCTATCCTCAGTGACTGGATTCTAACCTCTCCTCAGTGCATCACTTCTCCCGCTTTGTCTCAGTTGGGCACAGCAGTATAAAAGAGGAAAAGTTTACTGGTGGGAGATTTTTCATTTTTCTTACGGATTCATTTATCAGACTGAACACTCAAAACACCTCATTATTCAGCAACGTAGGGATGGTTTGACATAATGTATCTTAATGCAATATAATCATTCATAAAGTTCAGCATTATATTCCAGCCTACCTAGAAAAGCACACAAGTTATCAATGAACAGCCAGGCACGGTAGCACAGGCCTGGAATCCCAACACTCTAGAAGGCTGAGGCAGGAGGTTGAGGAGTTCAAGTCATTAAGTTGAGGTCGCTAAGTGACATTCATCCCATTAGGAGGGCCTTAATGTTAAACATCTCCAGCCAGTCCAATCTAACAAGCCTGGCAATTACTGTCTCTTTAAAGTTGCTCTGCATATCTCCCTGATGCACTAAGTGTTAATTTCTGTGGTTCCTGGCCCCTAACTACTTCCCCAAAATGGATCACGGTGTGTCATTAGGAGGTGGGGCCCGGAGGGGCGCATTACTGGGACAAGGCCTGGAAGGGTATATGCTAGCTCGGCCATTCCTTGCTCACTATACTGTGAACAGCTTCCTTCCTGCTGGTCCTCGGCCATGGGCTTCCACCATTGCTGTCGGCCCATGAATGGACTGAGACCTTCTCAAACTGTGAGGTAAATCTTTCCTCTCTTAGGTTGTAGATGTTGAGTGTTCAGTCCCATCAATGAAAAAGACAGGAAGACTAATTAAATTGTCATAATGCAGCCACACCGTGGAATTCTACAGTCATTCATAAAAATCAAAGTTAATCTATCTGCATGGGAAAAGCTCCAGAACACATTAAAAATATGCAGAAGAATATTTAAATCTGTATGCATAGTGAAACAACTTTTCAAGCTATTATTTATGCCTATGTTTTTGTGTTGCTTGAACATTTTCTTCTCTTTAAGTATATGCCAAAAAGAACTAATTCTCAATTGCTCCTAACCCATGACTCATTGTTCCCAATCGCTCAACCTAAAATGATGAGTCATGTGTCTGCCTGTCTCCTTAGTATCACAGAGTCCGGAGCAACTATGCCAGTAAGTTTCATTTGAGTGTTACTTGCAAGCTGTCCAAAGAACTAATATTAACATACAAAATATTTTCACCTTTGAGCATATATTCTCTGTCCCAACGATTTTCTAAAGGACAGTAGCTGTCCTTTTGGCTCTCTCTGGTTTTGTAAATTAACCTCGACCGTGAAAAGCCTGTTCCCTGGGCACTAATAAACCACAAATGATTTTAATCTCATTTGCCCGGAGATCACGGTAGATCATATATAACCCACACCATGTGGCAGAGTAAGCCCTTGGGTCACAGCCTGAAAGGGTCTCCGCCTCCAACCCCTGGAGTACAGATGTGAGGAGGAATTGGGGCACCATTCCATGGCTCCAACTCACAGGGCACCCTGCACGTGGTCCCTAGCCAAGGTTGGGCACCTAGAAACAGAGCAGAGGGAGGACGGAGGTGGGGGTCCCTCTTCCCTTAGCAACTCCTTCAAATTCTCCTTCCTTCGATCATGTTTTCCCTCCTTCTTTCTATTCCACGCCACACACATACCTTCCAATCCCCGTCATGTAACTGGGCTTACCTCCAAGCAGAAAGACACCAACATGCAGCGATAAGGGAGGAAGGAAAAGAGAGGGGGACAGAGGGAGAGCAGGAAGGAGGGGAAACGTGTGTGGTGCCTCACAAAGGCCTGCCACCCACTGGAAGGAGAGGCCCTTCCTTTTTGTTTTAAGACCAAGGCTCTGCTTGTTCACCAAGCCTTCTTGCATGTGCTAAAGAGGTGGGGGTGTGGGGGGGAAGTGTGACAACTCCGAGTGGTGCCCCAGAGTCACCCCCATCTGTCCCAGTCACAGCCACTAACGCACTCCTTCTCCAACCACACTTGCTTCACATGGGTTTTTGTCACTTGTAACCAAAGAAGTCTTGACTGAGAGCCCAGGAGACACACAGATTGCTCGAGAGAAGTGCCATGTTTCAGCCATTGCCTTTCTGGCTCTTCCTGCTAAAGGCCAACGCATTACGCCTCCCAGGGCCCTAAACAAGTGACACTCTTGCTTTTCTTTCTCAGAGACTGAGGTAGCTCTAGGCAGAGATGATGTGCCAAGGAAATCAGGTCTATAAAGTATGATAAAAAAAAAGTGAATGTTTAAAAAAATTATAGTAAAAGACACTGCAACTAATTCCCCTCAAAATACTCCTCCTCACTTCAAACATTTACCACACTTGCCTCTTTCCAGAGTAGTTCTGGACGTGTTGTTTGTGCCTGTCCTTGTGTGCTGTCAAGCTGTCTACATGGCCTGAATCTATCCAAAATGTTTATAGTTCATGGTCATCTTGACTTTGGAGAAGAGCCAGAAGTCAGTGTCACATCCAGTGAGTAGAGTGGACGAGGACACACTGTCATGTTTTTATAGGCCTCCCTGTCCACCGGGTGACACCAGCAGCAGCGCTGTCTGTATTTTTGCTCACACCTTGTAAAGACACTCCCGAGAGAGGACTTCCAGAGCTGCTACTGGACGTGGCAAGCATGATGGGTCGAGTGTTTGCAGGAAGGGAGATTCTTCTGAGGGGATTCATGGCAATGCGTCTCTTTCTGTGATCAATTTGTAAGTGGGGCTGGAGGAATAGCTCAGTGGTTGAACTACTTGCTTAGCAAGTTCAAGGCCCTGAGTTTGATTCCCCAGCACCACATAAGCTAAGTCTGGTGGCACACGCCTGTAGTCTCAGCACTCAGGAGGCAGAGGCAGGCGGATTGCTGAATTCAAGTAGAGCCTGGAATTCATAGTGAGCTCAGGACCAGCTTGGACTATAGAGTGAGACCCTGTCTCAAAGAAATTTTTTTTTTCAGATTTCAATGTTCCTGAGTATTTTGGTCACACCTTATAGAGTGTCATTGCTTTTTTCTTCATGGAAATGTCTACTTGTGCTTTCTTTCATATCATCTTGGGTGGTCTCTGCTGCCCACCTGGCAGTGGGGCACACTGCACACCCACACTCTGGCAGTTCTGGCATAAATTAAGCACTCATCACCATGTTTCCCTCCCACATCCTGGTGTGCTTGGGTTTTATTTTGCCGGTAAGGGACAGACTGCTCACCCGCGTTGGTATCTGTCCAGTTCATGGAGCACGGTGTGGTCACAATACTCAAACACCAGGTGGAGCTTCCGCTTCCTCCTGAAGACCTCCAGCAGGGTGACAAGGTTGGGGTGCTTGAGTTGCTGCCAGCACAAAAAAGCAAGGTGTTAACTCTCTGCCATGGAAGACAGTTTCATCCCATAAAAAAAGATATTTCCCTCTGAGTTTCCTTTCTTGTCTAGAAGGAGTGTGTGGTCAGCATTATCTTACCTCTTTATGGTTGTCAGTTCCCCATAAGTAAAATGTGATTATAGCCCAGGCAATTGGAGCAAACCAAAAAGCCAGAAGAGCAGCTGGGAAAGACACTGAAAGGGGATGGGAGATTATAATGCAGACTCGGCTCTCAAGGCTGGATCAAGTGTCTTGTTCTCGGATCCCCTCGACCTTCCGTGATTGGGGCTGTGGCCCAAGGGACTCAGAGCCCCCCAACTGAAGTATGTTTTTTTTTTCACAATTACTTAGTAACTACTCAACTGGAAGTAATAGGTGACACAAAATAATACGTTCCAATGAAAAACGCATTGCCATTAGTCCCCCCCTCAGAATACTCCTCTTCACTCAGAACATGCATATCCCATCATCCTGTCGCTTTCTGAGGCAGTTCTGCAAGTCCCCTTGCGTGAGTGTCCTCAGCTGTGCTGTCACGGCTGCCTCAGTGGCCTGAACTGACTCCAAATGTTAACTTTTCACAGTCATTTTGACTTAGGGGAAGACCAGAAGTGTCGCAGTGCCAGATTGGTGAATAAGATGGATGAGCACACACCGTGATGTTTTTAGGAGCCTCCCTTTCATGGGATAGTACTCAGCAGCATCACTCACCATATTTTGATTAGACATTGTAAACATCCTCCCAAAAGGGGACAGAACTGCTTCAGAGAACACAAGCCGATGGGTAAGTGGGTGTGTCTTAAGTGAGGGAAACCATGGAGGGGGTTCATGGCAGCATGTTTCCTGCCCAGCCTCACGGCTTCCGGCTTCCGAGTTGCTCTTGGGCAGCCTCATTCTCCCCATCAGGGTGTGTTGACTGCTTCTTGGCCCTGAAACCCTCCCCACATCCAGATGACACATTGTCTGTCCAGCATACTCTGCTCCACCCTGACACAGCTAGAATGCCCTAACGAGCTGCCTGTGGCCTTAGAACCCAAGCAAGGGGCACCACGGTGCATCAGCACTGCAGTATCCACTGTCCTGAATGAAACCAGTTGCTACTTATTACCCTGCCTTGCTATGTTACTCTTCACCTTTTGAAAACTCAGATTCTAAAACTGTCCCCATCCTGTTCAAATTAACATGTATGTTCTTTCCAGTCCTTTGGCTAGTATAAGTAAGGTTCTGATGGGCAGCTTACTAGCAGATTGACCTTAACTTTAAGTCACTGAACTTTAGGCCTTGGTTTTTCAAAAGTAGGCAGCTCTCAGGCACAGTGGTGTCAGGCATATTTAACCTTTCCATAAAGGTCAACTATTAATGCTGTTACTCTGAGCTAAATCTGTTTAGATTTGAGATGATTTTTCACTAGTCATCTTTTTCGACAATAAGATTATTTCCATCTTTTAAAGTACACAAGGGACTGTGATAATGCCAGGGATATACTGCCCTGGCCTCAAGGATCCCGGGACATGCGAGGGAAGTCACTCTGAACCAGTCATTACAGAAGTAGTAGATGCTACAAAAATTGGGGTAGAGGCTATTTGATTTGAGGATGAGGTGTAGTCCTGGGAAGACATGGCTATTGAGTTAATGGCTCATTCATAGCAGATGAAGGTTGCTGGGTATCCTCTAGAGCCTCTCAATACAATCTTAAGGTTCTCAACAGACACAGGCAACTTGCTTTCCAAAAGAATGGTATCCGTTTACCTTCCACCAGGCAGACGAGAACACTTCCTCCCTTCGCGACCAGCTTTCAGGGACAACGTAAAGCAACTTTACGGATTGCTTCTTTTAGCCGGGCCCAGAGGCACAGTTCTGTGATCTCAGCACTCTGGCAGAATGAGGCAGGAGGAGTAGAAGTTCAAGCCTAGCCTAGACAACCTATCGATTTAGTGAGGCCCTGTTTCAAAAATCAAAACATAAAAGTAGACTAGGGACATAGCTCAATATAAGGTACCTGGACTCAAATTCTAGTACCACAAAAAAAGCTAGTAAGTTATCTGCAAACTGACTTTTAGAACAATTTTAATTTAGAAAGATCAGTCACTAAAACCAGATCATAAATGGGGGTTAAAAGTAACAATCACAGAGTTAAAGATAAATGATTAATTCTGAGCTGCAAGGATTCTAGGTGGTGTAAAGTTTCTTCAGAGCAGCAGATCCTGGTCTAACTAGCTCCTTGACAAAGCCATTTCCTGTCCTGGCTGCAGTGATAAAAGTCAGCAAATCCCTATGTGCACCTGCTCAGCACCAGCCAGGGCCTTGGTGACCCACTGGTACAGGAGACAGAGGGCTCATGCATTGAACACAGCACTGTGAATTAGGCCTGCACTTATAGGTTAGGCTGCCTCAGGATAACTGGCCCCGAGGATGTGACCTGGGGCTGAGTCCTGGAGCAGGAGGCAGATGGACTAGGCCAAGGGCAGAAAGAAGCACTGCAGACAGGACGCCTGTCTCTGAGCCGGGAGGGAACAGGAGGGAGTCCAACGGCCTAGGACAGAGTGCCCTGCAGGCAAAGCTCGAAGAGCTGAGGTGGGTTGTAGAGGGCCGGACTAAGAAATTTACTGTCTCCTAAATGCAATGGTAAGTCATGCTAAAAATTTTGACCTTTACCCTAAATACAAAGAAAAGTCATGCTAAGGAATTTATCTTTTCACCTAAAGGCAAAGGGAAGCCACTGAAACGAAATTTAGCAAGATTCAATATAACATAACACCGCTTTGGGGTTTCAGAGTTCACCATGGCGACCTAATAACTAGCTTGGCAGAGGCAAAGGGTGTTGAGGGGGCTTAGCCCAGAGCAGAGGTGGGCACTGTTCCGAAATCTTCTTGGGCCTTAGATGAGGCAGGATGTGGTGATGCACCAGAGGTGAGATCCGGAAGGGGTGGGAACGACACAAAGGTTTGCCTGAGGAGGGGATGCCGAGGCCACGGTGGAGAGGGACGCAGGACGCAGGCCTTCGGGGGAGGAATTAACCAGTTGGTCCTGAGTTAGCAGGGACTAGATGATGGTCAAGGGGCAGGACCAGGTTGGCCGGAGCCTGGGCTTAAGAGCCAAGCCAGGGTCGGCAAGGGCGTAAAGGAATCCATGCCGAAGGGCCGCCACAAGGATGCCGAAGGGCCGCCACAAGGTGGGAAGGGGTCCCTAGAACCCAGACACCCACCTGGGAGGCGGGTGAGGAGGCAGCAGGAGAGAAAAGGAACAGAGCCCCGGAGATCAGGAAGGAGACCGCAAGGCAGGACAGGCACGCCCGGGAAGGAGAAGGGGTCAGCAGCCACAGATACTGCCAAAGAAGGCCAACTGGGGACAGAACCGAAGGACACCCCATGGGCTGACCCCCACTCCCGCTCTGTGGCTCACGTGACCAAGGTGGACGTGGCCTCTGGCAGAGTGTAGGGCACGAGATCAGACCGGCCGGGCTCAGGGTCTCAAGCCACCCTCCTCCGACTCTGCTGAGCTCGGGGCGGGACTCGGACAGCTCTGGTCCCCAGGGCAGGGATGGCCCTCTAACCCACAGCTCGGGGCTGGGCTGAGCTGTCTCCACCCCAGGGCCACTCGGACCTCTTCAGGGGCACGCACCGAAACCCAGTGCGTGACTCACCTTCCCTGGGGGACGAGACCCAACATCTGTCCACCTCAGCTGTCACGGACTAGTGTGACATGGCGCCCAGGCCCCCTTCAGTGAGCCGGTGACTTCACTAGGGCTACCTACAGAAGCATGGGTGGGCGGTCAGCTCCAGCTCCTGGTGACTCAGGGGCGAGGGTGCCGCCGCCAAGCCCACGCGGCGTGGTGACCAAGGCGCAGCCTGCCTCCAGTCCGGGCCTGGCGGCTCTCCCTTGGGTGGCTTCCTTCTTCCTGGAGCCCCGCAGTTCTCGCTGCTTGCTCGTTGGAGGGGGAGGGAGTCTCATTCATCAGGTCTGCCCGCTTTGCAGCCGTCTCAGGGACTCCTCCTCGCCCTCAGGGGCGGCCCTTTCGGCCACGAGCGCCACTTTGAGCCCTCAAATTGCCAAGCACAGGCTCTGCACGCAGGACCGAGGAGAGCACCGGGAGCTGCAGCAGGGATCAATCCGGCGCCCACGGGCCGCACACAGGTGTGGACGGCACTCCGCCCGAGGGCTCCGCGGCGCGTCTCCTAGGCGCACCTGTGGTTCCCAGAGTCCCACGCGCCGCCGCCTCCAGGTGGGGCGTCCTGATCATGCAGCGATAAATAAAGATGCGGAGAACGCAGCAGGTGTGTGCTGAGCGTGGCGAACTCGCTACGCCCGCGCCGGGCCACGTGGGGTAGCGCCCAGGGATAACCCGGCGCGTGCGGTGTACACGCGTCAGCTCGACACGCCACGCACCCAGTTACCGCAGGCGCTGTGGGGACGGCGGCTCCTTCAGTGGCAACTCCTGTGCACGGGCATGACATTTCACGTTGCGAATGTTGCTGTTTCACGTGATAGTGACGCGTTTCCTCTGACGGTTTTCTTTCTTTTCCCAGTAGAATTGAAGCTGAACTCTCCCTGGTTTCCCCTGCAGCGCGGAGAATCCCCAATCCTTCTGGACACCTTCCTGTGTCTGTCACCTGCCCTTTCTCCTCACTGGCCATCCGTCTGCTGCCATAAGCTCAGGACACATACCCTCCTTCAACGTCAGTTGTTGGGTTTCACCATGTTGGAAGACTTTTGTACCAGCTGCCAACACGCGATAATTAGGAAGTGTTGCTTTGAAATCTTGGTCACCAGGATGCCCGGGAAATGCTGGCAATCTAGCTCCGCTGCCACTATTTCTGTGGTGTTAGTAAGTCAGGGCTGAGTGCAACTTTAGAGAAGGTCTCTGTGCTGTAGTTTACCACAGTCCCCACTGTTCCCTGTTGCCCCGACTCTGACACCAAGGGAAAGCTGCTCTTATCAACACTCTTACATTACTGATTTCTTGTATTAGAGTAAAGGGGAGGGGCTGGAGGAATGGCACAGCAGTTAAAGCATTTGCCTTGCAAGCACAAGGCCCTGAGTTCGTATTCCCCAGCACCACATAAAGGTGGGCATGGTGACATGTGCCTGTAATCCCAGCACAGGGGAGTTTGAGGCAGGTGGATTGTCCTGAGTCCGAGGCCAACCTGGGCTACACCAGTGAGTTCAGGGCCAGCCTGGGCTACAGAGTGAGAACGTGTCTCAGAGAAAGTAAAAGGAGTTTAAAGGGAAATAGTGTGCCCATGTTTTTATCAAAAATGAAAATGTTTATGAGTAATTATCCACATGACTGCAAATTTAAGAGAGTTCTTCAACCCATAACCCTTGGGCCACATGTGGCCCTGGGATTGCTTTAAATTCAGCCCAACATAAATTCATACTTTCTTAAAATATTAAATTTTTGATGTGCTAATTTCATAAAAACATGATCAAATATCCAACTAGTTTTATTTTTTGTTTTCTTTTAAAAATATTAAAATAGAAAATATTAAAAAGGAAGTTTAGTCACTTCAACTCTATTAGATTTTAATTATTTATTTATTGAGACAAGGTCTTGCTCTGTACCCCAGGCTGGGCCTGAACTCACTATGTAGCCCAGGCTGGCCTTGAACTATCTCCTGCCTCAGCCTTCCAAGTGCTGGAATTACAAGCATATACGACCATACTGAGTTTATGTGGTGCTGGGGAATCAGACCCAGGGCCTTGTGCTCAGCTCCTAGATATTTCATATGAGGCCAAGGTAAGTTTTCACTTAGAGTGCAGCCTAGGCAAGCCAAAAGGTTGACACTCATGTTTTAAGACAAACAAGAAAACTTAAGTCTGTTTGTGGAAGTGATTTGTTTCTTCACACCTGCCTGGCCCCTGAAGGTGCTGGGTTTGTGTTCTCTAAGGGTACTCAGTGGCCCATGTTCTTAGATGGATAGATAGTAGACAGACCCCGTGTATCTAGCCTTTCCCGTCCTTGGATATCAAGGGCTCTTTGGTCCGTGTTATTTGTGGTGGGAGAGGAGGACATTTACCCTGTGCCTGTCAGGGCCTTAGGGAAATCAACAGACCATTTTCTCACTGGGTATTTCCTGTTTTCCTTTCAAAAAACATTCTTTTCCCACAACTGTGGTAAATACCAAAAGAACAAAAATTAAAAGTTTAGTAAGGGGGAGTTTTCCCAGTCAAATGTTTTTCCCAAGCCTTTAAAATTCTTGGACTTGACTTGAGGCCCTAGTTGCATAGACCTTTTTGTCATAATCCTTCAGCAACACACTTCCACCAGAACAGAAAACAGCACCTCTCCCCCATCACCTTTGTAATCGTTAATCCTGTTACTTCTCAAAGATTGCCAGACCAGCAACATTAGAATACCCTTGTGGGCCTGAGGCCGGTCTGCCTCTTGTCTTTTTTTTTTTTTTTTCCTCCTTTACTGTCCCCTGCCCCCACTTCTGCTGTCTGGTATCACTTCCTCCAATAAACCACTAACAGTTGCCTGTCTCAGAATATACTGGGAGTTCAAAGACCAAGGCAGGCCGCATCAGTCGTGGACCTACGTAAGCAGAGCCACAGAATGGGACTGGTCTTGTCTTTTCTTTGTTGTTTTCTTTTCCACGAGACAGGGTCTCTCTAAGTTGCCCAAGCTGGGCTCGAACTTGTGACCCTTTCTGCCTCAGCCTCCCAAGTGGTGCAGTTTCAGGCCTGTGCCACCTGCATGGCTCAGAATGGAAATCTGAAATCGGATGCTTGGCAGTCAGATGGCAGCCAGGACCCAGTGCGCGGGTGGTGCATGTGCTGGGAGGAGGTCCGGGAGCAGCCACTCAGTTCCGAAGACTTTCGTGAGCACTAGCTCCGAATGAGGGGCAGCTGGCTTGGGCAACAGCAGTGGCTCATGAGTGATACGGGACAATGGCAGTTATGGGGGTTACTGACTGAGCTGGCTCTTATTAACACCTTTAAATCCTTGACAACAGAAAAGGTCCAGGTTCCAGTTAGTCATGGCCAGTGGTGGGAAGGAGAGGTCTCAACCCGAGTAGAGCTTTGAGCTATGTACCTGGTGGTCACCTTTGTATAGAGGGATGAAGGACCCAAGGGATCCTTGGGTAGACAGTTGGGGATCCTGAGGCCTCATCTACATCTGGCTGGAGGCCACACAGCCCGAACAAAGAATGTGCCAGTTTGGTCCCCAGGGAGACATGAAGACTGCCATCTCTTCTGGATCCTTCTCAAAACCTCACCCAGGCCAGAGAGAGCCACAGTGACCTGTTTTATTAGCTAACAGAGTATGTGAAAAGTACCAGGAAAGCCGTAACATTACAACTGTGATCACGATGAAAAATCAGGCTGACATGGCCAGAAATGAATGCAGCGACATACTGACAGTTACAAAGCAAATCATGTGTTTGGTTTTTAGCGTGGCTGACAGCATCTGTTGGTCCAGGAACCTCAAGCTCTCATTGTTCCCCCCAACAGAGAGGACTCCAAGGACTTTCAGCCAGGCAGCTGTCCCAACAGGATTTTTACTAGAGGGCTTTTAAAGTTAATAAGCAAAAAAGAAGGTTAATAATTAGTAAGGAAATATGCCTGTAGAAAGTAAATTTGTAGCCTAAAACACTAATCCTGCCAAATATAAAGGTGAATTAAAACACTGAAAGAAGTTCAAGTGAAAGCCACGTGTGTGGCCCACAAAAGAAATTTCCATTCCACACACAAACTCCTTCCTTCTAGTGTGGTTTGGAAGTTTTATCGCGACTATCTGTAACATAGGCTATTTATCTAGACTCTTACTGTTAAAAATAATTTAACTGGCAAAAAATAAGATAATTATATTGATAATTATATTTTTCATCAAAGTGAATTATGCAATCATTCTTTCTGAAGTCTTGAGGGTCTCTTGCACAGTAAGGTGACTATACTAACAATGTAGTGAATATTTCAAAATAGGTTGTGAAAGATGTAGTATTTTTATTTGTTTAGTTTTGTTTTAGATTTTTTTTTGTGGTACTAGAGATTGAGCCAAGGGGCCTTCATAATGAATTATAATCCCGCCCCTTTTTTTCTTTGTTTTTTGACACAGAGTCTAAGTTGCTCAATTGCCAAGGTAGGGCTTAGATTTCTTTTTTTCCCCACCATTGTTATTAATTTATATATGCGATACATAATGTTCACAATGAGCGTATCTTGAGTATTCTGTGCACATATGTATCACATCAACTTTATAATCTCTTCCCATTTTTGGCCGTCCCAACACCTCCCCACAGCCCCCTAACTCCCACTATCACACCATGTGGTTCTATAGAATGCCTGTATTCTGAGTTCCCCAAATCAGAGAAACCTTGTGATATTTAACATATTTAATCTTTGCGTCTGACTCATTTCACTGAAGTCATCACTCTTTAGCTGAGCTCCCCACCCTGAGAATGGGTTGCAGTGGCCATATCTTGATGCCTCATCTTTGAGTCCAGCAGAGGTGGGCTTGAATTTCTGATCTTCCTGCCTCATCCTTATGGATTACTGAGATTACAGGCCTGCATCCCCGGGCTTGGCTGAGAGATTTTAATTATTAGTGATAGATATGTTAACTACCTATATTTGATTATTTTACAAGGTAAATAAAGATGTATGGAAACATCACATTGTATGCCATAGATATACCCCACTCAGGAGGCCGAGATGGGAGGATTGCCGTAAATTCAAGGGTAGCCTAGGCTACACAGTGAGTTCAGGACCAGCCTAGATGGCAGAGCAAGATGCTGTCTGAAAAAAAAAAAAAAAAAAAAGGAAAGGAAGAAAACCTTAGAAAAATCACTATTTTGCCTCCCGCTGCTCCTGATACTCTACTTCCCAGGGTGAAAGGTGCGTGGCAGGATGTGAGCAGGAGAATTACGGCACTGACAGATGGCGGTTTGTGTTTAATTTCCTTATTCACCGGGTTAAGCAGCTTGTTGATTTCTGCCTCTTTTGTTTCTGAAGAATTTGCATGACAGCTTTGTCACTCAGGAGCTCCCCACACCGCACAAGTACAATCTTTCTAGATAAACACATTGTGAGCTAAACCCCAAACATCTCTGAATAAACAAAACAGTCTGTTACTATTTGCAGTTCGTCCTTTATCTTGTAAAAACATAATTAAACAGGTCTCCACTTGTTGAGCACACAGGGAGAGATAACAGAAAGGGGCTGTCGGCTTTTGTTCCTGTGGGTAAGAAAATGCTATGCACTGAGACTAACAGTTCACAGAAACCCCCAACCTGTGCTGTGGGTGACCCTAGTAATGGACACCCACGGCCAGCCCTCTGTGAGCCTTTAGTGAGACCAGCTACATGTAGCAAACGCCATGAGATCTGCAGGCCTCAAACTTGCAGCCTTAGTCCACACTGCAGCGACACAAGTGATTGGGCCTGAATAGTGTTTAACATTTTTAACAATTAGCCAGGCCCCAGTGGTGCTCACCTGTAACTTCAGCACTCTGGGAGGCTGGGGCAGGAGGATCACACATTTAAGCCTAATCCAGGCAATTTAGTGAAACCCTGTTTCAAAAGAAAAATAAGAAAGGGCTGGGAGTGTAGCTGTGGGCGAGACTTTGGGTTCAGTCCCCAGTACCACACACGTATACACAGAATTGTCAACAGTTTTAGATCAAGGGATTTTATTATCACTAAAAGGAATGAGGGGTCTGTGGAGAAATGGCTGATCATGGGGTGGGGGTCCAGTAAGCCTGGGACATTGTGTTACACCCACGGAGTGGAGAAGTGCTCACAGGGGCAGGCCAGCAAGAGCACCCCCCATTCTCTGGGGTGTACCCCATCCTAAGAACCAAAAAGAGTGAGGGCAGCAGCAACAGTGTGTGACATGCTGAATTAGAAACTCAGGAATCTACAGTGAGACTTAAAATCGTGTGTTGGGGTAGGGATAAAGGAAAGGTTTTTTTTTTTTTTAAAGAAAAATGATAATGTGAATAGAAAAAAAATAGAGAAATATAACTTACAACACTTGTTCTTGGTTTTATTTTGTGAGAACAAGGTCTTGCTCTGTGGCCCAGGCAGGTCCTGAACTCACCATGGAGCCCAGGCTGACTTTGGACTGGGACTATAGGCGTGCACCAGCACATCCAGCTTATGTGGTGCTGAAGAATTGAACTCGGGTACCTACCACTTGACTTAATGCTTTGCTAGGGGAGCACTTAACCACTGAGCCATTCCTCCAGCCCCTCAGGCAAGGTTCATTAATGGGTATTAAAATCATTAGGTGAAAGCTTTATATGTGTATATTTACTATATATATTAATTTTTAATCATTTGAAGTCACATCTAGTTATAGAGCTATGATTGGGATAATTCAGGAAATTTGAACATACACTATTGGATAATAGTGTTCACTTAATGATAAGTTCCTTGAATGTGGAAATCACAATCTGGTTATATAGAAGAATAATTTGTTCTCGATGTATGCTAAATATTTAGACAGATGGTCCAGTCAGAAAATTGTGTAAGTGTGTGTGTAGAAAGACACAGACAAAGGCCAAATATAAAGGAAATACACCTAAACTCCAATGGCTGATGAATCAATCTAGTTAAAGGTATGCCCTGAGCTGTTCTTTCTACTTTTATACATTCTTATTTCTTCCAAATAAAAAGTTTTAGAAAAAGACCTCAGATTTTATACTAATCTCTCACTTCTGGCTTCAAAAAGAAAAAAACCCTCCAAAGACCTAGCACCCGGCTTGCAGCCGTCCTCTGCAGCTGGGCTAGGTCCGGTTTGCCCAGCCCCACCTCGCTATCCTGCCTGACACTGGCCAGCGTCTCACCTTCCTGATGCTGGTGACCGCAGACAACCCTGCTGTCCACCACGAAGAACGCTGAGCGTCGCTAGAACAAGTTATAGACATAGCCTACCAACCCATTGCAACAAGCCAGTTGAAAAAAATCTGAGAGGACTAAGTGCTGCTGCCTTTTTATTTTGGCCGGGATTAAATTCCTACGGAGCCACAGGATTTTCCCCTGAGGGTCCCCTGGAGGTGCAGAAGGGTTTAGAAACCATGAGCGGGCTGATCAGATGCTCCGGTGAGGAACACTTCCGCGGTCCTCCTGGGCCGGCACAGAGCACGCCGACGAGGCATTTACCAGGGACTCTGCTCCGGGTCACAGGGCATCTTGTCATTTCTGGGTCTCAGCACATGTGCCTGTCACCACGGTGAGCTCTGCCCAGCAGTATTTCTGATGTTGACAGGCAGCCCCTTGGGACGGTTGGGGCAGGTCTTGCCGCCATTACGTGCCTTTGGGGGTGGCCCTGGGTTTAAACCTACCCCTCTGCCTTCCACCTGGGCTTTCCTCTTCCTGTGCTACTGTTCATTTTGACTTTCAACTTTCTTCCTTCCTTCCTTCCTTCCTTCCTTCCTTCCTTCCTTCCTTCCTTCCTTCCTTCCTTCCTTCTTTTGTGTGTTCCTAAGACCTTCACACTGAGCTGCATCTCCAGCCTATTTTTGTTCATGGGCTTGGACTTGGCATCCTCCTGCCTCTGCTTTCCAGAGTGCTGGGATTACAGGCCTTCCCCAGTGGGCCCCATGGCCTTCACTTTCTTGTTTCTGCCCCTCTGAGGCTGCCTGGCTGCTGGGAGATATTTGCCCAGGAGTGCCATGCTCCCCTCAGCAAAAAGCCAGCGAAGCAGAGGCAAACACAGGCATAAATCACGGAGCTAAGCAGGGCAGGGTTCCAGGAGGTGGGAGAGGTTGTCTCAGGTCCCCAAGGCCTTGAGCAGGATCAGACGCTGAGATTTCTGCCCGCAGCTCCTGTGGCCAGGCCATGGCACTGGAAGACTGCTGGCAGAGAGGAGATGGAAAAGCAGAACATCTTGACATTCCTTGTGATCAGTCAGGGCCACAGAGAGTGTGTGGTGGCACGTGGCACGTGCCCCGCAGTCTCCCTGCCCACACCCTGTCTACCTTGTCTCACTTTTGTCCCTCTGAGAGTCTTAAGCATTTAATACCACAAATACATTGCATATCTGAGCATTTACTGCCATGTCTATCTATGCTTCATACAATAAAAAGGTTAGCCATGTTTGCCACCTCCTCTGAAAGCTAATTTTCATCCTCTTGGGAGTCATTTTGTTCCCATTAACAATGTATGTACTAATGTACACTGATAAAATAAATATGAACAACAAAAAGATTTCATGCCACCCCCTTTTTATTGGTACTTGGGGAATTGAACCCAGGGTCTTGGAGGGGTTCTGTCACTGAGCTACACTCCAGTCTATATTGTACTGTTTAAGGTTTTGAAGGGCCATTTCCCACCACACTTCTCCTCCTGTTGGTGGTACCATAGCCTTTTACCTCCTAGTATAACTGGCAGAGGGATTTGGAATGAGAGCTGGAGATGTCAGCTCCTCCGTCTGAATGCGCCCTCGGACTTAAAGGAAGTCCTGGGGCTCCCAGCGGGGGTGCTGGGGGAATCAAGGGCAGAGTGAATTCTGAGGATTCGTCAGGGACTTCAGTGTGTACCACGACAGTTCTGAGCTGTGAAAGCAGCCGGTCATGGACGTGGGTGACAGAACTGTGCCTGTATCCCAGCGCCCTGGCCTATGTGTGTGGTAAATCATTAGCCATCCTGTGTTTATTTGTAAAACGGGAAAGCAATCTCTCCCATCTATGGCTGTTATTAGTGTAAGTGTTGCATCCTAGGCAATGGTGCTGGTCAGTTTCCCAAGCATACTGCCTCACCAGTCCCTCTCTGCCACCTCTCCTCACCTGGCTCTTTTTGTCTTTCTGGAGTGACAGAGTCACATCATGACCTTTAACTTCCCGAGGATCACCTACTCTTTGTGTCACCACTGATTGGAATTCTTTCCTTCCTTTTCCAACAGTTCTATCACTTGTTTTCACAATAAAGAAGGTTCTGCAGCAGAAATGCATGCGAGGGATCTTCCTAAACACTACTGTTCTGAGCTGGCAGGGGCGGATCTGTTTGGAACCCACAGCCCTTTCCTTGTGGGGCACATATTCCCTGGGGGACGGGGTGGGTCAAGTCTATCCATCTGCTTTATGAAAAACCAACATCTGCTTTTCACCACTGGGTGTGTGGTGACTCCCGCCATGACCCCCGGCCTTCTTGATCTAAGATGACTTTTCCCTTCAGAGACCTGGCCACTCCCCAGCTCCAACTTGTCTTTTGATCATTTCACTTCCCACCCAACACTTCTTTAATACACTTAAATGCAAGTTACAGAAACGGGTTGAATTCTTTCTGTAAGGTTTTATGTGTTGCATGAAGTGAGAAGATGTAACCATTGGGGACAGGAGTTCCATACCTGTAACTTGGTGCTGGCTGTGAGTCCTGTTACGGTGTTAAGTCACGATCAAAGACAGTGTATGTAAAGAACCTAGTGCCATTCCAAATCAGAGGCAGCAGAAACTCCTTGGAGTTACAAAATAAAGTAAAATACGATACTATCCGAAAATGTAGAGTTTTATGAAATGACATTGGCCCATGAGATCCATATGTCAGTAAATGAAAACTTTCTAATAAAAAATCTTGGCGAGCTATCCTTTTAAGAAAAAGGGCAACAGTACCTGGCACTCAACACCTCCCACATGAGGCCTTCACCTGCTTTTTTTCTCCCTCACTATCATGGGAGTTGTCTGGGGCAGCCCGACCTGTCCTCACCTGCCTGGCTAAGGTCACTAATTACTCCTTAGTGGGGAGCGAGGGAAGGAGGAATAAGTGAGTCGCAAGAGAAAAGAACAGTAGCTGCATAGGAAGGTGAGTCCCAGAGGCAGAGTGCAGGTTCGGAGCGTCACCATGATGTGACGCCTTCTGGGTCACTGGCGCACAGGCCCGGAAGTGACCCCTTACCCTCACCCTTGAAAGTGACCCCAACAAATGCAGTGAGTCACCAAGTGAGACCTCGGTGTAATCGTTACTTTGGTCTGTCATCTGTGCCCTATCTGGGGTGAATAGGTATTTAAAAAATTTTATGCAATACATAATACCTTCTCCTCTAGGGGACAACTAAGGAAGGGAAGAGGTAACCTCTGCCCCAGCAGGGTGAGTAGGCAGAGCCAGGGGACAGCAAACACCCAGCCTCCCTCTACCAGGGGAGCATTCCCCGGGGGGTTCCACAGATGTCTTCCCAGATTTTCTTTCTTTCTTTCTTTCTTTCTTTCTTTCTTTCTTTCTTTCTTTCTTTCTTTTCTTCCTTTCTTCTTTCTGTAGTACTGAGGATTGAACTCAGGGCCTTTGTGAACTGAGTTATATCCCAGACCTTTTTTATTTTGAGATATCATCTTACTAAGTTGTCCAAGCTGGGCTCAAACCTGTGATCCTCTGTAGCTCGGGGTTAAAGTGCTTGCCTACCCTGCACAAGGCCATGGATTCAATTCTCCAGCACCACAAAAAAAAAAAAAAAAAAAAAAAAAAAAAAAAAAAAAAAAAAAAAAAAAAAAAAAAAAAAAAAAAAAAAAAAAAAAAAAAGAAAAAGCTGGTACTACAGGCTTGCCATGAGTTCAAGGCCACCCTGGGCTACATAGTGAGTTCAGGACTAGCCTGAACTACAAAGAGAGACCCTGTCTTAAAAAAAACAAAACCTGTGATCCTCCTGCTTCGGCCTCCCAAAGTGCTGAAGACTTTTCTGTACTCATTTTAATTGGCCCAAAGCAGGCCACACCAGGTGAGCAGCTAATTCTCCTCACAAACTGAGAATGCCTAGAAGTTTAAACGTTCAAGACTTGATTGCAAAATTGAGTTTTAAAGTCCTTGTTCAATCAAGGTGTAACAGCACTCGAAAATCCAGGTGTACAGGTGATACGGAGAGGTACTGTGAGGAAAGAGACAAGACCCCGCAGCGCCTCTGTGTCTACACCGCTGTCCCTCAGCTGACGGGCAGGTAACCACAGCCAGCAAGCTCGTTTGACATCACAATACTCCTTACTTCTTTTTTTTCAGTACTAGGGTCCAACTCAGAACCTAAGTCACTAAGTTGCCTAAGCTGGACTCAAACTTAAAATCCTCCTGCCTCAGCCTCCCAGAGGGCCGCGATAACAGGCCTGCCACCAGAGCCAGCTTAAAAATTCTTCCAAAACAAAAAAGAAATTGATTACCTTGAGCATACGGATTTCTCGAAGGGCGACTTTCCTTATGACGGGGTCATCTTCTGATTCCAGAAATCTCTTGATGGCCACGACTTGTCCCGTGTCCCTGTTTCTGCATTTGAAAACAACGCCATAGGACCCTTCTCCAATTTTCCCAATTTTCTCATACTTCTCCATCACAGGAACAGATCTCCGGAAGACGGCTTTTCACATGGCCTCCCAGCGTCCTTCGTGCCCCGCTGGGCCGCCCTCAGAGCCCTGACCACGAGCGCTGTTGTCAGGGACCGAGGACAGGAACGGGCGCCTGCGAGAGGCAGGAGGGGACCGCGGTCTTTAGAGAGGCGCCGAGACCCCGCCTCCAGCCACGGCTGTGCGCGCGGTCAGCCACGGAGCCGGGGGTGGCACCCGGGGAGCCAGGCTGGTGGCCTGTGCACCCCGCTATCCGCAGACAGCTGAGCTGCAAGCTGATCCCCCGCGCCAGCGACGCCAGCGACGCGCGCGTCCGATCCGAGCCACGCCAGCGCCAGCGGCCAGGAGGCGGGAGGCGCGGGGTTCTCCGGTTCCAATTTCGGGTGTCGTTTCCCTGCGGCAAGAAGACACACCTGAGCGATCCCGGCGGGGGCGGGGCGCGGGCGCGGGGGGGCGGCTCCGCGTCCCCGGGTGTCGCGCCCCGCCCGGGGCCAGTGCTCCCCCCCGCGGGGCCCGTCCCGCGCGCCCTCCCACAACACACCGTCGCATCCAACTTTGAGCCCCGCGCCGTGCGGCCTCAGGCGCCCCTCGCGCGTTCGGGGACAGGGACCCAAGGGCACGTGGTGCGATCGTGACTTCCGTCTCTTCCCGGCGAATCCCAAAATACGAACAGCAAAATGAGGACAGGCGAGGGACTGGGGACTCACGGCGCGGCTGCGGCGCTGGCCTCTGCCGTCCCAGGCCCTGGGTTCAATTCCCTAGCTGCGGAGGTGGGAGGATGGCTGCGAGTTGGAAGCCAGCCTGGGCTCCATCCTGGGTTCAGGACCAGCCGGGACTGGTGGGGGAGGCGGGGAGCGGCGTGGCCGAGGGGAGAGCGACACTGATCAGAACGGGATCTGCAGATGTTCCATACCTTCTAAGGACTGTGGTCCCTGCTGTGTCCCCGCTTGCCAGCACCTGCGGAGAGGACAGCGGCAGGGCGCAGGTCTGAGCGGTGGCTGGTGTGGCCTAACTCGGCCTTTCTCCTCCAGCAGCGGCCCTGGATACAGCAGGTGGAAGGTTGGCGTGGTGACCCCAGCTTACCTGGCACCCGAGACCAGGGCCACGAACCACACTTTTTCCGTGGAAGCGGCTGGACACTATCATCCCCTCAGCCCCATGCAGACATAAGGCGTTGGATTCTACAAGGAGACGCACCTGCATGTAAAGTTCACAGTAGGGTCCTCAACCCTGGCAGAATCTAATGCCCTTGCTGATCTGACAGGAGGTGGAGCTCAGTTGGTCGCAAGCGGCCAGAAGTGGCTGTAAGCACAGATGAAGCTCCCCAGCCTGGCCCGTGGCCCACGGTTGCCCAGTGCAGTTCCACAAAGCCACAGGCCTCCTGACCATGGCCCTGTGGTCGTGGACCCCGTGGAAAACCTGCCGTAATAGCGGAATCCTTTCCCTCACCTGCTGCCCAGGATTCGCACAGTGGTGGCAGAAGGTGGGCCTGGTACTCCGTAAGCCCAGTACAGAGGTGTGGGCTGCCCTCAAGCAAGACTTCAGGAGAGAAAATCAACACAGCCTATGCAACAGGGGTGGCCACGGCACCGAGGGGTGCCGTACAGTCACACCTGGGTTTCTAGCCTCCAAACACTGAGATAAATGTCTACACTATGTTTCAGGTAATTTGTTATACAGCAATGTGTAACGAACACCAAAGCCTTCTATCAGCTTGAGAAAAAAAAAAAAATCTCTTTTTCTAGTACTAGGGATTGAACCCAAGGCCTTTGCACTAGCTACATTCCCAGACTTTTCATTTTTTAAAAAAATTTTGAAACAGATTCTCACTAAGCTGATAAATAAATCGGGCTGAGCTTGAACTTGCCATTTTGCTGCCAGCCTCCCAGAGGCCTGGGGTTACAGGTGTGTGCCACCGCACCCACCAGAGACAGTTCTTTTTAATTTTTTTGTTTGCTTGGAGGTGTTTTATGGATGATGGGTGTTCAATTTGTCAGATTCTTTTTATCTGTTGGGATGATTACCTGATTATTCTTTCTCTCTTTTTTTGGGGGGAAGGGTGGCTGAGGCTGGGTTTCAAACTCAGGGCCCCTGGAATGCTAGGCGAGTGTTATACCTCTGGACTACACCCTCCATTCCCCTAAGTGTATTTTTTTTCTCCCTAACCCTAACCCTTTAAATGTATTTTTAAACATAGTCTGATTCAGTTGATTGTTAAAATAATGTTGAAGGGTTGGGGTACAGCTCAGTGGTTAAAACATTTGCTGAGCAGTCAGTCACAAGTCCCTGGGTTTGAGTCCCTAGCACCACATAAGCTGGGGTGTGGTGGTGCACACCTGTAATTCCAGCACTGTGGAAGCTGAGGCAGGAGGATTGCCTTGTGCCCAGCCTGGGATATGTAGTGAGTTCAGGACCAGCCTGGACTATAGAGAGAGACTCTATCTCAATAAAATAATGTTGATTTTTTCCTGAGATAAATCCATTTGATTTATGATACTCAGTCATTCTGATATATTGCTGGATTTGATTACTAATATTTTCCTGAGGATGTTCACACTCGTGCTCCTGTGAGATGCTGATCTGCAGGGTTTTTTTTTTTAATCTAGTTTTGGTGCCAGGGTAATGCTGATTTCATAAACAATAAGAGAAAGTGTTTCCTTCTTTTTCATACTCTAGAGGAGCTTAAGTTGATATTTATTCTAAAGAATTTGCTGGTAAAGGTATATAGGCCTGGAGTTTTCTTTATGGCAATGGTTTTAATGACCAATTTTTTTTTAATGAGTTATCGGACTGCTAAGGATATCTCTTCTTCAGAGAGCTTTGGTGTTTCAAGAAGTTTGGCCACTGCATCCAGACATTTGAGTTTACTGGCACTGAGGTATTTAACATAATAATGTAACACTATTGTCTGGAGGATCTGAATCCGTAGTCTGTTTTGGTTTTGCTAGTATAATTTTTTTCTTTTCTCCCTAGTCGATTTGGTTTAGGCTCAGCAATGTTATTGATCTGTTAAAAGGAGTGGCTTGTTTACTCGGTTGACTTCCTCTCCTAATTTCATAGATTCCATCTCAGTTTCTTCCTCTGCCTTGTTTGCTTTTAGCTGCTTTTTCTACCAATAGTTCTTCAACAAGGAAGCTGAGATAATGTTAGATCTTCTTTCCTATTATGTCCACAACGCAATCATCTTTGCTCTCAGTGCCACCTTAATGGCGTCACAAAAGTCTTTACATATTCTGTTTTTGTTTTTGTTTGGCTCAAGATCTTTTCTGATTTCCCTGCGATGTCTCCTTGGATTATTTCAAAGCTTGTTGTTGAATTTCTGTCACAGGAGTAACTTGTGCTGGAGAAACAAGAGCACCAATGTCTGGTCACCCCAGAAAGGGCTCAGCAGACAGGCCAATGCAGTGCTTGCACCGAAGTCCCAGCTGGTGAGCCAGTGAGATTCCTGGGGTCACTCACAGGGCAGAGGTTACCAGGCACAGCGGTGGGCTACAGGCAGGAGTATGGGGACTCCTATTACTACAGTTCTGTGAGTGATTCAGAAGACGTCACATCACCCAAAAGTTCACCTCAGCATACATGATGACGCACGGGAACTGTATGCCAGGGCCACGAGGGGGCATGCTCCGTTCCAATGAGCCTGCTTGTGGGTAACAACCGCGTGGCTGCACGCTCAGGCCCTGGAGACGCCACTCAGCTGCTCCACCATGGGCACCTGTGACCTGGCCCTCCCCCACTCCAGGAGGGTGGGCACATTTGCTACACACTACCAACAATTTGGGGGACTTCTCAGCTCTCTTTCTGTCATGGATTCCCACTGTCAATCCATTATTTTCAGAGAACTCACTTTGTGCGATTTAAATTCTCCATCGGGTTGTTGAGGGTTGGCTTTATGACCCAGAATATGGTCTGTGTTGGTAAATGTTCCTTTTTTGCAGATTTACAAAAATATTTTGAAATTAAATGAGAAAGTCAGTGTGGAGCTACCTCGTCTGAAGTTCATACCAGGTTAAATAAAGCTAGTGTGGAAAATTAACTTTATGGCCTCCACAAGGTCTAGTACCCATGGAGCCTGGAAGGGCTCCCAGCCCAGAGGCAGTTGGAGCGGGAGCCAGTGTGCCAGCCGCTGAGGCCCGGGGGCCAGTGAACCAGAAAGCTAGCGTGACTCGCAGCTGCAGCTGCGATTTGTTTTGCTGGGGGAAGCGGGAGCACTATAGTAGAGAACAGCTTGGAAAGGGAGACGAGGGACAAGCGTTGATGTCATCACTTAGCACAGAAGAGGGAAGATCCTGTAGCCTTGACGCTGTCACACAGTCCTTTCAGCTGGTAGGTCTGGGACTGGTTTTGGATACCAAAGAGGTGTAACTGCACTCTTTGTAACTGCACTGGGGAAGCTCTTGGCGGGCTGAGAAGCACAGGGACGTGGGGGTACTTGTTCTCAAGCAAGTGCAAAGGACTATACGAAACCATATAATTTTCCACTTACAATGATCTTTACAGCTGTGTATAATTAAAATACCCTGGTATCCCTGGAATTGCACAAACAGTACCATGACATTTTAATTGTTCAAGGAAGTAACTCTCAGCAGACTTACACATGCCGACACAAAATACCTGGGGCTTAGAGTCAGATTGCAGCTGGTGAGGCAAAAACTGAACTTCACCATTTATTTATTTATTTACTTAAGATCTAAAACCCCAGCTGTCTCTTATTAAGCCAAATCTCTGAAGAGATTTATAAGAAATTAAAATGGTGCTTTTAAGTTACATTTTATTTCAGAAAATAGTTATTTTCCATGAAAGATGTTGTTTATAATAACATGCAATGAGTTCACTGTTGGTTTTGAGTGAGTTAATACGTAAAGTTTTCTCAGTTAATTAGCAAAATTGAAACTTTAAAAGTTAGTTTTTTTTAATAGTGACTTTTTCAGACTTCCTTCCAACTGAGAGTCTAACCAGCACCTAATCTAGCACCATGGCCTAGATAAAATGACCATGTGCAGATGCTGCCCAGGAGGGTGGGACCCAGTTTCTTTCCCACAAGAAAAGGAGACACACACACACACACACACACACACACACACACACACACACTCACTCACTCACTCACTCTACCTCTTTGTGTCCTCTCCCCTCTGTTCCCTACTTATAAAACAGTGATTCCCAACCTTTTTGACACCAGGGCTGACTTAGTCTAAGGCCGTTCTCCCAAGGACCAGGCAAGCAAAGCTCCGTCTTCCGTCAGATCTGTGGGGCTGTGCAGGGCAGGTTGTCCCATGTTCCCTGCCCACTGCTCCCCACCCAGGGTTTCTCTGTGGAGGAAACTAGATAGGTAAACATGGGGATTGTGTTTACATCCGACTTCATTTTCAAAAGCTTCACAAGAGTCTGTGAAGGAGAAGGCACATCTGGCATTTGAGGAAACACATACAGAAAATGGAAATGACTTTAAAGGCAAATTTGAACTTGTCAGAATTTTGTTGTATTTTCACCCTAGTTGACCACATTTTGCCTTAAAATTAGGTAGTTCTAAGTTTATGATTACGGAAATAGACATGAGCCTTAAGAAAATTTAGTACTGAAATAGAACTAGTCACTTGTTGGGGAGGGGAGGGAAGGAGCAGGCAGGAAGTGTGAGTTATTTGCATTCATATTTCTCTTTGTATGAAATAAGGTGAGATTTCATGCAGATTGTTTTAGAAATGCATTTACTTTTGTTTTGAAATGATTCCTTTTTTAAAAAAATTGTGATGAGAAACACATAATGCTAAATTTACTGTCTTAACTTTTCAGAGGTATACAGTTCTGTAGGATAAGAATATTTACATTCTAGAAGAACAGATCTCTCTAGAACTTGTTTATCTTGCAGAAGTATATAACCACTCAAGATTGATTCCCCCTGCTCCCATATGAGTAGGATAATACAGTATTTGCCTTTTTATGTCTGGCTTATTTCACCTAGCATAATATCGTGAGGTCTATCTCCGTGGCAGTATGTGGCAGGATTTCTTTTCTTAAAGGCTGCATAGTACACCATTTTCTTCATCTATTCATGGGAATGAACATTTGGATTGCTCCCACCGATTAACTATTATGAATAATGCAACTGTGAACATGAGTGTGATTTCTTCAGGATCTAGTTTCAGATTTTTTTGAATACATAGACAGAAGAAAAGTGCTGAATCACAAGGTGAATGTATTTTAAAAGTTTTAAGGAATCGCCAGACTGATGTCCGCATTGGCTGCATCATTTTCCATTCCCACCAACACAGACCGATGGCCAACGATGGTGACTTCCTTTTCAATACTTGTTACTTTCTCTGAACACTTCTTACTTTCTGTTGTGATGGTGGTGACCCTCCTGAGGAACAATAGATGGTCTGTGTGTTCTTGTGGTTTGATGGGGATTACCCTAATGATAGGCAAGACAGCATCACAGCAAAGGCTTCCGGGCAGGTTGTGTATCTTCTTTGGTGAAATGTCTGTTCGGGTACTTTGCCCACTTTAAAAACTGGGTTACTTTTGTTATTTTTAAGTTGTGGAATTACATCACATATCTTGCATAGTAGTCTTTTATCTGATTTATGACTTACAATTACTTTCTCCTGTTCTGTAGATTGGCTGTTACCGTGGAGCGCTTCCTCCAGTTCACAGAGCTTTGTGAGTTAAGTTGGATGGAGTCCCATATGTCTATTTTTTTCTTTTATTGTCTGTGCTTTTGGGATCACACCCAAGAATCTTTTCGGATCTTTAGGGATAAAATCCAATATTCTGAAGCTTTTCTCCTGTGTCTTCTCAGAATTTAAGTTTCAGATTTCACATTTAGTATCTGACCAAATTTTATTTATTTTTTTGTATATGGCTTAAGGTAAGGATCCAACTTCATTCTTTGGTCATACAGATATTCAGTTTTTCTAATATCATTTGTTGAAGAAACTTCCCTTTCTCTGTTCTGTAGTCTTGGCACTTTGCCAAAATCCATTTGGCCATCTGTGCAAAGGTTTATTTTTGGGCACTCTGTTCTGCTCTACTGGCCTATACCTCCATCTTTCTGCCAACACCACCCCTTCTTAATCATAGCTATTTTATAGTGTGTCATGCGTGCAGGTTACTCTCATCAACTTAACTGAATTCAGAGATTCCTGGAGATGCTACTAGATCACAAAGGCTCCAACCTCATAACTGAATTGAATTTATAGCTGAATAAACTTTCGGGAGGTGGGTCCTTCTTAGAAGACGCAGGTGCTGGGAATGGGGACCGTGTCTGGTTCCTGCCCTTCCTTGGGCTCTTCCCTGTACTCTGCTCCCAGACGCCATGAGCTGAGCAGCTTCCTCCCTGGGACCCTCTGTGTGATGTTTTGCCTGGGAGACAGAGGGCCGTGGACCAAGACCTGTGACACTGTGACCCAGAACGACCTCTTCCTTCTTTGTATGTTGCAGGTGTTGGCTACTTTTGTCCCAGCAAGGGAAAGCTGGCCAAGACACTGTGAAATCAGGAAGCATGAGGCCTCTGGCTTTGTCCATCTTTCCCAAGACTGTACTGGCTATTTTGGATTCCTTGAGGCTCAATGTAAATATTAGGATAATTTTTCTCCCCTACAGATACACCTATTTCTTAAACAGCTTCCACTATAAGACTTACTGATTTTCCTCTCCCTTTTAGAAACTTTATGAAGCTGATTTACTGCTGTATGAATAATGGACTGGACAGAGATCTCTGGGACCTGAGACACATTTCTCATGTCAGCCACTGAGTTCTTGACCATCTAAAATCATATGACCAATTTTAAGCTCCGTGTGTGCCAAGGATTGACTGAAGGTTAGCTATAATCACATATGGAAATCTAATTATTGGAAAGAGCTTTCACAGGAATGGCTCATTGTCCAGTATTAGTAGTGAGGTATTTATTCGGAGGAATCTAAAATGAATCCATATGGAGATTATTGCAAAAAATTCAGTGGAACACTCTTTTCCTAAAATTTTAAAAAAATTCTTCACTTTATATATTAACATGTCATTTATACTTTCATCTGGCCTGATTTTCCCAATGAGGGCATGAACTCTCTCTTCTTTATTTCCTTTTTTTTAAAAAAAAACTGAAACAGGGTCTGCAGTCCACACTGGTCCTGAATTCACTATGTAGCTCAGGCTGACTTGGAACTCACAGCAGCAATCCTCTTGTCTCAGTCTCCCAAGTGGTGGGATTATACGTGTGCACCACCATGCCCTGCTATTTTTTTTTTTTTTTAAATGTGGTGCTGGAGGAACAAACCTCGGACCTTGCACTTGACAGGCAAGTGTTCTAACCCCTGAGCTATGCTTCCAGCCCAAGGGTTTCATTTTTCTCCATATCCTTGCCAATATTTTCATTTTTATTACTTTATTTTGTGGTATTAGAGATGGAACTCAGGAACCAATGCATGCTAAGCAAGTGTGCTACCACTGAGCAGTTCCTTATTTTTAAAATTTGACACAGAATCTCAGATACTCTTTTAGGCTTGCCTAGCACAAGCAATTCTCCTGCCAGAGCCTCTCCAGTAGCTGCGATTGCTGGCATGCCTACCACACCAATAGCAGCCATCCTAATACTTGGGCAGTGTATCTCATGGTGGGTCTGATTTGTGATCTGGGGATCTCATTTGTCCACTATGGGAGTCACTGTCAGCTCGCTTAAACAGAATATATTTATCAAGGGGTCTTACCTTGTGAAGTCTGCAGGAAGCCCATGGTGCACTGGCCGCAGTCAAAGAACCAGTCCCAAAGCCCCTGAGGGCCCCATGCCGGCTCCATGCCTGCCCTGGGCCGAGGCTGCTGCCTGCCATCCACGCCAGAGAAGGGGCTCAGGACAACACCTCTTCCCCAGCAGCTTCTTCTCCACTGATCTCCTGGGGCTGAGCCTTGGGGACATGGTGGCGGTAGTGGTGGTGGTGGGGGAGGAAGGATCGCTCGCTGCAGGGGCAGGAAGAGGAGAGGCCGGATCCCACCAGGGGTGGGAGCAAATGACCCGCGTGGAAGTCTTCTTGGGACGTCTACCTGGTTGTAAATAGTGGTGCTCTTAGCTGCTTTGTTGATTTGCTTGGAAGATGAAATGAGATCGCTCATGTGAACACCTCCCATACAGCAGGTGCTACGACATTACCTGTCTTCCCCTCATGGGATCTAAGCATTGAGTCCTGAGTTGGGCCGCAAGGCTGCGGCATGATATGAGGTTTGGCATCTTACAAGGGCTCTCTGACCCCCAGATGGCCTAACAAGGCTCTGGATTATCACTGTAGCTTAAGTTCTGATCTTTAGAGGACACAACGCAATAGGGGCTGGAGGAATGGCACAGTGGTTAAAGCACTTGCCCAGCAAGTGCAAGAGCCTGAGTTCGATTCCCCCCACACGAATGTATAAATATCTAAAGTAAAGAATGGTATAATGTTAGGCTATAAATTCCGGGCCATCTCTAAGCCAGAAAGACATTCCTCTGGATAACAAGAGGTCTGCATCCAAGTCCTGTCTCTTTATAACTGTGGGCTCTTCAGCCACTGGGTAACTTCCCTTTGCCTCTCTCTTCCACTGAAAGGAGGGTGTGGGTACTCATAACCACTTACCTTTGTGCTGTCACCTGGCTGGAGATGGAGCTCTTGAGAGCAAGTTCTGCTGTGAAGTGAAGGGAGAAAGCGGGAATGCCCAGGGGTCCTCTGAAGGAGCCTCCCCAGTAGCTGGGAATACAGGTATGTGCCACCACATCTGCCTTCCATTCTTTGATTTTCTTAAATGCCAGAGCTTCATTTAGCCAAATGAGAGAGAAATAATCTAAAAATACACTGTCTGGTGTATGGTAGGTGCCTTGTATAAATGTTTACATAGAAATGACAGTTTTTGCATTAAGAGATGCTGTAATCCATTGTTTACTTGCTGCTCTTTATTTCCCTAATGTAGTCCAAAGAAGAATATTCAGAAATCTGTAAGATCAGGGGATTTAAATTGGGACATTAACCTCAGTAACAAATATCTCATAAGTAAGGCATGAATGCATGGGAAAATGACTCTTTGTCCTTGTTTGTACTCAAAAATGATATGAATGGAAATTATTCATGGAATCACTGTTTCCTGTAATAAAAGAGTAGAAACAGAGTCAGATTAGCACAGTGACCTTATTCTCAAGCATGAATTCCAGAGAGGAAGACACTATATATATATATATATATATATATATATATATATATATATATATATATATGATGCATATATGCACAAAATACTCAAGTTCAATGTAAATACTATATTAATAAAATGGGGGAAAATAAAATACATTTGAAAGAGGACAAAAATACTTATTTACATTTTGGAGAGTTATATATGGAAAAGCCAACAATTTAAAAAGTATACTTCAAGTTTTCTGTGGTCTGGTTCCCACCATTAGTCTTAAGATCAGAGAACTTGACAAAGTAAAAGGACATATGTACAAACTGAACACATGTCCTCACTGAGCAGAGCAGCAGCTTCCATAAGGTGGATCTGGGAAGCAGTTTTTGTGAGTCGACATATATGCTGGGAGGGCTTTTTGGTTATAAACTCAGTAGGTCACCAATTGGACTTGGGTGTAATCATTGCTTTGGTCTGTTATCTGTGCCCTATATGGGATGAATAAATGTTTGTTCACATCTCCCTGGGAAGTTTCACACAATACAGTTCCAACAACAACCCCACTTCTGGTACCAGTTTTCTCATTATTGGGATGTAACACCCAACTAGAAGAGGAGACATGTTATTTGGCTCATGTTTCAAGGGGAGTCAATCCATGGTCTACTGGCTCCAAAGCATAAACACCATGGCAGACCACGGTGGGGAGAACTGCCTGACCCATGGCAGCCAGTAAACACAGAGATAAAGGAGACCGTGTCAAGAACATACCCTACTAGTTCATGCTTTCCGTGATCCTCATCCTCTGACCAGGCCCCACCTCAAAACAGATGAGACTTTTGGACAACATTGTACAACTAAACCATAACAATGTGGAAATTAAAAAAAGCCACAGAATTTAAAAAAACATTGCCAATAAATATCACAGGTCTTCCTAAAAGGCAGTGTTGAGATAAAACAAACCCAGTGTAAGGATGTAAAGGAAGTATGTCTCCATGTAGTACCTTTGAGGTTCCAAATTTACAAATACTAGAAAATAAGCCATCAAGTCATGTGACACAGAAATGGCATTCTTGCTTGCAACTGTGTCATTGCTCCTTATTCTTAATGGAGAAAAGAAATAACTACTTAACATATAAGTAGTAGTAGCTTTAATAAAGGATGTGTAACAAGTTGTGGGGTCCTGGAAATGCAGATTTTGCAAATGAGGGGGCTCTTAAAAATTTAAGTGGACACTGTTCCCATCGTGTTTTACAAATGACAAACTGAAAAATAATTACATACTTAACAACTTGCCAGAGTCGGGGCTTTCAATAGCACATTTGCATGTCAAATGGTTCTGGCAGGTGCTCAATGACCACCAAGATCTCTGGATTCTCTGGTGTCCTTCAGTCATCATAAGTAATCACAGTGAAACAACTAACCTGGAAGATTTAGAGAAACATGACCAGGATGAGATCATATGCCCAAAATTAAATGTTGTATTTAAAGCAAGTAAATCTTGTACTTACCAGCACGACTGGGAAAAGGAACGTGTGGCTGATCATCATAATGACATAATGAACTATTTCACTCACATGTGGTGAGCGGTTTTGTTTTTCAAAGCTTCACCAAGGGATGGTTTATAGTTATATAGGACACCTGTTGCTCTGATCAGCCCACTGTCCCATTTCTCCTTCTATTAAAAGCCCAGCCTCTATTTCATCCACTTGGTGTCTGTTTTGGTGAGACTATCTGTCAAGATGCTTCCTCCGTGGCTGAGGGATAAACAAGGCTGGGCCCAGCGTTCTCTTCCTTAGGAATCTGAGTTTTGCAAAAAGACTGTGCAGGAATCTTGCAATAGATTCTTTCTGAGGAAATACCTGTGGGCTCTTGCTTTCTAGGCTTTCCTTCTGCAAGTTACTTCAGCTTTTTTTCTTCTTCTCCTAATCCATTTCAACAAACCATCAGCCCAAGAACTCAGATACAGGAGCTTGATTCTCAAATTCATTTCTGATTCAAGTTAGTCAGCCTGTAATGGCCTTTACTGCCAAATAGTTTCCTTTAGTTTATGGACTGGCTTCATGGTTTTCTTACTTGATCTGTTCTTGAGAGACTTTGTGGTTTGGATCTGGAGTGTCCCCCTAAAGTCTCACGTACCTATAGATATTGTGTACTGTTGGGAGGTGGGGCCTGGCTGCAAGGGGTGGATGCTCGGGGCTTCCCCTGGAAGGGCATCTCCGCCCTTCTGGGATTTGTCTCCGTTCTGGTGTCTTGAGGAGCTCCTTCTCCAGCAATGGCTCCGCCATGTGTCCACCACCACCAGCCGCCCATCAATAAACTGACACCTGAAACTGGGAGCAAAAATAATTTTTTCCTCCCTTATGTTGTGAATAACGGACATTCTGTTCCCGCGACGAATAAGTAAGACAAGAGGTCTCTGTTCACTCACCCGTACAGGGACTACCCAGATATGGACAGCTAAGACCTGAGATGGAGCTCAACTTCGCAATAAACGTAGCGGGTGGTAGCTACACGTGTATGATCAGTTCTCCAGAGAACATGTTGCAGAAAATGAGCTAACCTTTAGAACGCACCTCAACAGCAGCCGCGCTCTCCCTCAGCTGCGCCCAGTTAGTGACTTGGCCTCTGCGTCAATGTGGAGGCAGAGTCCTTCTGCATCACAGGAACCCTCCAGTGCGCAGCCTTTGCTCCCGACTCTGACTGGCCAAGGGCTGCCCCGCCTTGCTGGTGCTGCTCTGCCACATCCTTCATCTCCTTTCACAGGTCACATTTGCACCAAGCTACCTCCTCATTCCTGCTCACCATCCTTTTATTTTTCACATAAGGTATTTTCCCTAAAGAAATCACTTGCACTTCGAATTTCATCAAGACCCCAACATCTGGAAAGCCCAAATTTTGAAGTGATGAAGGCAAACATTCTTTTGTTTTTTAAGAAACAGGAACCCCACTACTTATATTATAAATAGTATTTCCTCTTGGCACAGATTTTTAAAAAATGACTTTTTTCAAGTGTAAGTACAGAGAGAGAAACGCATAAATCCCAAGTGTACAACTCCTACCACCAAATGTGGTAAGGTGGAACATTCCAGCACCTCAAAGCATTCCTTTATTTCTAATCCCATCATTGATCTTTCATTCCTCCTCAAACACAACCACTATCCTCACTTTAACACCAAAGATCAGCTCGTCTGTTCCGAATTTCATGTAAATGAAATACAGCATGGTGTTAAGTGTCTAGCCTCTGACAGGAAGCATTACACTTCCAGGGATCAGATTTCATGTTGCTGTGGGTAGGAGTCCATTCCTTCTGATTGCTCTGCATTACTGAGCTGTGACTGTACTACAATCTATTTATCCTTTCTAGCACTGATGGATCCTTCAGCTGTACCCAACTTTTGGCAACATGAACAATGCTACTTTGACAAGTCTTGTGTATGATCTTTGGTGAATGTATCTTTTGGGGTGTAGACTTAGCATTGGAATTGCTGGGTCATAAGGTTACCTGTAGCTTTAGTATGTCAAAACAATTATATCCATTTATACTCATACTAACAGTGTCTAAGAATTCAGATTGCTCTATACCCTCTCCATAGTCTTTTTTTTTTTCATTTTAGCCATTCCGATTGTGTTGCATTGTGGTTTTATTTGTAATGGCATTGATATTTTAAATTTTCTATTTCTCTTTTAAGGAATGAAGATGAATACTTTTCAAGCATTCAATAACCCCTAGGGTGTTCTTTTTAGTTTTACTGAGGCATATTTTATATAAAATTCAGCCATTTTAGGTGTAAAAATTAAGAATTTTTAGTAAGTCTACAAAGTTGTACCACTGTCACAATATAAGTCTACTCTTTTCATTATTTCAAAAAGAAACCACATGCCCACTTAAGGTCACTCCTCATTTTCTATGTGCCACCTCACATGACCATGAATCTATGGTTCTGTCTTTACAATTCCTGTACAGTGTATATTAAAGGAATCACTACGGCGTATATTTTGTTCTTATTAAGTGTTTAATAGTATTCCATCATATAAACAAGTCATATTTCCTTTATACATTTACCAGCTGCTGGATGTCTGGGTTGCTCCCACTATTTGGTTACTAACACATATTGCTGCAAAGGACATTTACATCTTGAGTTTTGGTGTAGACATGCTTTCCTTTGGTTAAAGTAGAAATGGTAAGTCTGGTTTACTCTTTGAAAGAAACTTGTTAAACTTTTTCCAAAGTGAATACATCCCCCACTCCTACTACCAATGTATAAGCATCCATTTCTCCAATCTCACCAAGTTGTCTTCTTCAGTTTGGTCATTTTGTTGGGTGTTTAGTAGTAGTCCAGTGTGGTTTTACTTTGTAGTGATATTATTTTCATTTGCATTACTCTAGCAAACAATTAAGTCCAGTACATTTTCACATACTTGTTGACTACTGTGGCATTACCTTTTGTGCAGTGCCTGTTCAAAGTTTCTGCTCATTTTCCTATTGGGTTGTCTGCCTTTTCAAATTGACTTGCAGATAGCCTTTATATATTCTGAACCTTCTGAACACACTAATACAGTATTTTCCTATTCTGCGGCTTGTATTTTCATTCTTGTAAACATGTTTTGGAAACACAGAATCTTAAATTTAACAAAGTCTATCTTATCATCTTTTCATTGACAAGGCTTAATGTCCTAGGAAATCTTGTACTCCTTATTTATCGAGACAGGGTCTTATTCTGTAGTCCAGGCTGGCCTTGAACTCACAGCAACCCTCCTGTTTCAGCTGCCTGAGCACTGGGATTACAGGTGTGCACCACCCTGCTTGGTTTATGTGGTGTTGGGAAGCCAAGACTCAGGGCCACTGCTGCGCTATTCCTTCAGCACCTTAAGAAATCTTCGTGTACACAAAGTTCATGAAGGTATTTTCTTATGAAAATATTTTGTATTTGAAATTTACTATCCATCTGGTTATTTCTGCACAATGTGAGATTCCAATATAATGGACTGAAAGGTGTTTTGTTCACCCACTGTCCCATTTCTCCTTCTATTAAAAGCTCAGCCTCTATTTTGTCCACTTACATGAGATGACTAAGCGTTGTTATACTCCTGACTGTATTTCATTGACCTGTCTATCTATACCAAGGCCAAACTATATTGCCTGCTGGGCACTGTCATAATTCTTGAAATCTAGCAGCTTAAGACTCTCAGGTTTCTTGTCTTCAAGATTCCTGGCCATTTGCACTTATTTAGTGGAGTCAATTTGTCAGATGCAGGTAACTTTTCAGCCACATATGTATAGGTCTTCTTCCAGTATAATTAATCTTTATTACATTGTCACCTGTTGATCATATTATTGTACCACTCATCCACTGGTTGTTGTTTATTTTTCATTTTCTATACATTGTATTTTCCTGGAGCTAATAGTTGTCACTTGCTTGACTTACATGCTAAAACACTAAATTCTGATTCAAATTAAATCCACACATTCCTTGGGGTCTTGAAAACACTCACGATTTGTGATTTTAGCCAGAGAGGCAGTTGTCAGTTCCAAGGTAGCCCACACTCTTTTTTCAGCTCTCAGCCTCATGGCCTTCTCCGACACCTGTACCTGTATGGCCCACAGACCGACTGTCCCTTGTTCAAAAGCTAATGGCCTTGGCAACAACTTGAGAAAGAAGGTGTGTGGAGGACCACTGGGTCACCTGTCTTCCAGGAGACAATTCTGAGATCTATGGCTTCTTGGAGGATATTGTGGAGTCTAGTTCCTGTGTACCCAGCTATGACCTCATGAATATGCCCTAATATGGACTCCTTCCCATCTTAAAATCCCCAGTACCTCACTCTTATTGTCAGACTCTCCAAACTACCGACATTCTTGTCTGAGGTTTTGTTTTAGAAGGAATCCCTATCTGTTGGAAGTCAAACTCTTATGATGTTAAGATATATTTTTGTTAATCTAAGCAGTATCCCCAAGGCTTTCTGATGGGCTTCAACATGATCTTTACTCCTGGTGTAGCAGAGCCTTAGATATCCTGCTGACATCATTAGGAGACTTCTTTCATCACTAATCCAAGCTAACTCCCATTTCTTGCATCTTTCATTTTCATTTTGCTTGGCTTATTCATTTATTTTTATGAAGCCCAGCCTCTAGTAGCCTCTTGAGGAAAGATATGATATGCATTTTAACTCATTTTATCCTCATCTTCAGTCAAATATCACATTTTAGGCCAGAAATTACTCTTACCAATATAAAGGCAGTGCTCTGACAAACGTCAAGTTATCTCAATTCTTATTTTTTGTTTTCTCTGGAAGCAAGCTGTTCTTCTCATTGACACCTGTGTCCTGGAAATTTCAGTGATGTGTTTTGGTGTAGGTCTCTTTCAATCTATAATCTGATGTTCTTCAGTTCTGGAAAAAATCTTGAAATACGCTATTTTTAAAATTTTTGGTTTACTTTCTTTTTGGAAGTCTGGAATATTGAATGTCAGGCATTCTGGATTATTAATTTTCTTTTACTTGCCAGTACTGCCACCTGTCATTTTGTCTTGTTTTCCTGAGATTTATTCAAATTTATGCTAAACCTTCTAACTGAATTATTAATGATCCTTTCCAAGAGCTTTGATTAGCAAACACTCTTCAAGCATTTTGTTCTTGCCAAGGTACAATGGTCCATGCTTGCAATCCCAGCTGTTCAAGAGGCCGAGGCAGGAGGATCATATGACTGAGGCCAATCTGGGTAACTTAATGAGACTACCTCAAAAGGAAAAATAAAAAGGGATGGAGGGAGATGTAGCTCCCTTGCGAAGTGACTCTGAGTCTCATCTCTAGTAAGGTTAAAGAAAAAAAGGGTTTTTGCTCTATTCGTGACTGCACTGCCTTCCTGAAGAGTGTCCTCCTCTGACACATTCCTCCCCTGCTCGTCTGTTTCCTCTAAGAGCTTTTACAACTCTTGGTTGTCTGCGCGTGTTTAATAGCACAGAAATAGAAGATGGGCTGCAAGCGATGGGTGCGCGGTGGACAGAGCATCTGCGCTCCCTTCCACTGTGGTATAGTCTGCCGGGAAGCTTGGCTGGACGCGTCTGCTGTTGGGATTTCACTTAAGTCTTTTCCCCTGCGCTGGCCGGATTTCACAAAGACCTGTGCGGTATCCTGTACGATGGCTGCTAGGACTCGATGACAAAGAGGTTGTTGGTCTTTGACTCTGTCATGTACATTTTCCCTGTTTTGAGGGTGTGACTCCTGCCACCTACAGGGTGCTCCTAAAGTTTATTATGGCAACTTCTGGAATGTAACTTAGTACTTGTGTAGTTTTTCTCATAGCACGTTTTACACGAAATATTATGACAAATTAATCCTGGATTTTTATTCCATTTAATATTTTTAATATATTTCTATGTGTAGCACCCTGTAGGCTACACTACACTGTATCTAGCATCAACCAGTCTATCACCTAGACAGCCCAACACTTACCAATATTGTAGTATGCACATGTTTTAAAAGAACAAATACTTTCTACTTCACTTGTATACCATTTTATTGTTTGCATATTGGATGGTGAAAAGGACAGAGTCAGAAGACTTGTGGTCTGATTCAAATCTACAC
This sequence comes from Ctenodactylus gundi, assembly GCA_004027205.1. Classification (NCBI taxonomy): domain Eukaryota; kingdom Metazoa; phylum Chordata; class Mammalia; order Rodentia; family Ctenodactylidae; genus Ctenodactylus; species Ctenodactylus gundi. The sequence goes on from PVKB01000428.1 coordinate 401,708, forward strand.
TAGCTCAAATGGATCAGGTATGCTGCTTTATCTTGGTGAACCCTGTGTCCTCTCTGAAAAGTAGAGATGATAATACTTATTTTACAGAACTGCTAACAACTGAGATAGTTACACTGTTTTCCTCTTCAGCACGTGGTTTGCTGATAATCTCAGTGCTAACTGTTCTCCATAAACACACTAAGACAACAGGTCCCAACGTGACATTTTAACAACAGCAAGAGAAAACCAAACTAAAACATGGTTCTGTCTTTTCTTATTTTTAGAACACTGGTTTTGTACAAGACTTACTTATATAATCCCCACCAATAAATCATTTAGCAATTTTTTTCTTAAACCTACTCAGAACAAACTCCTATGTGAAAATCCCAGATTACATATGTCACTGCCTTAGTTCCCCCTCTGGCATAATATAAGTACATAACAGGGCAGTTAAATACTTTCCTCCCCAACATTAGGAATAATATATACGAAGATTAATTTCTTATGCATAATCCCTAATGTAAAAAAATCACAGGTATATTATACTGTTTGTCAGGAATACATATGCATGGTAGTCACACTTAGACATACATGCTGCTTCTAAAGATGGTTCAACCATAATCTGTATTGTCTATAAAGATGCCTTACAAAGAACTGCAGTTAAAAACGCCAAACTCCCTTTTAAGGCAATTCTGTATGAAATTGTATTATAAAATACTTATGTTAAACAAAGTTGTGTGTGTCCTGAATTCCCAGACACACTGCCTTTAGCCCCTAAAGTACTATTCTGAAAAGGTAAACAAAATTTTTATACACTGTAAAAAATTTAAGCTGCTCTGCAACCTTCCTTTGCTAAAAGTTAGGTACATTACACCATTCCAGCAAGATATTAATAAATAAGGATTAAATATGCTATTTTACAAAAACATACAGAATGGCCAATATAAAAGTGAAGGATTTGTTGGAAAATTTATCAAATTATATTCCTTAAGAAGGAATAAAACATGGTAGAAAATGATAAAAATGGTCACTAAATTTATCTCTGAAGATAATCATATGAATTATCTAAAAATATCATGGCACCCTGGTACAAATATTATTTTTTAAAAAAAGACTGTTTCCTGGAACTAGAGGACTACTTGTCTTATAGCTTTTATTAAGCAAACATGATATAACCACCACACAGTGGCAAGAGATAGACCAGCTGTTTCCAGCTACAGAAAGTAGTGAGTTCTATCCTAACATGAAGATCCTTTGAGACATTACCCATGAGTGTTAAAGCAAATCATAGTTGCAGTCTGTACTGAATTTCCTTAAAGTAGTTTTGTTTTCAATGGGTTTAGAGCCATTTTCTTGTCATCTGGGATCAGCTTCTGCTGTTCAGTAACTATTTTCATGTCCAGCCAAGATGTAGAGATTGCTGTGTGCAGTAGGATTTTCGGTTGGCCTACTTTCCAAAACGACAACCCTGCAATTAAACCAAACAAATGCTTCATTGAAGAGTAAAACCAGGTTTCAGGCTTCAAATACTAACTTCAAACCTCAGGAATGAAGATCAGTGTTCTCATTCTCCTAAGAGGAAAGGTCACAGATGCATAATCAGATTAAGTTTATATTATACACCTTATACTACAACAGGATAAGAACAGATGAGCATGAAATACTGAAACATTTTAAGATCACCTCATTATTTTATTCTAACTAAAAACTAATGTGCCTACTCATATATGCTAACAACAGGGACAGAAGTGCTTTAGGAAATTATCCTAACAGGAAGAGGGTAGAAAGAACAGAGAGAATACACAGTATCCTAAGGAACATGCACCCAAACTTGGGTTAAGCAAGTATGAAGCTGGGTCTGGGGGTGACGCCATCTCCCAGCTTCCGCAGGCTCAGCTAAGGGAAGCATCACTTCAGCACACAGAGCAGGAGGAGACCTTGTCTCAAATAAACAAACAAAATGGTAAAAGCAAGTAGGAAAAGGACTGTGCTCCTGAGTCCCTGGAACAAAGGTGGGGAGGAAGTCAAAGGACTGACAAGAAGGGAAATAACACAGCCAAGCATGGTGCTACAGCAACTGAAGGGGGGGGGAGGCGGGGGAGGACAGACTTGCTGCTTTATAATATGCATTACAGAAAAGTAGAAGGGTAAAATAAAATTAGGTACCTATAATGCAAGTACCATTAATATTTTGAAATGCATAGATTTTCCCTTTACACAAATATCTGTATTTATCACTTTACCTTTTTTTTTTTTTTTTTTTTTTTTTTGAGACAGGGCCTTTCTCTGTAACCCAAACTGGTCCTGAACTCACTATGTAGCTCAGGCTGGCCTTGGATTTGCCAATATTCCTAAGGCTCCGTAGTGCTGGGATTACACAAGGATTACAAGTGTGTGCCACCATGCTCAGCTTTAACAAATAATTATATTTAAACAATAAAAATTAAGACAAAATAACTTGATTAAGGTATCAAGGAGATACTCAAGACGAAAAATAAGGCAATGGTCTAAAAAAGTAGTTTTTCAAATGTAAATAGAGTTAACAGTGATAGAACACTAGAGGTGAGACAAAAGACACATAAAGGATAGCCGTGGAACAGACTCTGGGCCGAGGACGGGAAGCAGAGCAGTACCTGAGAGAATTGGTGCCTGACACCACGCCTTTCTGGTGCAGAGTTATCTCATGGTCTGCACTGAGTCCTGGACAGTCTCTGTCACTTGTCAGCCAGCCTGAGTCCTGGACAGTCTCTGTCACTTGTCAGCCAGCCTGAGTCCTGAAAGGTCTATAACTCACCTGCCAGCCTGAGTCCTGGATGGTCCACAACTACCTCAGCGCAAGCCCTGGAAGGTCTGTAAGTCATCGTCAGCCTGAGCCCTGGAAGACCTATAACTCACCTGTCAGCTTGAGCTCTGGATGGTCCACAACTCCCCTGTCAGTCTGGGGCATGGACAGTCCATAACTCACCTGTAAGTCCAATCCCTGGACAGTCTACAACTCACCTATCAGCTTGGGCCCTGGATGGTCCACAACTTACATGTTGGCCTGAGCTCTGGAAGGTCTGTGATCCATAACTAATCTGTGAACCTGAGCCCTGGACGGTCCACAACTACCTGTCATTCCTGACATTCTAGTTCCAGCATTATTGGTTGGTCTTTATATTCATATTCATATTCATCTTTCCTTTTGCAGATTAGTTACTAGACTGCTACACTTTGTAGGCTTAGATGATCTACTTAAGGTAGCCATCATTTTTGAAAAAAATGCTTTTTCTTCTTATAAAACTCCCCTTAAAACTTTCAGTCAGAACACCATTCTTCTGCTCCTTTCCTCAAGCATCTAATATTTAAGCAGTAACACCATTCTTCTGCTCCTTTCCTCAAGCATCTAATATTTAAGCAGTAACACAACACAATTCTTTCTAATTTTGACTAGACTCAGAAACTGAGCCGAACGTATTCTCGTATAAAATCAATTGGTGGGAGGCGCATGCTCACAGGAGTCAGCAGAAAAGCAGCACACCAGGAAGACACGGTGGAGGTCACGGGTCTGAGCGTTGTGTCATGGCTCAAGGGCAGGAGCACCTCTGTTTAACGCCATTTTGTCTTTTCCTTGAGTATAACTGTCTCTAGAATCATGATCTTCACATTGAAAAGATTTGCTAAACTGACTTATAAGAAATTTCTGAAAGTCAATGAAAACTTTTAAGAGTTTTGTGACAAACACAAATCCAGGATGACAGTATAATTAAGAGTATCAACTGAACTCTCCAGGTAACTTAAAAAATAAACTATTACCTGTCTGATCCTAACAGGCGGAAAACTCTTGTTTCATCTGAAATCTCCTGGGTAACCTATGAAACAAAATATCTATCAGCACTTTAGCCTCCATATTGCTTAAGTAATATATATTAAGAAAGCACTTTCCTTAGAAGAACTGTGTGATGCACTGTTAATTCTCATATATTGAAGAAGAACCTAAGGATCACAGTAACTTGCTCAGGTCATGTGACGTGTAGATCATCTGCCAACACAGATGTCTGAGGTGGCACCCTGCAGCCTGACTTCCTTCTACAGCTATGGCCAACACTCCCAAGCACCACTGGCTCCCATCAATGTATCCTATGGTGTCCTGTTCCTCTGCTATTTCCTCCAAAGCCAGGGAAGGTGTGTGGCCATGCACAAGCACAATCCCAGAGTGTGGGGAGTGTGGAGGTGACATTTAACCAGGACAGGACAGCAGCTGACGTGTATGTGCTCCAACTTCCTGACTTCTCAGTGAATTGATTCCTAGCCATGTGGCTAGATGAGTGGGTGGGTATGAGTGAAACACGGCATATCCACTGAGACCACGTCAAATGTGATACCGTGGGCAGTGCGGGAAGGGTAAGCAGGGTTGGGGGGCATGAAAACGAAATCATTTTATGTGCATGTATGAATCTGCCAAAATACAATGTGTTAAGTCTATATACCCGATTAAACAGGTGGGAAAAGAAGCTAATACTTATAAAGTGCCTCAAATATAATAGTTATATATTATTTATGATAAAAGTGTCTTGAATGTATGTGGTACTTGATATTTACTAAATCAGTCAATTTTTTTAGATTTTTCTTTGTTTTGTAACATTAATGTATACATTACTTCATACTTTTAAATTTAAAAAGAAGCTATATATTTACAGATTATAGAAAATGTTCACCTAATTCAGAAAGCCCAACAAAGTCAGCAACTTTATCTACAAACTACAAATCAGATGAATTAAACTGTGAAAACTTAAATTATTTTGTAATTCCTTGTGGTTACTCAGAATTTTAAAATACACAATCCAAATGTCCATTATTTCAAGAGAACATATTCCATCAATACTCTAATACTCGACAGCGGGAAAACACTAAACATGGCAACACAGGTTCAGAAATGCATAACAATGTAATATTAACATTTCAGCATCTTGTGTGGGAGTCAGCTGGGGTCATCCGGAGCTCAAACTCACCTCATCTGACTTGAAGCTTTTACCCTGCATTCCGTGTTTCCAGAAAGCCAACACACTGTCTTGAAGGCATACTAAACAAGATAAGATAGAACTGAAACTAAATAAAGCACACAGCATTTCACCGTAAATTTCCCTTAACTGTTATTTTAATAGATGAAAATGTAAGGCTATTCAAGTGCCCAGGGCAAAATTCCACGTCTAGGCCATTATTTCTCAACATTTTTGTGGGTAAGACATGTCTAAGCTCTAGTAATTTACTGAGACAGGATTATGCAAGATTTCAAAGATACACATACGAGGCATTCATTTGCACATAGGCTAACTTCTGCTATCAGCACATTAACTTTTCTTTCGTATGTTGGATCTTTTGTTTTCAGTGAATTATATACAATTGGGTTTCTGGATTAAAAGTGATTATTTATATACCCATTAAGCAAGCATTTTATATTATGTTCAGTTTTCCCTTATTACAAAATTAATTTTAAAAAATATATCTCCACAAACTGGTATTTAATCACACACTGAATATTTATGATCTGATTCAATTCTTACTCAAAATTATAGTATTTAACCATTATAAATATCAGAAATAATTAAACAGGATTAGAAAAACAAGCTTACAGATGACAGGGGAGGGGGCAAGCCACTTGGGACCCCCTCCAGGGTAGTGTGAGATTTTACCCCTCTATCAGTTTCTAAATAAAGACCTATTACTTTATCAAAAAAAAAAAAAAGAAAGAAAGAAAGAAAGAAAAAGTTGGGGAAAGTGACTGATTTTCTGTGAAAAACTGCATGTGTTTCACTAATTGTGACAAATAGAATATGCAGTTACTGGTTCTACTCTTAAGAGTTTTTATTGTTCTACTTTGTCTTGTTTTGTTTGGCGGCACTGGGGATGGAGCTAGGGCCTTCACGTTGAACAGTATTTATTCCCGGCCCATTTTTATGTTTGGTTTTGGTACAGGATATCACTCAGTTGCTAAGTAGTCCAGGAGGGGCTCAAACTGGTGATCCTTTTGCCTCAGCCCTTCCAAGTGCTGGGGTTACAGGACTGCAGCGTCAGATTAGGTTTAAAAACATTTAAAGGGATTCTTTTACCAAGAGTCCTTGTGAACACTTCATCAGCAAGAAAAGATGAGAGCCTCAGAGGAACAAACTACTGTGAAATAATTAGAATTTTCTTCATACTTTGCCACACATAAAAAAGCAGAGCCCAGCATGTCTCACTTAAGATGAAGAAAGGCTCTCTTGAAAACATTAAATTTTAGAAATTTGCAAGGAATACTCAGTATCTAAAGAAGTAAAAGAAGAAACCAGTTCTAAAATCCTTTTGTCCCAGTATCTACAAAAAGTTTAGCCTGTTTGCCTCAATAGGTTAAATTTCCTAAACATGAGCAAATTACTTTCCTGAGAGATGTGACATAAGGGGCATGGACACATTTTGGTTTGATTTTGTCATTTTCTTGGTGCTAAGGACTGAGGTTCAGGCCTCATGCACTCTAGGACTGAGCTGCCCCTGTACTACTTTATATTATGCTAAATAAAACTTCAGTTTAATATGAGAAAAATCACATTCAGGTATTAAAAAAATGAAAAACATGCTTTGAAAAGTATACACATAATTATAAAATAAAAATATTTTGTATGCCCCAAATAAAAGTTGCCAACTTTAACTCACTCCTTGAGTTATAGTGAATCGTATCATCAGCTGTTCAAATTATATGACGACACATGCCACAATCCCAACTACTTGGAATGCTAACACAGAAGAACTGCAAATTTGAGGCCAACTTCAGTACCTTAGTGAGATCCTGTCTCAAAAAAAAAAAAAAAAAAAGGCTGGCGACATAGCTCCCTGGTCATGTGGTCATGTGCATACCTTGGACCTGCTTCTCAGTACTGCAAGTTTGTAGCCTTAATATTTTTCTTGTGAGTTCTATCACTCTTGAAGAAAATACTCACATATAATGAGGAAAGCCACAAATAATGATAAATTACAATGATTTTTATCATAAAACCAATGAATGTTACAAAGTAAAAACACTCATTGAAATGGAAGTGAGCTGAAATGGCACATTGGTATCTAAACCCTGTGGGAAACTGGCCATTTATAAATAGATCTAAAAGCAACAACCACAAACACAAACCAACGGGAATCTTACATGGCAAAGAATTACAGCATACCTAACACTGTTAGCACTTCACATAATGCCTTCACATTCAGAAAAAAAGGAGAGAAGCATCATTCATTTGATACAACAATGGGAATATTGAGCAGAAACTTAAGAAATAACACCAAGTTCTAAATACTGAAGCAGTTACATGGTCTAGGACTGGCACAGTCCACTCTGATAGCAACCCACCACATGTAGCTACTGACACTTAAAGTTAAAATTAATTAAAAAATTTAAAAGCAATTAGTAATACTAACCACATTTCAAGTATTTATCAACCACACGTTTTCAATAACTACTGTACTGAAGGGCACAGAAGTTCTATGTCCTATGAGCAAGTCCCAGTCTACATAAACCAAGCATGACACAAAGAAAGCTGCAAGCACTTCAAACTCAGTAATACAAAGGGAACTTACCTACAGATTCAATGCGAAAATCAAAACTCAGCTCAGAGGCCAGTTTCTTACTTGATTTTAGTTTTCCTTGCAGATTTACAATTTTTACAAATTCTTAAAAAAAATTAAAAATACAAGTCAAGGCTGGAAATGTAAATTTCCCGTAAGTATAAGGATATGTGGATTTTATGCAGTTGTAAGATAATACTATAAGGTTCAATGATTTAACTGATTTAAATGTTCAAATGTACTAAGTGAAAAACCATCATCAATGTTCTAAAAATACACCATAAATGTCCTCCTTTGGTAAATGGCAATTTTGCTAGTTTCTTCTGTACACATGTTATATGGTGGACACTGACATGTTTCCCCCTCCCCCCTGCTTTTTTGTGGTGTAGCGGACGGAACCAAGGTTTTCACACTAAACTATATCCCCAGACCACTTTTAATTTTGAGACAAAGTCTCACTAAGTCATTAAATTGCCCAGGCTGGGTTTGAACTTTCAACCCCTCTGCTTCAGCCTCCCAGAATGCTGGGATTACAGGCTTGTGTCACTAGGACCATGGATATTCTTTTAATTAAAAATACATTTCTTTTTTTTTCTTCTCTTTCGTTTCCTTTTCCTTTTTTTTTTTTTTTTTTAGACATGGTCTTGCTCTATAGCCCAGGCTGGTCCTAGACTCATTTTGTAGCCCAGGCTGGCCTTGGACTCATGACAATCCTCCTGTCTCAGCCTCCTGAGTGCTGTATCTTCTTTTACAAGTGGCTACTTCAGTGCTCAAATATTGAATAATAACAGTATCTGCATAATTCATTACTTCATTATGAGTTTTTTTTTTTGTTTTTTTTTTTGAGACAGAGTCTTGCTCTGCAGTCCAGGCTGGTCTTGCCTCAGCTTCCAGAGCACTGAGATTACAGGAGTGGCCACCATGCCTGGCTTATGTGGTGCTGGGGAATGAACCCAGGTCTAGGTAAGCATTTAACTGCTGAACTATTCCTTCAACCCCATGAGCTCTATTCTGGAAAGGTACACAGGAAAGAAGTATTACTCCTAAGGTAGTTAGCTCTGAGATGGGGAATGGAATTGTAATCCTGTTTTCCTTTCATTCGTTTTTTGATTTCATCATCTTAGCTATAACTAAATATCATTTTTTCTCTGTATCTCCACTACTATAATTGGAGATTACAGGCCTACCTCTACTGTTGACCACTAAAACTGAGAAATCATAAATAGCACAGCTGATAGAAAATGTTTAAAGTCTTCCTCTACCCTTTAAAAAAAAATCTCAAGAGCATCACTTTCCAGTTACCTTGATAAAGTAGAAAGTGTAGGGCCTTTTATTATAAAATTTAAAAAAATTATGATAAAATCTATATTCCCAAAATGGAAACTAACACAACTTATCTTCCTTTGATGATTCTCAAAATATTTGGGCATTTTATATTAAAAGGTTTAATACTATTAAATATGATTATTTGGATAATACTAAGCTTTCTATTTGTTTAGTTAAAAAAGAAGTGATTAAATCCCCTTAAAGATAATGAAGCAATGCTTCAATCTTGTCAGTAGTCAGAGACCAAGTTCCGTTACAAGGGACGATGGTGAACAAAACATGGCAGGCTTTGGTTCCTCCCACATACTGCAAGAAGAACCTTAAGTTCTGCTAAGTCAGTCTACTCTTTTTTTTTTCCTTTTAAAAAATGTATTTTACTGAGTACTGTAACAGTGTTGGTACCCGAGCTAATAAGAAAGCAATTGTCAACATTTAAAATGAAATCCATGACATATAAACGCCATATGGTGTTCCTGAAGTGCTGTCACCGCCTCTTTGGGCTTTCATCCTTTCCCTGACATCACTGCTTATTTCTTGCCTCTGTGCTCTTTCAAAAAGTTTCTACTGCCCTGAGCCCTCCCCCCCCCCATTTTATTGATATGTATAAGTGCAAAATTTAAGGTTTACAACGAAGTTGAGCATTTTGTGCACATCTACTCTTTAGAGCACAGAGAATAGGGCTGAACCCCAGGCAAAATCAGCAGTGGAGTAATACTTAAGACAGCTATGATCATTTACAGGCAGGTCTAGCTGTTAAAAATAAACTAGAATGGACCAATTATAGCCAATATTGTCAACTTTCAAATATAATTCCCAAACCTGGGTGGATTCTAACTCATGGGATTTACTGTATGAAAATAAGGTGGGTTTTTAACAACTGGAACGCTTCATTTGCAAAAATCCAAGCAACCCTGTGTTTCTTTCTGGCTCTACTGTTCACTACAGAACATGCTCTATCAGTACATCCCTCCCTGCACCAAAAAGTCAGCAGGTGAAGGAGTCAAACCCCTAAGTGCATCACGGCTGCACTTGGACGTGACTCCAAAGCTCATGCATTGTCACTTTACTGTGGCTATACTACTGTCATATTCTGTTGTTCATTGATAATGCTGAGGTACGAGACAGAATAGTTTACAAATAATTTAGCCTAACATATGGCAAACTGTCTGTCTCCAAGTAGGCCAAATAAAAACAAAGAAAAAAGTGACAGAGGATAGCACTGATTAAATAGATCAATTATTCTATCGATAGCCATTTATTTTTTAATAAAACCAGGCACTTAAAGAAGAAAAGTAAGAATGGTGAATTACAGTTTCATAGAATTACATTAAAATAATGTTTTTGCTAAACAGTATATTCAAAATAAAATTTAACAAAGTACTTACTATCTAAGCATACTAAAACGGTATCTCTCTCCAACTGTGTTACATGAATGGAATCCAACTGTTGGCTGCCTTGGGGGAGGACAAAGGGAACAGTTATACAATTGCTTTAACAAGTACGCACTAGGAAATAAAGTCTGAATTTTGCTATAACTTGGCCTTGGAAATATAATACAGAAATTATGCTTGGTATCTTTCAAAAAATGTATATGCATCAGGTAAGGAGAACAAATGTAAGCCAACAAGGATAACTAGGCTGAGAAAGCCTTGGCATTGCACTTAATATCTCAGTCAGCTTGAGAAAAACGAGCTCCAAAAATAAAATTATGCTGGCAGCACATGTGGAGTAAAGCAAGCTGCATCCCTCATGATGGCTGGCTGAATGGCGGGACGGGGCTCTGAGCTTTACACAGTGCAGGGTTGGAGGTGGGGATCAGGTCAATCTTGGGATCCGGGTAACAAAGACAAGCCAGTGACTCAATGAAGCATGAAGAGTACAACTCTGATCCAAAAGAAGCCGTCTTGGCAGAGGTGCGCGTTCTTCAGCACACGAGAGCTTCCTCATGAAGCGGGTACACAGCACCACAATGGACAATATTCTCAGCACCTTGCAAAATGCAACTCTTTACTTCGTTGATATTCAGGGATATGTCTTTTATTGTCTGTTAACAGATGGAATATTTTTGCAAAACGACATCATTTAAGCACTCAGACTGCTTGAATGGTCAGTCCCCAGCTTGATCTAAGAAAAGTTTTAGAGTATTCATTCTTTATACCTCTCTGTGGAGTCAATGGATCATCCTTCTTGAAAACTGTACATTCAAATACAGACAAAAATTTTATATAGTATTTTTTGAGGGGGTTTATGGACCTTCTAAAGATGATACAGAGTGAAGAATCCTGATTTACAAAATCAATAAACCTGTCTATATGGCAACACATCAAACATTTTTCTCAGCTAATCTGTGTTTATACATTCATTTAACAAACACTGAATACTGACCATATATACTGAGCACCAGACTGGGAGATACTACAACAGTATGAAGAAGCCAAACCAGTTTTGAACTAGGAGTCTTTGCACAAGAACTCATTTTAATGTTAAAACTTTGCCACTTGAAGGCACAGGTGCTTGGTTCAACAATAAAGGTAGGAGGGAGTTAGACTAAATCACAGGTGAGAATAGAGACACCTACAAGAGGCAGTGCTAAAGGAAAAAGGTTGCCTCCCCTGCTGGGGGGGGGGGGTGGCGGTTGGAGGTCCCTCAGACAGCGCTCTGGTTATGGCAGAAAGCAATGATTAGTCTGTTTTAATTTTAGCTTGCAAGCGTATGCGTGCGTGCGTGTGAGACAGGATGTTATTCTGTAGCCCAGGATGGCTTTGAACTCATGGCAATCATCCTGATCCAAGCAGTAAACACACATTTTACCACTGTCCTACATACATTCCCAGGCCCCAAAGTAATTCTCACTATGAAAATATATTAGCTTTAACAGTTGAGCTGTGTAATGAATTCTTGTAATTTAGCTTTTAAGTGACCAAAAGCCAGAAGATACTTAGTAAGAAATACTTGTAACAGGCTCCTTCACAAGGTGGTAAAGCATATAAGAGCAGTCAGTAACAAAGTAGCCACTGCTAAATTTGTTAATTTTTTATGTAAAAATGGCTTAACAAACCTAGCTTAGTTACTGCCATATGGTCCCACAACAATGTATCAGCAAAACAAACAGGAAAATGTAGATATCCTTTCATTTCATACATTTTGTGACAAAGGATTAACAAAAGAAACTCTTCAAAAAATTTTTACTTGCTATTCTGAAATACACATTTAACTGTTGTCAATTTCAGTAACCACATAAACTATCCCTCCAATCCCGCGTACATGCTGTACCTGCCAATCTTCCCTGCCCCTGCCCCCAGCTGCTGGTAACTACACCTCCACTCTCCACTTCCAGATGAACACATCTGGTATTGGTTCATTTCTGTCCGACTTATCTCACTTACATGAGACCTTCCCGTTTCAACCATGATGCTACAAATGAATCTCATTCTTTCATTCTTTTTTATATCTGGGTAATATTCCACTGTACATATATTCCAAAGTTTCTTTATTCATCAACTGACAGATACTTATGTTGATCCCTATCACTTGCATATTACTGGACGTACTACACCAAACCTGCGCTTAACACATACTGATTTCATTTCCTTTGACTGTGGAATCACATGGTTCTGCTTCTAGTTTTAAAAAACTCCCCCAAAACCCCTTCCACAGGTATTTCCATAAATTAACTTACATTCTGACAATAGTGTACACACGTTCGCCTTTCTGACTCCTTGCCAGCACTTAAAAAAACAGTTTTGATAATAGCCACTCTAACCAGTGTAAAACAATTATCTCATAGTGGTTCTCATTTTTATTTTTATGATGACTAGTGACAGTGACTATCTTTACATTAAAAATTCATTACTGATTTGTTCCAATTTTAATTTGACAATAAATTTCCCAATCTTTTTAGAGCCTTCACTGAGACACAACTGATAAGATAACAGCCATTCTTAGAAAGCAGAATGCAAAGCTTGAAGGGCAACCCCCCACCACCCAGGAGCTTCTATTCAAGCATTAAAATCCATTCTACAAGTCTAAGAAGTGAGGGGTGTGGGGAGATAAAATAAGATAAAACAAGATGGGTGGGAGGTAACTCTCCACTTCAGAAGCTAATAAAATTCTGAGTATCTTTAAAAAGACTCAATTATTTATTTAATTAAAAATGATTCATTTATTTAGCTAGTCCAAACTTTACTGGGAATAATACAGACTTTTAAATGTCAGGAATTATTAAAAAATTCCTTAGTAAAATCATTTGTGTCAAGTAGCAAGGTGAGATCAGAAACTACATAAGCAGAGTTTCTTGGGGTCACCTGGCAAATTATATGATTAAAGAGCTCACAAAGGTTGAACTTAAGCATCAGTATTTTAACAATGCAAAAAACTTACCTGCACCAATTTCTGTAAACCATGAAGATGCAGAATTCAAATTGATTGTCTCAAACTGAACTACTTGATTTACTTCAGTGCCTTTACTAATAGCTACGCAGACCATAGGGTATTCCTGTTCTGGTATCACCAGCATTTCAAAAACATTCAAAGGACTTGGTAAAGGAAAATCAAAGTGCTGCGAAAACAAAAGAAAAAAACAAGAGCTATAATTTGGAGGCAGTCTCCCTATTCACATCGTTGTTGCATGAAGACAGAAACGCTTGCATTTTCTTGATTTAACTAATTCTAACAGGCCTACCACTTTGATGGTAATCTGAAGACGGTGATTTTAAGAATGAATGTCCTCCATGAGAGAACTGGCCTTATTAATATTTACGACTGATGGTTCTCGAATTTCTAAGTAACATAAGAAGCTTCTTAACAAGTACACAAAACCTTCTCAACCAAATATATAATTACTACTAGTTATAAATGTGCTGGACCTAAATAATAGTAGTAAGATTTAATCATTTTGCTTTAGTTAGACACTAGTGTTTCCTAAAAAAGAAAAATATCAACAAACGTATACCTTTATCAACATGAATTTCTGCATTGGCTCATACCACTGAAGTAAAACAATTCCGGACTGCAAGGCTCCACAGAGGTATTTATGTCCTGTGTAAGGGTTTCTGACTGGAAAAAAAGAACACCACCACACACAGTCAGAGCACTGACATCTTAATGGAAGAGCATAACTACTTCAGCCACAAGCAACAAGGGACCTACCTCACTTAAAAGGTATCGTGGCTTCCATTTTAAAGGCAGTACTGATAAAGTTTGGAAAAAGCAATGGAATGCAATCTAATACTAAATCGAAATATGAAAGAAGAAACTTAGCAAATAAACAAAAATTACTGTTTCTGTTAGGAAGAATGACAGATAAAGACATATATCTGCCTGGGAGCCTCAAGTCACCGGTTAATCTCGTAATACATTTTAGGATGGGGATGGCAACACTAATTTTCTTTCTTTTTTTTTTTTTTTTGACAGGGTCTCCCTGTGAAGTCCAGGCTGGACCCGAACATACAGCAATCCTGACTCAGCTTCCCAAGTGCGGGGTTTATAGGTGTGTGCCACCATACCTGGCTTACATGGTGCTGGGGAATCAACTAAGGGGTTTATGCTTGCTAAGCAAGCACTTTAACTGCAGCGCTATTTCTCCAGCCCCACATTAGATATTCTCAGTGTGAAGGCTGGTCATGCCAGAAGACCTGAGTCACGTAGTATCAGCTGCTCTCTGGTAAGGATGGTTAGAGATCAGCCATGTGGGATAATCCATCACGCTTTTATGAAGGAGCCCGTAAGAACTGTGGACAAGGAGGCTCAAGTCAGCTTCCCTTTCTCCACTGGGAAAGGACAGCAGAAGCTCCCGTGCAGTACCTTTCCCATGTTCCACTCAGCGTACTTCTTCCCATGGCTGACTTTTGATTTATTCTGGCAGTGCTGGGGACTGAACTCAGGGCTTTGCACACAATGAGGTTCAACTGAGCTATATACCCAGCTCCTCTAGCTGATTTTCAATCTGTTTTGTTTCCCTGTATGAAGCTATTATCATCATGATGAGCATAACTGCTTCAATGAATTCTGTGAGTCCAAATTTGAGTCTGATGATCACTTTAGGACACGTCCAAAGCTGTACTTCAGTCAGTAGGAAGAATGGCCTAGTAATGGGGTGCCTACTTTATTTCCACAGTTGGCTACGCTCTAAAGTCCATATGCAGTAGCAAAACCAAGTATGGTTGTGCACACTTAAAATTTCCAATTACTCTAGAGGCTGAGGCAGGAAGATTCCAAGCTCAAGGCCAGCTTGAGCAATTTAGTGAGACCTTGTCTCAACATAAAAAAAAAAAAAAACAGACAAGAGAATGTAGTTTAGTGGTAGGACAACTGCTTAGGATGCATGAGGCCCTGGTTTAATCCCCAGAACTACAGAGGAAAAAATTAAAAAAACCCCAAGACTCCGAAAGAAATTAGCAGTGGGCTTGATCATGGGCATTTGAGTTTTATGCCTAAAACCTTGTCTTCATTACCCAGCACTGCACAAAACCAATCAGCCAACGAAAAGCAGCAGTAACTGGCAGACAGTATGTGTCAGACAAATGCAAGCCACAGCAGTACCTGGAACAGGACCATGGGGGCTGCGGGTCAGGAGCAGTAGAGGCAGCGACCACGCTGTCGTCCCCACGCTCATTGCACATTTTTGTGTTTCACTAACACTTTAACTCTTTTTTTTTTTTAAATAAATGACAACCTTCTCCCTACTTTGTAAGTCTCTTCAAACAATTTTAGAGTTACTAAAAGTTCTAACACCCCAGTTTGAGAAACGGCACTCGCTTACCTATGCAACACTTGTGGCAGCCTTTTGTGTCAGGAATTTTTGTCGTTAATGCGAACTTTCTGAAAACATAAGGCAACATCAATGTTTTTTATTGCAGTTTGTGTCACATAATGAGCTATGAGCCCATTTATCAGAGGCAGAGAGAAAGGCACTTTTAAAACCTAACTTGGACTATGAGCAGACTCTGAGAAGGGCACCTGAGACTCTTATCACAAAACTTCTACAGGCAGATCTCATGGACAGGCCAACTTAGGAATCACTGATCTTTTCTATCCTTGATGACATGTACTTTACTGTAAAGTACATTTAAAAACCAAGATAAAGGAAAGGGCGAGCAGTACTAGCTATTTTAAATATAGTCATTAATTTCCCTTATTCCCAGCAGAATCAAAATGGGATTTTGTACCTTGGCAGTATGCGGTCTGGAAACCTATGAGTTTGAATATGGGCAGCTAATCCTGGTTTTTTGGCTTGTTCAAATAAAGCAATAAGATTATGAGAGTAGAGCTGAAAGGTTTTTCCTACAAAAAAAGACATTATTTTTATTACAATTTACAACAAAGAAATAGAATTTTCAAGTAAAAGAAAACATAATCAATTACCTTCTGAATGGAGGAGTCCAGTAATTTCAAAGGCCAAATTCAACAAAATAAAAGAGAAAAAATAATTCAGTACATAGTACGCTGGAAGTCACGATAGTTAAAAAACTTTTTAAAAAAGTAGATAATTCTGCTTTATAATATACAAGTTAGGTCTATGTTTACAAACAGGTGATCTCGGCAGCATATGTGTAAAAGTTTAGTGTAAAATCATACAGAAAAAAATGTTAAAGATGACATGTAAAACCTTATGTTTCAGAATGAGCCATAATGACGCCCATGTGATAATTTAGAACAAAAGGGAAAAAGCTATAAAACTATCTTCTCTCCGAAATATGTAAAATTCAATACTGTTAAATAGAAGCAGGTATAAGTGACACAAAACTTAGGTATAAGTGACACTAATATTGCTTATCAATATTAAATATGTCCTGAAGCAAACATAAAGTCAGAGAGATCAGGTACTCTTTTGAAGGCCTCAGCTTTCTAGAAGCCATTTATGTACATATAATAGGCTTTTGAAAAAACTGTCCTTGGCTAAATACACAGATTACTGAAGAATCTCTACAACAAAGAAAAATGTAAGTAACTGTCTTGTAGTTTACTATCAGAATTAGTACGCTTCTATGTAACCAATTAAATCTAAAATATAGGAAAATATCTTTGGATAAAAACTTAAATTGCCTTAAAATTACCACCCACCTGTTCACTGCCAACTATAACCAAAAGGGAAAAACCACAATAACCAAAAGTAGAACATGCTGCTCTGGAATCACTTTATTTAGAAGACTTTAATGCATCTGTCTAAGGTAGTTACTATGTGCTCAGAACAACATGAACGTTACCACCAAAGAGCTGCATAAGGTTTCATGGTTTCCTAACCACTTCGGGTAGAATTTTATTTAACCCTTACAAAAATCTCATAATTATTACCCATCATCCTTATGAGACATATAACAAAACTGAAGCTGAGAAGAGGGAATGAAGTGAAAATCAGAGAATGCAACAGCCCCAACTCTGCCTCTCTCCTTCATCTGTTCATGCTCAGAGGAAGGCGAGGCCACAAGACAGTGCAGGGGAGCTGCAGGGAGGGACTGTACGATGACGCAGGCATTTGGATTCTGGGGTGTTAGTGAAGAAAGCTCTGCTTATCCCCAAAATGCCATGCTACAGCTACCTAGAATGGACACATTTGTAAACAGTGTATACTAAACCCATATTTCTGTTTGCCTGTGGTTCATTTTTTATTATGAAATGCATACCTGATAATGACATTAAGGTATTATTGATAACATAAAGCCAAGTACACTTCCGTGGAAATAACTAAAGAAAAAAAAGGAAAAGAAAATTAAATTGTGCAGTTTCTGTTCTCTGAGCCCTCACCTTCCCAATCTCGACATCCTAAAACAGTACTGCTGGGTGTGCAGCCCACAGGTAAGGAGCCGGTCTAGTATTTGTGAGGCCATGGTTTGGATTCTCGGTAGCACAAAAAACAAAATAGTACTATAAAGTAACTATTTTGTTTTTCAGTAAATTACCAACCTCAGGAGAAAAAACCTTTTAACATGCACATATAAAGAGTGTAATGTCACCCCTATAAATACTTTTATAAAAATTAAAATTGGGATCCATACAAATTGATTTAAAACTTTTTAAAATTCTATTTCCAAACTATTTTTTTGGCTAAAATGCCTTATTACCTGTTCCATAGTTGCTTCATGCAGTTCGTTGAGATTTAATGTGTAAATACCATCTTCCGTTCCAAAAATAATGTACTGATCTGAAATAGTGCATAAGCCAGAATTTATTATCACTTTACAAAGTCATTCACTAAAATAAGTTTAATGTTGCAATAATATCCACACAAATTATTTTATAAAATTTATGTCCCAATCTCTTATTTTTTAAAGTAGACATTTTGGTGAGACTGAATTTAAGTAGATATATTTAGTTAGGCTGAATTTTAAGTTAGACTGAATTTACCTTATAATTCTCAATGTGGACAATATCTTTATAAGCAATACAGAAACAACTAATTATGAGTACACAGATGTTTCTGACACTTTTCGGGGTACCTTTTCCAAGCCTGAAATTATTCTATATAAAAAGTTTCAAACAAAAAATGTTTCTTCACTGTCAAAAAAATTCTTTGTAATAGTTGCCAATAGTGGCATTTGCAGCAGACCACTTTTCATCACATTTCTATTACTGTGTTGAAGCAGAAACATGTTGTGAACCTCTGTCTGCTAAAAGGCCAGAAAACCAGGTAGATTCTTTCCTTCCTGGCAATCAAGTGAGTGTACGTCTTCATGTCACAAGCGAACACAATGAAAACCTGGTGTTAAGTATTTTTTCAAGTTACATAGCCGTGACAGAGTAGAAATTCAAACTCAGACTAATATAATTTTTTTTTTGAGGCAAGGTCTCACTCTGTTGCCCAGGCTGGTCCTGAACTCACTATAGAGCCTAGGTTGGCTTTGGACTCATGGGAATCCTACTGTCTCAGCCTCTTGAATGCTGGGATTACAGTCATGAACCACCATGGCCAGCTTATGCGTTAATTTTGAAATTTTTGACTGTATTGTGTTTACTTAAAGATATAGTCTAAATTTTAAAAAAGTTATTTTGACCTCATTTCACTGTTACAGAAAAACTCTAACATATAAAGAACCCATACACACTCAACGCACAGTGCACAAACGCCAAATGGTCACACTACTATGTGCTCCTTCTTTCTTTCCCTACCTACATTTTGTTTTCTAAGCTGTTTTGAGATAAGTTAGGAGCATGACATTCCTTTGTTCTGAAATATTTCACAATGCATTTGTTTGTTAAAAAGTATAACTATAGAACATTAAACAATATTATGTCTTCTACAGACCTTACTGAGGTTATAAATTGTCATAGCAATGTTCCTTTACTGAGAAAATTCCAAACTTAGGACGTAAACCAGTTGTGACATTTCTTTAGCCTTCTTTACTCAAGAGTATTTCCTATATATTCTTACATTTTAATGCATTTAATCCAAAACCCTTTTACCTCTTCAGGTTGTCACAGTTCCTATACAATTTATATTTTAAAAATAATCTTCATAACTTTACTGATTAGAAGATCTTTCACCTAAAATACTTTACTGAAGATGTATAGTACATAATATTCAGAATTTTTACCTTTTGTATCAGGATGTATCCAAGATGTTGCACAATTAATCTTCAAAGGACAGCCATCAAAAACTTTCGAAAAACATGCTCCCATCTTATTTATAAAGAAAGAAATGTTAACTTAATGTTCTTAGAAAACTCATTATGAAATGTCAAACTTATTTGCACACAGTACGTGGCTTCATCTCAAAACAAAACATGTATTTTAACATAATTTAACGTCTTTTACCAAGAGAGCCTCATTTTTTTTTTCCTTTTACAGTCTGCTATTTCAGGGCAAAAATTTAAAATTTACCAAATATCTACATATGCCAATGATACAGCCTACAAATTTTTATTACTTTAGGATAGTTTTAATGTAAAACAAAGGATGGCTTACTAAGTAATATTATTGCAGTTAACTTCAGTATAACTGCAGAACAGTCCTAGTAAGACAAAATGGTATTTCTATTACACAGTAGCCTTTTACTGAATCAGGAAGTACAATATATAAAGCATCTTATTTACATGACTAGCTGAATTGCCTTACAGATGGATTCCCCCAAGACTGGGGCAAACAAGTTGTTAACCTGAGTTTTCCTTTCTATCGTGCATAGTGTGAAAATGGCTGCAAAGGTGGAAAGAAAACAGGATGAAGCACTACTAACATCATCGCATTAAAACTATACTGGCCCTCTTAGGCTAAACTGGGAACTCAAGCATCACAAAAGTGAAACACACTATGAATTCTAACCAGCTAACTCAAATTCCAGCACATGTTTTGATACTGGTGTGTCCAAATGCATTGAATACTTTTGCATTTTATAATACACTTCCTTTTAAAAATCTCAATAATTTGATAGAAAATATAATGCCATTTTTTTTTGAGACAGGGTCTCGCACTGTAGCTCAGGCTGGTCTTGAACTCATTACGTAGTCCAGACTGGCCTTGGACTCACGGCAATCCTCCTGTATCAAGTCCCAAGTGCTAGCATTATAGGCATGTGTCACCACGACTTATATGATGCTGGGGAACTGAACAAATGTAATTCCTTACCAGTACTTTTGGGGTGGGTGGAAGGCCATTGATGGCTGGCTTCTGTGGGGAAAAAAACATTTTTATACTGTAAGATACCTTAAGCTTTTGGAGCGGAGGGGTGGGAACAAACAGTAACCATTTAGAAATTTAATACATACTTCTGTTTTAATTTTAAGAAATACGGTCTTGCTTTGTGGGGTCTGGTTGGCCCTAAACTCCCTGACTCAAGGGATTTTTCTGCCTAAGCTCTGGGAGTTACAGGAGCCACAGATAACACAGCACCATATCCTGCTCCAGTTAGTCAAACTCGTAAATTGAATGGGCTATTTCTCTTCCATTATAAGCACAGTATTAGTTACAACTAATTGCCAATGCCTGTTGTACCTACAGGGAAGTCTCGCTTGTCCTTTTTTCGTGGTAACTGTGGTGCTTGTGCGGATCCTTCTGTGTTTTCACTAATTAGTTTGGAAATACCATCACCATTTCCTAAAAAGAACCATAGTTAAAAGCTGAACCACCAGACAAATCAGCACATTCTTCAAAAAATAATTATTCCTTCCCACTACTACTTGTCTTCCTCGAAGGTTATCAACTTTATGTGAGAGTATTTTCTACTGTCAGATAAATTATCTTTGGTGCCTTTCTCTAGATCATGTAGAGGCTGGATTGAATCTTCAGCACTGCTCTTTGTCCAGTAAGACAATACACATATTCTACTTCGTGAGGAGAAATGAAATCAAATCTGTGACATTGATATCTGAAGCCTTTCACAACTGAGCTTCAATCTGCATGTTCAGTCTTGCCTCCCTTTAAGTATCACTCTTACACCCTGCTCATACTTACTTTGAGCACAGTTGGGACTTTCCTGCTTCAGGACATTACAGCTCCCTCCTTACTCTCCAAGAACACCCTACAGTACTGGCTGTCCTCCAGAAGGCTCATCAAACCTTTCCTAACCTGAAGAGCCACCTTCTCTATTCTCCGTCCTTCCCTCCCTCACAAATTTCACTTCTTCTATTACAAAGTTATTATTTTAGAAGACATTCATATACCTGTCCTTTCTAATATGTGTGTGTGTGTGTATATATATATATATATATATATATATATATATATATATATATATATATAAAATTTCTCAAACAGCCCCTTAATTTTTGGAGGGGAGATTCACACAGCCATCCTTCAAAGTTGTAAAAGAAAAGGGATCAGTGTATTGAGTCTACACATAGCCCACCGACATGGAATTAAAGAATCTCCACAGGGCTTTAAAACACAATAAGACTAACTGAAGAAAAAAGTTATTTTAAAAAATAGAAATAAAATGGCTTTCTTTTCACTTTTCTTACCCAGATCACAGTATCTAGTAGTATGCACTCCACGGCTGGTAACACCAGTAGCCACATCCATAGAGGAAATCTCAGCTACAGGAACACAACTTGGGCTACTCTGTCTCCTCAAAACCTGGGGAGCTCTGTTCTCTGAAGATGGGCAACGTTTTACTGTTGATGATTTTTCTTCATCTGGAAGGATATCTTCAGGGTAGCAGTTTATCCTTGGCTAACGATATAAAACACAAAAGTTGTTTTTTAAAAATATGGTTAAAAGTGCTAACAGTTATTACTATAGTTTTAGATATGCAATGTCCCCCAAAGCCTCCTGATTGGAGGTGATTCAGTCATGGGGGTTAATCCATCAATTTCCTGTGCTGGTACGAGGTGGGGCCTGGCCAGACAAGATGGGTCACTGCGGCTTGACTTGGAAAGGGTCCCAACAGCTCTGCCCTTGCTCACTTTCTTGGCCTCCTGTCGTGCCATACAGCAAACATGTCTCCCCAGCTAGGCCCTCTGCCAAGCCCTTCCTACTGCTCATAAATGAACTGAGACCTCCTGAAGCTGTGAGCACTAAAATGAGCCTTTCTTTTCTTAAGTTGTGGGTTTTGGGTAGTCAAGTTACAAAAAAGTAACCAACACAGCTATCTATAGGCACCCGAGACTGTTTTCGGGGGGAATACACTTATTTTTATTTTTCTTTTTCTTGTACTTTTCAACTAACTTCACTGAGTTAAAAAAAAAGCAAACAAGAGCTGAATTATTGTCCTAACATAATTATGAACTCATAATTTCTAAATCAGTCCCAAACTAAAGCCAGTAAAAATTTTATGCCTAATAAAATCATAAGCAGTCTACAAAACACTAGGAACTAGAAACAAATACGGACAATGACTCAAGGAAGCAGGATGGCTGAAATGGCCAATCGCTGGAGTAAATGAGAATGATGGACGAGGAGTTCTGCTTTTCCTCCATTCTCTCAAGTAGTTTTGAAACAAGCAATAATGTATTTGTCTTTTTCTAATATTTACTAAGATATTCCATTTCTTGTAAAACACTCTTCACTATGTATTTTAGGTGTTCACATTCCTCTCAAGAAAACTGTATTCAACCAACATATATATCCAAAATATTCATATTTAAAATGTTAAAGTCAGTAAATTTGAAATATAAATATATTTACAATATAAATATTAATATAAATTTAAATATAATATTTAAAATATTAAAGTCAGTAAATATGATTATTTAGATGAAGATTTACTGTTCAAAATCCTTGAAGAGCTCACCTTTGGAGGCAGGGGAGGTGGTATTGCACGTTTTGAGGTGGATCTAATAGAATAGAAAAATGCAATTTAGATAGTGATAAATGACCATTACATAAAACAAAGACACTATTAAGTATGCACGAAAATCTCCGTATATACAGAGAATACAAAAGAAAAATAATAAAGTATGGCTTCAGACTAGTGACAATGGCATCCCTTGAGAACTTTTATGAAGCCCTTTCAGATCTTGCTGAATCAGAACTGCATTTTAACAAGACCTCCAGGTAATCAAAAGGAATATAACAGCTTAAGATGAACTGATTGCATCCACGGGTCACATACATACTTACGCAGTTATTGCTATCAATGGGAAGCTTTCAGATTCTAAAGTCTCAAAGACTTGTATCTATAGCAGTGGTTTGCAACTCTTTACTATAAAGGGCCAGACAGGGAATATAGTAGGCTTCAAGATGGATATAGCAGTTTCAACTGGGCTGATTTAGTGAGAAAGCAGCTAAAGACAAAACATAAAATAGTGGATATGGCTGTATTTTAATAAGACTTTATGATGCTAGAATATGAATTTCACACATAACAAAATGAATTCTTCATACAATTTTTTTCCCTCTTTTTGAAACAGGGTCTCACTCTGTAGACCAGGCTGGTCCCAAACTCACTGGTTTAGCTTAGGCTGGCCTTGGACTTAGGACAATCTGCCCTTCTCAGCCTCCCAAGTGCTGGGATTACAGGCGTGCACCACCATATCCAGCTTTTCATTTGACTTTTTAAACAAACAACAACAACAAAACAAAATCCAGCAAATTCTTAGTGCATGGTCTGTACAAAACTAGGCTGAGGCCATAGTGGCCCACATGCTGCAGTTTGGCAACTTCAGATGTGTAGACTTAATGCGGGGCCTCAGGAATCTGTGTTTCCAAAGAGCTCTCTTGGCACCTGCGCTGTACAAACAGGTGAACAATTCACGAAGACCTGCACCATCAGCTGAGAGAAGCTAGGTCAGGAATATATAGTAACTACACTGCAGTGATGGAACTCACGTTTCTGACTTCCTCTATGGTATTTTCCCCCCATTTTATTGATATGTGTAAGTGCAAAATTTAAGGTTTACAATGAAGTTTAGCGTTTTGTGCACCTACGTATCTTGTCAAGGTGACAAGGTATTTTTAAACTCCCGATGTCACACGATTCATCTTTCAATATACTATCATTATAGACAGTACATTCTGATTAAAACATAAACCAAAAACCTTAAATGATTACTGTAGGATGTTTTCTGGTAATAAAAGTCAGAAGCTTTCCACTGACAACATTTTTAAGAATAACAAGCAGTGCTTTAAAACAAACCATACTCTTTCTACCCAAAACTGTTCTATATAACCAAGGAAAATAAGGTTATTAATTAGAAAACAACTTACTTCCCAGTATTTGCAGCATCAACAAAAGGATTCCACTGTAACATAAAGTTTGGGTCCGATGACACTCCCTGTGAAGATTAAAAATATTATTTTCATAGCTACTAACCATGTTCCTATCAGCCATTTATTATTTACAGGTATCAACTACAGAGAAATGCCAATGTCATGAGTGCCAATTGTCTTGGCATTCAATCAATTTTTAAATATTCAGTTAGATTTGCTTTGTCATTTGACATATGTAGGCCAATAAGCAATCAGTTGAAATGAACTTAAGAAATCCCGCCCAACATAGGAAACATAACTTCAAATGTGATAAGCACTCTTTATCCATATGTTAAGCATATTATAAAGTAAAAATACCTTTCCATTAATCCATTAATACAGATAACTAATGACATATTATGAAACTATCATTTATTTATTGCTGCTACCTTTTCCTATGAGAACAGAAACTAAGAACTAATGATACAGAAACATACAGAAAGAAAAGAATAATTTAAAATGTTAAGAGAATAACATAAGACCAATATTCTAAAAAGTATAGTTTTATTAATTAAAAATAGATGTTACAATAACTTTGAGGGCAACTCTAACAATATTCTGCCTATCTATTCCTTCCTTTTAGATAAGAAAAGGTTAATTAAATAATTATCTCAAAATTAGAGTAATAAGGCCAGACATGGTAGCACACACCTATCATTACAACACTGTGGGAGGCTGATGCAAGGGGAACCTACTTTGAGCCTAGCCTGGGGAACTTAGTAAGATCCAGTCTCAAGAATAAAAAATGAGCTAGGAATACAGCTTAGTGGAAAGCCCTGGGTTCACTCACAAGTACTTCCATAGTTGGAGTGGAGATACGAAAGATTTTAAAAAATATATACATGTTTTTTACTTTTGTTCCGTGGTGATGCTAGAGATTGAACCCAGGGCCTCACAAATGCTAAGCAAACACTCCAACACTCAGCAACATCCCCAGCCCCACAAATGAGATACTTCTGAAAAATAAGACAATGCAGAAATGTGTATCTGCAAATCAAAGAGAACTGATAAGAAAAAGGTCCTGAGAACTTAAAGTTGAGTGTCCAATTCAATGTTAAGTAAGCTCACATAAATAATTTAAAAATCTCTGAAGAGTCAACATGAATGTTTAAAGTATTTCATTATACCCTGGTCAACATTCACCTAAATGCCAACATTTTCAAGCTTTAGCGAGTAAAATACATTACTAAAATTAATTTGTATAACTGTCCCTATTTCCTTAACTTTTAATGTGAAAATGTTTTACGCCATAATTCTTACCATTTCATCTCGGGCTTCTGTTTCTTTTCGTAGAGGAGGTTCAAATTGTAATTTGTCAACTGTAAGATATGTAACAGATACAAACTCAGTATCTTAAAGGGTTTATATTACAAATCGAATGAGATGTTTGTGTATTGGTGGGAGCAAGGAGGAAAAAGGAGAAGAAAAAGAAGAAAAAATCTCACTTATTTGTTTAGTCACACTTTCAAGGGTTACTAAAAGAATAAAAAATTTGGGGTATTCCTAATAAGTCTGATTCTTGATTAAAATGATGGAATTATAAAGTAATTTAATATAAAAGAAAAATTTTAAATTCATTAGAAGTAGATGGCTAAGGAAAACCTTGAAGGATTTTTTCTATGTTGCAAATTGTACGTTGAGACAAATTCAAGCTATAGCATCATAACAGAGAAGAACCAAGAAAAATCATTGACAAGGAGTGATTTTTATCAAATTTAATGTTACAACAGTGTTCAGGAATCTAATTTTACATAGGAGATTTAAAAACAAAAACATTCCTAGCTTGACAGGTTGGTAGACAGCCCTAATCTCTGATAAGTGAGAGGCTGAGGCAGGAGGATTGCCAAGCTCAAGGCCAGTCTGGGCAACCCAGTAAATACTACTTCACAAAAAGGGATGGGCATCCAGCTCAGTGGTAGATTTACTCAGCTACTGAGGCCTTGGGTACAATCTCCATTATGGCCAAGTAAAAAACCTGAGTTTCATAATTTAAATACAGTTAAATAAAAACTGCAAATGAGATTTCATTTAAATAGGATAAAACATGTAAGATACTCTAACATGTAAGAAAAGGTATCATTAAAAAATTCCTTATGATCTGTCTTAAAATTATTATGACCAAGTCTCATGTTCATAATACAGAATACTGGAAAATCTAAGTCTGGTTCTGTGACAGAAAGGACACTGAATTTTTTTTTTTTTTTTTTAAGAAGAGTCTTCTAGTGCCTTTAGCTGTATCTCTATTCCATGACAAAGGTAGGAAGGGCTTCTATTAAATATTCTCCTTAATTTCCAAAAGATGATCAAGAGCTCGCCATCATAAAGCACATAGAATTAGACTTACCCTTATGCTACAAACCACTACATCCATGGAACGCACAGGTGTGTGCATACAACTATATGAACAACTGCTCCGGAGAAAGAGACAAGAGATAACATAAACACATGCACTGTGTCAGGATACACATGGACACTGGCTCTCTTGCCTAGGGACACTTTCCAAACCAGACCACCAGAAAGTGGGAGCCAAAGACAAGAGTAAGTTGCTGGGTGGAAGAAATAAGAAATAAAGGTGGGGCTGTTCAGGCAGTGAGAGTCTGAAGGGCAGGTTACTGAAATTAAGAAAGCTGTATTAAAAAAGAACTAGAAGCTGGGAGTAGTGGCACATGACTACAGTTCTTGCACTCTGGGAGGGTGAGGCAGGAGAATCACAAGTTGGAGACCAACCCGGGTAACTTAACGCTTTGCTGAGACTCTGTCTCAAAATAAAAACTAAGATGGACTGGAGATGTTACTCAAAGGTTGTGTGATCAATCCCCAGTAACACCCACACATGCACATGTGAGTATGGACACACACACACCCTAGAAACATGCAAAGGATTCTTCCTATTCTCTGGCCCAACACTAACAGCAAAGCAAGACATGGAGCACATAAGAAAACAGCTGAAAGAACACTGAGCATCTGGAGATCCCAGAGATTTCTGAGCCTTTGCCCAAAGGAAAGACATTGCTGAATAATCTAGAAAAACAGGACATATAACATGCCTTCAAACAATGATGCTCCCCTCGCAGATAATTCTTTAAATAAACAGTACAACACTTTTTAAAGGAAAAGAACAAAATTCAGACTTTCAACATTGTACTACATTGTGCAAGATGCAATTTAAAAAAAGGTTAAACATCTGAAGGTAAAAACAAGAAACCATAACCAGATGAATAAAAATGAACAGGAGCAGACGTGAAGGCGATGCACATACTGACACCAGCAGGGAAGGACTTAAATACAGCCATTATAAATATGTTCAAGGACTTACAAGGACACAATAAATGAGTTGACAGAGGATCGAGAAGAGAACACAATGAAGCCTAGATCTGAAAAATATCTGAAATAAAATTTATTGGATGAGGTGAAATTGAAGACTATACTATCAGTGACCTTGAACCTAGGGCAACAGAAGTAAAACTGAAGTACAGAGAACAGCACTCCACCACCACCAGCAGCTTATGAAACAGGGAAATCAACATGTAACTCGAGTCACAAAATAAAGTAGAGGCAAAGGCACAAATTCTGTAGCAAGAGCAGGCAAGTATTTTCCAAATGTGATGAAAATCAGATCCACAGATCTGAGAAGGGTGATGAACCCCAGACAGATGCAAGACAAGAACACACCTAGACATATCAAAAATTACTAAACTATAAAACAAACCCCACAAGGATTTCAGCAGTTCTATCATTCATGTTTGTGTACTTATGTAAATAAGCTTTCTGCCACCTCACACAAGGCCACTTTTGTTAACTGTAACCAGGGTCATTGGAAACAAAAAGAGTACACAGCCTTTATTATGACTGAAGGTGTCTATGCACCAGATGAAACTGAATTCTGCTTAGAAAAGACTCACGCATGATTATGTGTACAAAGCCAAGAAATGTCACAGTGATCCCTGGTGGCAAGTCTAAAAAAATGAGCAACGGGGTTGGGGGGAGGGTAACCTGTGCTCATGGAAAATGTGGTGCAACTTGATGCAACTTTCCTGTTAATGACATTGGACACAGAACCTATATGATACTGTGCCCCTTAAGAATTTAAAGTAATGAAAAATGAATATATAAAAGTGGAGTTGTTAAAAAATGAATTGACGTTACAAACTGGGATATGATCTGCAGCTTGCAAAACACTGATGTAGTAGAGCTACATCTGTATGTTATACTTTAGATAATTTTTCAAAATAACTTTTCAGGCTACATATATTCTTATGGCAATCATATTCTAAATTCAGGAATGGCATAGCTTGTCAAAAACCGTCAACTTTAATAGTGGCAAAAATAAAAACAAAACACACAGAGTTTAAGCTTCCTAGCTTAAGAGAAGGACAAGAGATGGATGCACTCACTTCTCTAGGCCTGGCTCGAGGGGTATGAGACAGACTTCTCACTCTAAACCTCTACTGCCTTTCTCACCTCTCCTTCAGGTAAAGGTAAAAAGACAAACGGAACTTTCAAACTAAGTTGGGTAAACTTTCCAAAATTCTTAAGACTTCTTCAACCTGCAATGAAGATAACAGCTGGAAGTCCTCTGTTAAGTCACTCAAAGAACAAGAGCTTGAACAAGCAATCAATACTTCCAGGAATTCCACAGTGGCCAAATGCACAAGCTGTGGGTGGAGATGTACATTAGTAAACACAGCTTTGTATCAGAGGGGTCCAAGAAGCATTTCCTCTAAAACAAGCTTCACACGATTCAAAATTCTGAGATAATCTTCTAGAAAACTGCTGTCTAACCTTACGGAATAGAATCTTGCCAGCTTCTGCTAGTAACTGGCACAATGGTGAAACTGGGTGTTGACCCTTAAAAATCACATTTATTTCAATGAAAGAAACATACACCAATCTTGAATTACCAGAACACTGTCCCAGCAAGATACCTCAAACTGGAAATGACAAGAAATCTTTCAGAATCAAATGACCACAAAAAAAAAGAGCTTCACTCAAGTTTACTGGCCCACGTGGGTGATCACACGAAGTGCGACATTTGTCCCACAGCAGGAAGTGAGATGATTACAGCTGCTCACTCTTACACACTTGAAACTGTCTATCTGGCTGCTATGCACGTTTTCTTAGCAACATTTCCTCCCTCTCTGATACTCAAATTATTGAACTGTTGACAGATGGGTATTCTCTCTTAATTATGTACCTGTACAGACTACATTCTACATACACACTGCAGAATCCACTGTTCTTTTATCTTTATTTCCTGGTATATGTTCAACACTTAGCTGAAACTTATTCAAGACTTAGCTAAAAATCATTAAGCTAAATTTCATGCAATTAAAGCATGGTTACGCTCATACTTTCCTGCGGATACCTCCCATCTTTGCTGCCAATTCCTTGTAATCAGTTCATTTTTCAGATAACTGGATTTAACCATGAACTAACTGACTTGTTAACTGACAAGTTTTTAAAATCACGTAATAAGGCAAATATATCTACAAGCTCATTGTATGGTTTGGATTTGCAACGTTCCCCAAAGCCTATTGGGGAGCACCTATAGATTCCATGTACTGTTATGAGGCAGGGCTGGGTAGAAAAGGGCTAATAACTGGGGCTTTACCTCTGAGGGGCAGATCACTGTGACACAGCCTGGAAGAATATATGCTCTGCCCTTCTCTTTCCACCTCCTGTCCACCATGCTGAGAACAGCTTTTCTCTAGTGAGGACTCTGTTGTTGCAGGCTACCCATGAGCAGACTAAGACCTTCTGAAACTGTGAGCTAAAATAGAGTTTGCCTTTCTTAATTTGTGGATGTTGGGTAACCTGCCCCAGCAGTGAGAAAGTAACTAAGGCAGTCATATACATGGGAGACAATGAGAAGAAATCTTACTTTTCACAATCAGCTGGGAGGACAGAGATAACCCAAACACAAAGTCAGCAAGAAATAGTGCTTCTTCCAAAGATGTTCTATGTATGTGAAGTTTCATATAATGACTGTTTTCTGAATTATACTGCTTTCTTACAGAGAAACCTCACTCTCTAAAATCACCGACTGTCAGAAACTTTCCTGTGTGAAGTCAGATTCATTACAATGAATCATCATGTTCTTGCTTGGAAGCCACTGCCACAGAAGCAGACTCAAATTTGTAACCCAAATGCTGAGCTTCAAATGGAGACTTCTGAATACAACACTTTTAAGTTCCAAGGAAATATATTTTTGGGTCCACTTCTACAGCACACACTTGCTGTTCACTCTTCCACACAGATTTCCCCTCTGCTTTAAGTCATCACTTAATTTCACCTGAACTCAACCCTTCCAACAATCTTCTCTACTCTGGTCCATGCCCTTACGACTCAATGAACCTGACTTGATGGACAAATGTCCCTGGTGGTGCTAGGCTGCCTGGGCTAGGTCTGTAGTATTTATGTCCACTAAGAGTACATAGTGAGAAAGTTTACAGTAGTCATAACAGCCCAAAACTGGAAACAAGTTGAATGTCCATCAACAGAAGAAGGCATAAATTGTGGTGTAATAATATACTGGAATACTATACAATATTGAAAATAATGAACTATAAGTACATATGACATGAATGATTAAGAGAAACAATGTTGAGCAAAAGAAATTAGGCACAAAGATGTGTATATTGTGCAACTGCATTTATCTGAAAGTCAAGATCAGGTACAAAGTAACCTACGATGACAGAGCAAGCAGAACAGTGACTAGCCTGGGCAGATGGTGGGTACAAGAGCAGAAGATAGAGCGTAATGGCCGGCAAGGAGAAGGAGCCTTCTGAGATTCAGATTCAGATCACACTCTACAACTTGACTCAGATGATAGCTACATGAGCAAACATTCACTTAAAAATTTACCATACTCAATGTTTAGAATCTGCATATAAGGTACAAGTTCAATTTAAAAAACGGAAACAAACCAAACAAACAAAAAGAACTAGCTTGTCTAGTTGAAATGGTAAAAAACGGAAAGACTGTGGAGAAAGGGGGCCTGAGGAAAGGGGGAAAAAGAGGGAGGCAAGTAGAAGGGAAAGAAAAATGATTACAAAGCAACCGGTGTATTATGTAGCATAAATACATACTAGTAAAAAGAATTTTTGGGAAAAAATAAATGCTATGTTAACACATGAAAATATTTTTATTAAGTAAAACTTTATATACAGTATAAATTCAGCTGTATAAAATCATAAATAAAAAAGCATGAAGCATGACTTTAACAAAACATTACCTATGGGTTGGCTTATCATGATAACATGCAGTATCAATTTTCTATTTTTTTTCCTTGTAAATTTCCTGCAATGGGCATGATTATCTTCACTATCAGAAAATAAATACTACTTAAAAACTATAAACCAAGGAAATTTCAACCAAACTAGAAAAGCCACCCATATTTCAGAGGTACTCTGATATGGTAAAGTAGGAAGCCTCTGTCAGTTGGAGATTTTATTATTCTACATAAAACGCAAGAATACCCAGATCAACCCTCCAAAACCACCGAAGGGAAACATATACCAAACACATACAATTGATTTCTGAAGCTGTCCGTTCAGCTCTGGCATTCCTGTTTGTAGATCTAATGGTATGACGAATGATTGCATGGGGCTGTGAATATAAGCATAATCACACACTTTAAAAAATTTTAGTGATAAAAGTTAAAAGGTTAAACTTTCTCTTCTCAGTTAAATGATCATTGACAGATGTTTATACACTAATAAATTACACAAAAACAAATACAATGAACATTAAGATACTTCAAAAATTTCTTCATTTAGTCCATACTAATATTACATAAAATGCTCAAAGGATGCAGAGGAAGTCAGACACTAATCTTGTCCTTAAATAGTTTTTAGTCTGGGAAGATAAAACATATAAATATTTACAAAATTAGAAAACGGGAAGTGTCATTTATTAAGAAGATAAATGAGTTACTATTAAAGCTCAGAGAAGGGAGAAGTGACCACTCTACCATGCTACAGAGTTACAGAAGTTCTGCATGAAAGACCTGTAATGACATGTTGGGCCTGAAGTGTAAGCATGCACTGGGTGTGCAGCAGTGTAGGAGACATATTAATGTGAAAGAGAATTCAAGCAAAGTGATACAAGAAAGAGAGTGTGGAGTATTGGCAGGGTGCTAGGGTAGGCTGTCACAGGATTTCAGTGAAGATTACATGAAGAGGTGACAAAGCTGTAAAGAGACTGGCAATGAGCAAGATCACAAAGGCTCTGAATGTCAGCTGAAGCTCCCAGGTCATTCTTAGGAAAAGGATGTTTTTGGAGACTTTCAGGCAAGAGATTGGCATCACCAATTAGTGTTACAGGTAATCTGGTTAAGTGTGTAAGAGAACATGAAGAACAGCAATATGTGTCTAATATAGTTAACACATTTGAGTTACAAAAAATTTGCAAAAACAACCTACACTGTTTTAGGAAAGTTTACAAATTTGTGTTGGGTGACATTCAAAGCCATCTTGGGCATGTGTAGCTTGTGGGCCATGAACTGGACAAGCCTGTAAGCCTCAAGTCACCAGCTCTGATATCTGAACTCACACTATGCTCCCAATCTCTGATCTTTTGATCTCTTATCACTCCCATACACTGGCTTAACGGCCCCCTGGAATATCTAGTCACTCCTCCACTATTCTCTCTCTCAATTAGCACTCCTCCTATGCTCATTTTCCTCTCTACCCCATTTTTGTGGTGGTCCAACAGTTCATGCACTCTCTTCCCGATATCCTAAGTCTCCTTTGCCCCACTGACTTTCAGTACAATGACAGTAAAATTTTAACCCTGGATGAAACCAACTAGTTACTGTTTATATCTGAGGTGTTAAATACCACTGAAGGAAAAATACACAGCAGAACACAATGAAAATTTGCTTCATTTGTGCCTTCAGCTTTGCTCAGACACTCTGCTAGTCATTTGAATCATTTGTACTCACTCAATTCCTATTTCACACCTTCTCCACACTCTCTAAACCTGCCTATTTTTCTTCACACTTTCAGGGAATGCCCTTGCCACTTACTTCACAGAGAAAACAAATTACTAACTGCACTACCCACCATCACTTAGCCCCTCTATAAGGAAAGGAGTGCTACTTCCCCGCCTTCCCCATGGGGTGCCACCGCACTCCGGGTGTACCTGCGTACTTTGCGGTGCTCACAGCCCTTCCCCTTCTCTCAGATTCCAGCTTTAGCTTCCTTCTCACGGACTCTGCCCATCCAACTTGTTTTTCTTATAGCTAATGGATCCTTTGCAGAAGTGTTTAATCTCTTTGAGCCTTTCTGTTTCACATAAAGCCCAATCAATGAAAATATCCCTCTCTAACTCATTCTCTTCTAGTATTGATCTAATCCTAAGAATAGAATTTCATTAAAAAATTACTGTATTTGCCTTTTGCCCCCTTCATTCTAGCTACACCTTCACTATATGCAAATTAACCTTGTTGAAGGCATCAAACACTACCGCCTACACCAAAGGACTACTTTAACTTCTAGAAAATATTCTTATTAAAACTCTCCTCCCTTCTTACCATGTTCCTTATCAATCCCTTTTGCCAACTTGATCCTTAAAATGTGGGGAAAAACCTCCAAATTCTAAGTTCTCCTCTTTTATCATTCTAACACACATCCTTAGAGTGACCCCATTTATTCTTTAAAGCATCAAATATACCTGTATCTTATGTTCTCACAATGATATCTGCAGTACAAACTTACCAACTCTCTCAGATAGTTCTTGAGTTAATCTACTTGTCGTCATTGCTCTAGCACTCGACCATTCTCTCTCTATTCTACCCAATAAAAGCCATGTGGCTTAACAGGTTTTCAGTAAGGGACTCACCACTCTGAATTCAGAGAGCTTTTTAAAAACTGCACATCTGAGTAGGCCACTCCCTTCCTGTTTAACGGCCTCCTATCCTATCGCCCACGGGCTAAAGCCTCACCATCCTGATATGGTTTGAGAAATCTAGGGCCTAGCTTTGTGACTTCTTGTCCTACCACTTCCTTCCTTGTTTTCTGTTCCAGCCAGAGCAACTTCTAGTTTCTCAAGTACACAAACTTTTCTCATTGTTCTCAGTCTTTCTACCAGGCTTCCAAACATGCTGCTGTTTCCACTGCTGAGAACATGTAGTCTTCCTGTCTTCCTCTTGGTTTTCAGCTTAAATATCCTTTCTTTAAGTTCTCTCCTATGGCTCCATAGGCTCCTCTATTTCCCATCCCACAAAATTACTACATTGTGCATTATTTGTCGGTATTTCTGAGTCTCCTTTGAGACTGTACCAAATGCTCTCTGAATAAAGAGGCAGGCAAACGTTACACCACTGTGGCTCCTACTACCTAGGATGAGGCCTTGCATTTCAAGGACTGAAAAGAATAGTGATTCATTAAGGAGGAGAAGAGAATTCTGGAAGCAGGCGAACATGGGAGGCCCAGTGAAATGGTATGGGGACAGAGGTATAAAGGAGAGGGTCTGCACAACTACAGCCAGTGAAATTAACTGGGCAATCAATATCTAATTCTAAACGAATGCTATAACTTTCAATAATTTTTAAATCTTTAAGGGATTAAAACTTATTTATTAATCTCAAGTCTACAAATGATGGCTCAAGTAAAAAATACACATGGTTAACTTAACATTCTCAAAGTTAACATTCAACAAACTGCTCTTTGGGCATTCACTATATAACACAGTTATATTACATACTAGGCAAAGGGAATGATAAAACTGGCTTAAAAACTGTTTAGTGACTACTTCTATTAAGTATTTATATAGAAATGATATTAAGTAGAGAGTAGGCTAGTAGCCTTTGGAGTTGGTTTGCCTGGATCTAAATCCTGGTTCTGTTACTTATTAGTCATGTAACCTAAATTACTTTTTTTTTCTCTTTTGTTTCTTCATTTGTAAAACAAAGACATCAGTAACCGTATATACTACAAAAGATAGTTTTGAGTACTAACATGAAAATTATTTGGCCTGATTATCTGGTACATAATTAGGACCAAATGACTGCTGATATTGACAATATGATGATGCACAAAGTTTAATTTAAAACTTAACTAGAAAATCGCCTTGAATGAACAAACCAATCTGTCTTAGTTGTGCATTTTTGCTAAAATTGAAGGCAGAGAAATATAGAGAAATAAAGGCACAAAGAGAAATAAAGAGACTAATTCCCGGAAACGTAGAAATGAAAATGAATCACAAAAGACAGACACAAGGAGAGAGATACTGGTGGAAAAGTGCAACTCTGTTACACGCAAGCACCACAGCCATCTGCTGGTTTAGAAAGCCCTTCGTTTCTGATTCACAAGTTGCATAGTGAATTTAAAGTAAGTGTACAGCATTTTCAGAAGAGGTAAGCAAAGTTACTGACTAGCCTTACAAAGAATTATAGAAGAAATAATACTTCTGAAGTCATAATGGAAAGAACACTTTCCAATGGGTTCAACTTAAATCTTTAAAATCATTCATAGTCTGTTAAGGATACACACAAACAGAAGGGGGAAAAAAAACAATTTTAAGGAGTCACTTTTGTGAAATATGCAGATACGCTATGGCTAAACTTTCATTGCTAGTCCAAAGCATTTCCCAGAAAACAGACGTCCTTTCTTCACACATGTCCTGCAGAAGACCAGACTCTCACTACAGAAGCTAAGCTCTGGGAAGAAGGAAGAGTTAGCTCCTGGATTTCCCAGAAAATGTGTTTGGTGGGGGGAGGGGCAGGTCTGATTTTAAGATCTACCTCTTAAAGACTACCTGCAAATCTAACTAGAAAAATTGAAACATCTGTTTTAGAATACCAGGTTGCAAACACTCCTTACCTCAAAGTCCTCATCATCTCCTTCTGTGTAATGTGCGTGGCTGTCTGGATTGCTCACTTTGTCCAGTAGTTCAACTGCTAAGGCCCTAGAGAGACCTGGCTGCCCAACAAAAGTATGCTAAATAAAAGCAAAACAAAATAAAATCTCATGAATATGAATATGCCTTTACATCTACTGCCGATATAAAATTTCAGTAACTGGCAAAGACAGGTATGGGAGCCTACTAGTATAAATTAACAATGTATTGTAAACATATTAATCAGTGAAATCCACACTAATTACAGAATAAATAATAAAAGCCTTTTTGTTGGGTGTGTTTAGAATATGAATAATTTCTCTATGGAAAATTATCTGAGCTATACTAGGTAGTAAATTAAAACCTTAGCTATACCAATGACATTCATTATTCATGTCATTATACTGATAGGCAAATGAATGTTGTATGGTTCATATCAAACAAAAGGCATGTATATTCTATATTTGCATACACTAAATTCAGTTAAGCTATAAACTTTTCTTATAATTGTAAGCGTTGACTTCTTAAAGTATTTTATACTTACACATACACCACACACACAAAATGATGAACTTACAAAAGCAGCCAAGAAAAGGGATTTTAGATGACATAATTCTCAGGAGTTTCTACAATGCAGGGATCAGCAAACTATGAACCATGAGCCAAATCTGGCACATTACCTCTCTCAGTACAGTTTTACCGGGTACTAAAACTATACCCATGCAGGTATGCTACCTACAGATGCTTCGGTACTACTGTGGCAAAACTGATTTGTGTGACAGAGACAGTCCACAAAATCTAAAATATTTTGTATCTGGCCCCTTATAAAAGTTTGCTGATCTCAATATAAGAGAATGTTAATGTTTTTATATTAAAAAGCTAAATACTTTTGTTCCAGTGATGTCTAATTATTGCATAACTATACAAAATCCCTCCACAATTCCAATGACTTACAGTCAGAAGTCTTTCAGCCGTTGGTCTTTTTTTGGGGTTTTTAGTTAGTGCTATTTTGACAAAATTATGGAAAGTTGATGACCTTAAAAAGAAGACATGTACACAAATACTTAAGTATTGTTAGCTTTTTGGTGTTCCTGAACAAAAAGTCAGATATTTTCACTAATGCCAAGCAAGATTCCACTATAGGTTTACTGGACCAGAATCAAACAAACAAAATAACTTTGGTGATGATTAGCAATGACAGCATTTCCCACCACAGAACTCCAATCACTGCCCTATAGCCTGTGGCTTGAGAGATAACACCATGGCGACAGACAGGATCAGGGAATTGCAGAGATTCTCCAATCGTAATGAATATTCTGGAATCGGGCTATGAATTTAGAGGAGATACCTAACTGTCGTTTGCTCCTAATTGAACATACAGTCATTCTTGCCAGAAAGCCCTCCAGATAACTAGGGACTTAAGTGCAAAGAGGAATAGAAAGAAATCAGGAAACCAATGTCATTACAAAAGATATATATAACTCACAGTAGGATATGAACTCCTTATTTTCACAGTGTGACTTGCCTTTCATTCTTGCCACCATCCCAAAAATGAAGTGGCTGCTATCTAACAGTATGCCCAAGCAGGTTCCCACACGTATCAGGGGTCAGTCCACCTTGAGACAGGCCTCCTAGAATCTTAAATCAGCTAGGATCGTCACATACATACACTACTGAAAGTTCTGGAAATTCAAGGGACTCATGAAGCCTAGAGTGCTAATTCTTGTATTTAAGAATCTGAAAACTTTTATTTGCCTGTTTTACAAAATGTATAAAGAAGATATTACCAGAAAAAACCTTTTTTTTCTCTTTTTATTATCCATATTGATGAAATCCTTATAAATGACAGACAGGAAACCTGCTTTATTGCATAACAGAATGAAGAGATTAAAATGAAAATAAATAACCCTTTTCAATATTACGGAAGGAAGATAGAAAAAAAAAGAGATGCTAAGTGTCACAGTATCTGGGAAGTCTTTTTATCATCCTCCATGAAAGTCGGTATGTAATTAATGGATGTAAAGAAATTCAGGGCAAGGTATGCATCGCCCAAATCTTCCCATACCCCTTTCAAATTCTTTTTCCATCACACTTCTACCCAAGGCTGCAGAAAAGGAAATGAGGTTTATAAGAGTAGTCAATTATAAAAAGAAAATAAACCTAGATCTTTGCCGTAACTCTGCATGTATATTAAGCACATAACTTTGGGCCAACTACTTAATGCCTCTGACCTTTGATGTCATTATCTACAAAATAAGAAAACTGGCTGATCATGGTCGCACATGCCTGTAAATCTCAACACTCCAGGAGGCTGAGGCAGGAGAATCCCA
This sequence comes from Ctenodactylus gundi, assembly GCA_004027205.1. Taxonomy (NCBI): domain Eukaryota; kingdom Metazoa; phylum Chordata; class Mammalia; order Rodentia; family Ctenodactylidae; genus Ctenodactylus; species Ctenodactylus gundi. The sequence continues at coordinate 440,368 of PVKB01000428.1, forward strand.
AGTTCAATTCTAGCCTTGGCAACTGAATAAGAACCTGTCTTAAAAAAAAAAAAAAAAGGGCTGGAAATTTTAGCCTAGAGCAAAAGACTTAGTACTGGGAGGAAAAAAAAAGAGAAAGAACCCTATTAAACCTACGTCCAACTATACATACATGTTATAAAATCATATTTTTTAACTCACCATTTTGTTTTGTCCTTTAGTTTTGGAGGCTGAAAATTGCTTTTTGACATTAAGAAGAGAGCTCTGAAACAGAAATTTCAGGTAAAAGAGAATTTTAAAATACTTTTATTACCATAAAATAATTAGATGAACATTCTGTAATAAATGGATTTATATAAGAATACTATGTATGTAGATACTCACTAGAGATTAATAGATTGGGATTTAGAAATTAAATTTTTTATATTTTGGATAGCCTATGGAAAGTTTCTCCTACCCATAAATACTTGTAAATTTCAAACAAAAGCTAGCCAACGTTAGAAGAGTTTTATTACCCAAGTGTTACTTACGTAATTAGCATTTTGCCATAAGCATATGAATATAATGTTATATGTTATACAGACTACAACAGAGACAGTATCATCACCAAGTTAGACTGTGTGTTTAGCCAGACTGGCCTCTACAACTACTCTGACTGCATGGACAAGTTACATTTCATTTTCTCATCTACTATTGAAACTATTTTTTCCCATATTCTCTTGCTGTACCTAAAACAACCTACAAGAGGACTCAGTCTATGAATTTACCTTTCATATAATTTCCTGTGGACAAGGTAGAAAAATGAGATTTAAAAAGGAATTTCTAAAATACTCTATTTCACTATTTCCTACCAAATCCCTTCCAAGTTTCTAAGCAATTTATTTTTTTCTTAACAAACCAAAAGAATTTCTTTTTTAAAAATGTAAAGAAAAACTGAAAAAAATCATTTTTCATCACCCTAAAGTATTACTTTCAAAACTTCTGCCCTTTCTCAGTCTTTACGGAAATGCTAACAAATCACTAATGTACATATATATACACATACATATACATACGTATAAAATGTAACACTGCATTGTTTTTTCAATATTAGCTATTTTTTCATGTTCTTTCACTTTACACACAGGTATTCAGCTCTCCCTAACTGCTAAGTATATGTATACACACACACACACATACACACACACACACACACACACACACACACACACACACACACATAATATATATATATAAAGTATATATACACACATGCACTTATACAATACATAAAATTTAACAACTCCCCAGTTACTCTCTATTTAGATTTTTTCTATTGTGAAGTGGGTAATTCTTAGCCTTTTCCTGGATTACATCCTAATAATATAAGTAATGGAATCACTGAAATATTTGTAATGCCTTAACAAATAACATAAAATCATTTTCCTACCAATAAGCATCCCAGGTCATTAGAGAGCCTTTTATTTTGTATACCATTAGTTTCCCACGTTTCTTTAGCATGTTACTAGCTCATAAGCAGCCTCACTTTGCGCGTGCAGTCTCTGAATGAATTCCTTAAGCAGCATACATCAATTCACGGCTGATGATAAATTAGAACATTTTCCCTGTTCTGTTGTTTTTCCTTTTAATTTCATGCCATTACAGTTTTGATTTTAGCCCAATCTATCTTTTCTTTCAAAATATCAACAAAAAACCGTTTCAAAAACCCTCAAATACTTTTCTTAAAATGCAAGTGATTAACTATACTAAGTACAGGTGCCTTTTTGCTATCCCTAGACAAAAAGTTAAAATGGTGTCGAATGAAATGGCTAAAAAGAAACCTAACATAAAACCTCGTATATATTATTATTTACTAATAATTTCACACAAGAAAAAACATCAGCTGATAGAAGGATCTGCAGCAAGAAGACCGGGTTAGCAATAACTGGTATATCCTAGTCTGATTAATAGGGAAATATATCTTATGGGAAAGCTATAAGCAATATGGACAACTCAACTCTGATCTCTGATGAGAAACAATGCAACTGAACAGGCTTTATTTTATTTTTTTATTTTTATGTCTCAAACTGTTTCACTTTTTTTTTTTTTTTTTTTTTTTTGAGAGAGAGGGTTTTACTTTTCAGTCCAGGCTGGTCCTGGACTTACTGTGCAGTCCAGTCTGGCCTCACACTTACAGTAATCCTCTTGTCTCAGAAGTCCCAAGTGCTGTGATTACAGGCATGTGCCACCATGCCCAGCTTATGTGGTGCTAGGGAATTTAACTCAGGCCCTTGTGCTTGCTGGGCAAGTGCTTTAATCACTGTTGTATTGTTCCAGCACCTCTGAGCAGCTTCTAGGTGAGTTTATCTCTAAGTTCTGACCAATAATTTTACTAGTTTGACGTATTTAAATAATGAGCTTGGGATCCAAGACTTAACAGTACTTCATGTTGCCCAAAAGAAGCATACGGATATTTAAGTGTAAATAATGAGGACACCTCATTGGGTGAAGATCAAACATAGGTGGCTGGAGTTCTCCGAGTTCAATGGCCGTGATTCCTACCGCCCAAATGTCACACAGTTGGTTGTAGCCACCATTCTTCTCCACTGCTGCAACTTCCGGGGCCATCCTAAAAGGAATCAATGAATATAACATTTTAATTTAAAAAATGAAGTAAAATATGATACTTTTTGTTATAATCATTAGACGTGAAGGGAAAGAGGCATTTTCTAGGGAAGAAGAAACTTGATAAGGAAAGAAATACCTCACACACACAGATGCCTTTAAAATTTATTATTTGAAAATCTTGAATTCCTTCCTCTGAATACCAGAACTCTGAGAAAACTGCTTTACTTACGTTTGTGTTTGGCAAACCTTATTATATAATATGGGGGGGGGGACCTAATACCTATAAAGGTCAAAGAAAACTTCCCAAGAGAGATGAGATATAAAGAATACATCAACACTTTTATCGTAATTCTACAATGCCAGCACTCTGGGAGGCTAAGGCAGAAGGAATGCAAATTTGAGCCCAGTTTGGGCAACTTAGTAATAGCCTGTCTCGAAAGGAAACCAAAAGAGACTAGAGGAACAGGTTAGTGGTTAAAGTGCTTGCCTAGCAAGTGCAAAGTACCGTAGTTCGATTCACCAGCACCACATGAGCTGGGCATGGTGGCTCACGCTGATAATCCCAGCACTCGGGAGGCTGAGGCAGGAGGAATGTTGTGAGTCCAAGGTCAGCCTGGGCTTCATATTGAGTTCAGTACCAGCCTGGGCTACAGTGAGACCCTGTCTCAAGGAAAAAAACAAAAAACAAAAAACACACACTCACCCCCCCCACACACACAGAAAAACAAAAGGAAATTTAAAAAAAGGGGGGGGGGTGCTGCAGATGTAGCTCAGTAAGAAGGCTCTGGGTTGAGTTTCTACTACTGGGGGTGGGGAATGAATCAATGGAGAGTTAAGAGGTTGAGAAATGTGGATACTTCATCAGAGGAAGCAGGAGCAGAGGCAGGAGATAAGAGTAACAGAACACCTGGAAAGCTGGAAGGACAGCGACACTGACGTGATCTACAGGCTTAGACGGGCCATACATGGTTGGGGACCAGATGGTGGTAAGTGGACAGACAACAGAGTATGCACTCTCTCCGAACCAAGTGCACGAAAAAATGCTAGTGATTCATTTTAATTTTCATAAAAGTGTAAGTCTACAACAGACAGGAAGGAAAAACTTATCCATCACAACAGATGATTTGGAAAGGTCTAAAAAGTGTTTGGAAAAGGAACCTCAGAAGCAGTGGATAGATTATACGAATGACCTATAAACTAACCCAGGAAATTTAGGCTTTTAAAGAAAATGACATCTATTCATGAAAAGACTTAATGATGGCAGCAATTTCAATCTTCAACTCATTAAGGAAGTGTGAGGGGAGGTGAAACTAGTCAGGGAAATGAGGTAAGAAGACTGTTTAAAAAATACACGGGACACATGATAATGGACCTTCCAGAGGCGACAGCAGGGTGAGAAGAACAAAAGATAAAAACATCAGTATGAAGTGACGCTATTAGCAAACCACTGCGGGACATACGGAAGAGCAAAGTCAATTGGGTAGCAGCTATTTACATAATGATGAATCCGAACTTACAGAGTGTTCAGGATACTGCCCAGGGGAAGTATTCTTTTTTTAATATTTATAACTTTGAAATAATTAACTTACATTCATACAAAATATTTACACGTTGCTTTCATATGCATTTAGGTTAAGAAAAGTTTTGCTGACATAGTCTTTCAACGCAAATGTGGCTGAAGATTAAAAATATGTGTATACTGAAAATGTTAATATGTAAATTTACACACTACGTGCACATGCTGTGTAATAATAATGGCTGTAATAGTATGGAGAAGAAAACAATTACCATAGAGAAAAATGAGTGGAGGAAGGTTTTATAGAGGAAAGAGACTGAACAGGACTCCAGAAAAACAGACATCAATTTCATTTCCTCTGCCACTACAATTGGTCAGCAGTGGCTAGCTGGAACAGTAGGGGACTAATGCTGCTGTGCTTCCTGGCCCAGTGGCAGATGAACTGTGATGCTAGCTCTGCCATGGAGATGAAAGACTGTGTGACATCCTAAGAATGGGTAGAACTTAAGATAAACATAGAAAAAAGGCATTCTAGGGAGGCAGTGAAGATCTAAAGCAGCAGGATTTCATGGGGTGAAAAAGGTACAAAAAAAATCAGTAACTCTGACTGAAGAATGTTTAACAAGACGACAGACAGAAGGAGACCAGGAGGGAAATGGGTGTCGTGCTGAGAGAAATCCTATAGATAATCTGCCTCACGTTTTCACTAAACTTTTGTTTATGTGATATTTATTGGAGCATTTCCCTGTTACTAAAGTAGTATGTAATGAATGAGGATAATCTGAGATGGAAAAAAATGGAAGACAAGCCAAACATGACCTTAACCAAACAGCCATTGTTTCACATATTTTCATCTAATTTTTCACTATTATGTTACTGAATCATCTACATACTTTTTACACATAACACGGTATCCGTTGTATATGCTATTTTTAATCTCACTTTGGTTGGTCTTGTCAGCAGTCTATCACAAACTTATGCGCTGACCATGGATCGTCTGTAACATCATTTGGGGGTGGAGGGGAAGCGGTTCAGGAACCTAGGGGCTCGCTACCACTGAGCTACATCTTTCCACCTCCTGTCTTTCAGACAGGGTCTTGCTATGCTGCCCAAATTGGAGATGACCTTAAGATACTCTTGCCTCAGCCTTCCAAATACCAAATATTATAGGAACAAGCCACTGCACTGGTTCACAACAAAACTTTTTAATACCAGTTTAACTCCTTTGAGTTACTATGCATAATTTCATTAACGAGGGGACTGGAGGAATAGCCCAGCACTTAGACTGCATGACTAGCAAATGCAAAGTCCCCAGTTCATTTCTCCAACACCACATAACAAGTGTGGTGGTGCACAGCAGTAATCCCAGCACTCAGGAGGTTGAGGCAGGAAGATTGCTGAGTTCAAGGACAGCCTGGGTTACATAGTCAATTCAGGATTAGCCTGGACTAGAGAGTGAGATCTTGTTTCAAAAATAAAAAATTCCTTAACTTATTCCAGTTGTATATTATCTTACCTCAAGTTTTCATTATTAAAGTGTGATAAAGCTCTCAAAATCTGAATGCCCCTCTTAATAAACTACTCTAAGGAGGGGTTGGAGGAATAGCTCAGCGATTAAAGTGCTTGCCAAGCAAACGCTAAGGACCCAAGTTCAATTCTCCAGCACCACCTAAGTCGGGCAGAGTGGCTCATGCCTATAATCCCAGCACTGAGAAGGCTGAGGCAGGAGGACTGCTGTGAATTCAAGAGTGAGACCCTGTCTCAGAAAAAAAAAAAAAATTACTATAAGTAAAAGTACTGAGACTAGAGAATATAAACACTGCTTACTTAATGCTTTTGAAAGACATTACCATCAAATCCCCAAGAATTTGTTTTTATCAATTTCTACACTATTACCACATACGTACTAGTAGTATTATTCATGGTTCCAATTGTTTCCCAAACTTACAGAAAAGGAAATCATTGTTCAATCTGTACTTCCATTCATCAAGAGAAGCCCTATTTTAGGACTTCTAAACTTAAATTAACTTAGTTAACTTAAACTTAATTTGGCTCTGCAATCATAATTTCCTGGCTTGTTATGATTTGCTTTTCTGGCACTCAAGACTGAACACAGGGCCCTTCCTCAGCAGAACTATAACCTGAGCTAAATTTCCAGATTATTTTATTTTGAGATAGTATCTTGAATTTGCTATCCTCCTGCCTCAGCCTCTTGAGTAACTAGGATTATTGGTTTGGAGCATCATGCTCAGCTTTCCTGGTTTTTGCCTTCATTTAAATTTTTGTTTGGCTAGTGGACACCCACATTTTAAATATTTACGTAGTTAAAATGATTAACCACACTTTCCTTCAAAGGCTTTGGTTTCATGCCAAGAAAGGACTCTTCAATTCATAGCCTATAGATGCCTATTTTTATATTTAACTGATAATTTATATTTAATTATTTACATACAAAATTTAGTTTGACACTAGGTATAAGATATGGAGCTATTTTAAATTATTTTCCAAATAATAAGCAATCTAAACACCACAACCATTCACATAAACTTTAAATGCCATCTTTCATAACATTCACTAACGTATTTTACATATTAAGGTTTACTAGCAGGTCTTCTATAACATTTCCATCATTTGTCAATAATGAAAGCAGTATTTTAGAAAGATTATTTCATTAATAACTGGTAGGATGCACCACAAAGAAAGGAAAATATATGGGGCAAGCCACTCGGGACTTTGCCTGCATGAAGGGAGCTTTTACCCTTCCATCCTTTGTTTCTAAATGAAGGCCTGTTACTCTAAAAAAGAAAAAGAAAAAGAAAATGTACCAAAGTCAATCACAAAGATGTCTTACCAGTAAGGGGTACCAATGAAAGACTTTCTCTTTGCAATGGTGGCGGTTATTTTCGCAGCTACACCAAAATCAGCTAGCGAGGAAAAAAGAGAACAGAAAATTTAGTTCTTTTCAACACAATCAATATTTCTAAGTATCATCCATAGGCAGAGAATTATTAATAATTTAGATATTAATGCCAGGGAAATGTGAATAAAATGAATCCCTAAATTTTTTTCTTGCTAGATTCATAACACACTAAAAAATGAATGTATTGGACTTTCAACAGAATGAATCAACAGAATAAAAACATATCTAGTCAATAAAATTATTTTTACTACAAGTACACTGAATTACTTTGAAAAATTATGCAGGGAAAATATCTAAATTCCTTTACTTATAACATGACAAGGTTAGTAGTTTGGTGATCTTTTTTAAAAAAAAATCATTATTTTTGTGTGCAAACTTTGGTTTGAAGTTAAATATGTTTATAAAAAAGAAATACTACATTGACATAAAGATAGTCCACTTTTGCCAATTAATATACCAGATTTTTCTTCTCATGTATTTTTCAGAAATAATGACTGAACAATAATCCGTAAGTAATAAATTATTTAGCAGTTTTCTATTCCTAAATTTGTGTATTTTCTTCTACTATAAATAATACTTCTGTGAGTATAGATTTTCTTTCCTTAAGATTAATTTCCTTAAACTAAGTCTCAGAAGTAAAATTACTATGTTGAGGGGTAAATACTATGTTGATTCTGTATCAATATCAAACTTGTCTGATGTTAATTCTTAAAAGTTTTGTTAAGTTTTTGGAAAAGCTTTGAAATAACATACCTAATTTTACATCACCATGGTCTGTCAATAAAATATTTGCACCCTAAAACAAAAATACAAATACTATTAAATCAGTATCATATACTTTATCCTAATATTAGCAATTTTAATTATATTAAATGAACTTACTTTGATATCTCTATGCATTTTGCCTTTCGTATGCAAATAGGCAAGACCCTGAAGTTAAAAGAAAGTGCATATTAACCAAATTGTAAACTGGACTCCTAAATGTTCTACTTAAATTCTTATTGAAAAAGAAAAACTAGAATGTCTTCTATAGAGTGAATAAAAATTTACTAATAAGTATTTATTATACCTTAGATTTCTAATTCACTTCTGGTAAAAAGCAGTAATATTATAATGAAACATTACTACGACAATTAAGATAAAACCATGTAATTTCTCAAATTTCCCTTCTCTTGTGGTCCTTTATAATTCCTTTCCTGTTTCCAGCAAACACCACTCTCCTTTATGTTACATCGGATTTTCCAATTTGTTTGACTATTAGGTGCTTTACATTTCCAAAGGAATTCTGGAATCACTCCTCAATTTCTTTAAAAAAAAAAAAAAGACTAAAGACTACTTGGATATTGACTCCAGTTGTACTGAAGTCGATACTGATGCAAAAGAAACATGGGGTCAATTTGGGAAGAATCAATATCTTAGCAGTAAGAGGTCTCCTGTTCCACGCACATGGCAGTGACTCATTTAGGTCTTTTAATTTCTCTCAGTATGTTCTGCAGTTTGTAGTATAAGTGTTTAGATGACTTCTGTCGTATTCATGTTTAAGACTATATATTTTTATGGTAGAATAATAGTATTCTTTTTATTTCTGAGCCTACTGATAGTTTGTTAAAATTCAATTGATCCGTGTATAATGATCTTCAATTCTGCAATTTCTCTAGCTTCATTTATTAGTTCTACTAGCTGCTTTACAGATTGTTTTATTTTTCTATATAGATAATTATGAGGTCTTGTGAATAAAGACAGTTTTATTTCCTACTTTCCAAACCACACACCTGTTATTTCATTGCTTTCTCTTTCTGTAAGAGCTGACACCCTTAGAGGCTAAGAGGGGACTTCCATGCCATCTCTGACCTCGGGAGACAAGCATCCAGCCTGTCTTTGAAGCAGGATTTTTACAGATGTGCTTCTGAATTAATCAAGTTTCTTTCTAATCCTAATGTGCTCAGAGTTTTATCAGGAGTAACTGTTGAATTTTCCTAAGTATTCCTTCAGATAATCATGTGGCATTTAGTCTGTTAATGGTCAGTTACTTGAAATGATTTGTGAATGCTTGTATAACATCCACTTTCCATGATATACTATCTTTTTATATATTATTAGTTTATTTTTGTTAGATTTTTAGTTTTAAAATTTTTGTTCACATTTACTCGTCGTCGTATGGTTTAGAAGAGCAGAATGACTGTCACTGATTGGTGCTGTCCCACTACCATGCAGCCTGGACTTCCAGCTCCCCTGTATTGTACTGACGAACTTCACAACAGGCTGCAACTAGATGTCCTTTAAAGTCATTTAAAATAGACACCTAATTTTAAAAAGTCCTATATATTTACTTGTATATTAAATCATGGGGAAAATAAACTCTTAATTTCTGTGAGCAGATCTGTATTTTCACCTGATGTCATTTTAATTCTGCCTGGAGAACATCTGCAAATTTTATAGGATGGGCCTGTTAGTGATTAGTTCTTTTGGCTTTTACAGGTCTGAAGAACTCTTTTGTCTTTGTTTTTGAAAGACACTTTCTCTAAGTAATACATTCTAGGTTGGTAACTTCTTTTTACCTAGGCTTGAAAGAAAAGCTTAGTTTTTCTGCTGTCTTCTTACTTGTACTGTTTCCAGGAAGTAATGTGCCATTACCCTTTTCTTTGTTCTTTTTTATATTTGTTCTAAGTGGTTCAAAGATTTTTCTCATTATCAAGTGAGCAACCTGATAATATCAGATGTGCATCAATGTATTTTATCATTTTTGTTGTTACAATTTGTCATATTAAAAGAGGCAAAAATAACAACTGATAAACTGACCAGAACTTTCCCTTAGATTTATTCAATCTCCCTGTTTCTAAAATATGCAAGAACCACATGAAGATTAATTTTACTTCTAAACAAGCTCACAACCTAGAAAGCACATGGACAAAAGCAGCATCAGTTAACAATGATCACTTGTAAGTTACCAAAACATAAAAAACAGAAACAAAATCCACAGTTACTACAATGGTTTAATCCTTCTCATTTAAATGACTTAAACTATATTAAAAATTGTTAATTCCTTATTTTCTTAATGAGTAACAATTCAGAGAACTAAGGAGTAAATAAATGCTATATACCCTATATCTGTATTAAGACCCACTTTGGAATAACAAGAGTTCTCACAGGCCATAAAGTAAAGCAACAAAGACATTTGGGTAATACAATGTTAACTTCACCAAAATTACAAGTGGGATCTGCTGTCAATGAGATGCATTAACATCACACAGAACCAGAGTGCCAGGAAGTACTGAGTTAATGCTCTGCAATAAAATTAGGGGTTGCAGAGAGGACTGGTACAGGCTCTCACTTCTCATGAGACATTCTTTTTCCTGCTGCCAAAGAAAGCCCAAACAACTTGTTACAAATGAAAGGTCTCGTGATTCACTCATGAAAACTAATTTATAGCTGTAAGTGTCCTCAGTGCTACAAAGCCAACTACCTCACATGACCATTATGCAGATCAGTACTAAAGAACAACCCACTTACAACCACAGTGTGTAACGGAATCCACTTGGGTAAATTCTTGCAACCCACTCATGAATAACTGGTTGTATGGAATTGTGAGAGATTAACAGAAAACTCATTTTGGCTTACTCGTTCTCTTCTGGGCAGCCCGCCATTTTGTAGTTATCAACTGTGAAATGAGAACTGTATGTCTACAAAAGGAAATGTAGTTACCTGTAAAGTTTCTCTGCATACATAGGCTATTTGCAATTCTGACAATGGTCCAGTAACTAGAAAGAAAAGCAGACTGGATTATTATATATTTGAACCAACACAATAAAAACAATCTATTTTCTTAAAATGACAAGGTGGAAGCTGATATAAAACTTCTAACTGTAAGCCCTTGGATAGCTTTTCACCAGGAGTGTATTTGTTGTTGTTGTTATCAAGAAACCAAAACTGTAACATTAAGAATTTTAAAGTGTACTTTAAAAATAAAATTCACTCCTTAACAATTTTGGTCAGCAAAAATATAAAGCATTAGCTTTGAGCAAAGCTTAGTAGTAAGCATCGTAAGAAGCTCTATAGAAAGCAACAGACATAACATGACCTTAAGTCTTAAGAATTTTTTCTGAAATAAAGCCAAGAAAATATTAAATATATAAAACTTCTTCCATAGTTATTACACTTGTTAATGTATGTTTATGATACATAATTACACTTATCTTGGGGAATAAGTGTACACATATCACATCATAATCAATTTTAATTTTTATAATAACATATCTAACTAGTTAGAGCTATACAGAGATACAGAGAACCAAGAGATTTTGTTGAAATATTAATATAATGAAAGGCATCATATACTTTTTCAAAAGTAAAGATACTATCTCTAGTATTTTTTTTAACCATGTCTATCAGGATAGAAAGCCTTGATCCAATAATCTATCTAACAATTTATTATCTACCTATTTTTATCAATATATATGTGATACATAATGCTTACAATGAAATTATTTTGTGCACATATGTATCACGACAACTTTACAATCCCTTCCTATACCCTCCCCATCTCCCCAAACTCCCACTATCCCACCCATTTGGTTCTAGAGAATGCTTGTATTCTGGGTTTCCCATATAAGAGAAACCATGTGATACTTAACATATTTGATCTTCTGCATCTGACTCATTTCACTCAAATCACCACTCTTTAGCTCAGCTTTCCATCCCTAGAATGGGCTAAAATGCACATATCTTTATTCCTCTTCTCTGAGTCCAGCAGAGCCCTTTAATGGACTCAACTAAGAATTTGAGAAGTCCCAGATCATTTTTGGTAATTAGATCTTTTCCAAATACGTAACAAAATCCTTCTTATGCAGTACTCATCATAGACTTTGGAATCAAGCTTTTCAATGCCATGAGAAAACATGTATGTGGTGTCTGCTGAAGGGAAAATCCAGGAAAACCTTTGCCTGTAGAAACATTTCACTACATATTTTAATCAATAGCTGACTATACCAACTCAGATAAGAGATTCTAAGTAAATTAATAAAATAATAAGCTAATTGAAGTTGCTTTAAACAGCATCTGATTTATATGTGTAGATGATCTTCATTACTGTTTATCTTATTTATAGGACCGATACTAGATTCAACTCAACAAATGTCAGCCTTTAATAATGAAAAGTAGAAATGTCATTAATAAAATTAAAATTAAAATTACTAGGAAGTAGCAAAAAGTCCTAGTTACATAGTTTATATTCCTAACAGTTTTTACTTGCAGTTTTATTTTAAAGTGTGAATACATAAAGATTACAATAGGATAGAAGCATCTATCAGATAAGAGATCATGTGCTCACCTCAGCAGTACATATACTACAAGTACAGGACCATAATTCTTTATAAAATCACTGAAAAAATTTAAATCAGTGACACTGAGCTATTTTCTACTAATTCTTTAAAAATCAGTAAAAGAGAACTGTTACTCTATGTTAAAACATGTATAATTACTAAATAGAAAATAAAATATTTTTCTTTTTAAAAAAGTAGAACTAGATATTTAAAAATTCTGAAGAGTTTCAATCATAGCATTTTTAATATCTGTAGTATTTATAGAGCAAACATTTAAAAATAAAGGCAGTGAATGATCAGAAATTTTTGTTATGGACTGTTATAACAAAATTATTGTATCTTAAAATTCGTGAGTTATTTTTATTATAATTCAGTCTGACATCTCAGTCCAGCATTTATTTCCTTATAATTTGGCATGTATCCTTTCATTTCTCTATGCATTTACTGTCACGTATATCTACAAATATATGATTTCATTTTTAAAATTTTACCCATTTTATATATATATGTATGATACATAATGTTTGCAATGAACTTGAGTATTCTGTGAACATATATATCACATCAACTTTACAATCCCTTCACATTTTTGGCTCTCAAATATTTAATTTTAAAAAGCATAGTATTATCTACTATGCTACATATATTCGTGAGCAGATATATCTACAAAGATAAATCATATTTTTTTCCTCCAGTACTGGGAATAGAACCCCTGGCCTTTGCACTGAGCTGCATTTCCATCACTTAAAAAAAAAAAAAAAACCAAACCTTTTGATTTGACACAGGGTCTCCCTAAGTCATGAAGTTGCCCAGACTGCGTTAGAACTTGTGATGAACCTGCATCAGCCTCCAGAGTGCTGGTTTACAAACCTTCACCACCAGACCTGGCAGCTACACCATCTTTTTAAATGTTACACAGGATTTCCATATTATAGGTATGATGTAATTTTTATCTGTATAAATCACAAATTATTATTTAAACCAGAATAATACTTCAGTGTTTACATCCACCAAGGCTGCATTTGTAAAATGTATAATAAACTTCATAAGGCTTCCAGTATAGATTTTTAAAATATTCCACATAATCCTTTTTCCCCCAGTACTGGAGACTGAACACAGGCCCTTGCACATGCTAGTCAAGTACTCTACCACTGAGTTACATCCTCAATCCACTTTTTTTTTTGTGACAGAGTTTTGCTAGACATTAAGTTGCTCAGGCTATGCTGAAACTAGCAATTCTCATGCCTTGGCCTCCCAAAGTACCCAGGTTTGCAGCACCAGTTCCAGTTTCACATAATTCTTAATAATAAATTACACAATATAAGGCTGCAATGGTAGTTGTAGCATTCTGCACCTATGCGAAACAAGTGAAAAGTCATTTTACAAGGATCTGTGCTTAGTTTCACAAATTCTGGAAATTAAGAAAGTTTCTGTAACATAGACTGGAAGCCGGTTGTAGCATTCTGCACCTATGCGAAACAAGTGAAAAGTCATTTTACAAGGATCTGTGCTCAGTTTCACAAATTCTGGAAATTAAGAAAGTTTCTGTAACATAGACTGGAAGCCGGCTACAGGGCCAGACTGACACTATTTCCAAACAATATTACAGACAAAGTCCAATGTAACTCAGAAAACTGCCTAGAGTAACACAACATTAATTAAAATACTGTAATGCTTTAAAAAAATCTATGTATTTTAATATAAATTATTGAAGTAGGAAATAAACTGCTTTTTTGGTTAGTTAAGTAATTAAAACATATATAATTTTCTTTATGCCTCTTTTTGGATTTCAGTTTCCTTCCTTCCTTCCTTCCTCCCTTCCTTCCTTTCCTTCCTTCCTTCCTCCCTTCCTCCCTCCCTCCCTATCTTCCTTTTTTTGTTCTCTACAGTCCAGGCTGGTCCTGAACTCACTATGTAGCCCAGGCTGGCCTTGAGCACAAGGCAGTCCTCCTGTCTCAGCTGGGATTACAGGCATGTGCCAACATCCCAGTTTGATGTGGTACTAAGACAATGAACTCAGGGCTTTGTGCCTGCGAGGCAACTGCTGTAACCAATGAGTTACATCCTCAGGCCCTCAATTCTTACTTAGAAGAAAGTTTAGACAGTTTCCATTGTACATTAAACATTTTCCTGTAGATTATATCTAAAAAGTGAAACTTGGATTGAATAAATATTTTTAGATTTCTCAGTTCTAGCACAGGCAAATTTAACTGAATAATAAATTAATTTTTACGTAGTATTCTGAAAACAAAAGAATGTAAAAAGAGTAAAGCTAACTATTAATTTCCCTACTTAACTGAAAATATCAAGCAACAATTATTAAAGTCAAAGTTGGTTTTTAAAAGGCAAAGGCAAATGAACAGTACCATGGTAAATATCTTGAAGGGATCCGCCACCACAATATTCCATACAAATCCACAGTTTTTCCCGACTAATATGAAAGAGAAAGAGAACTGGATTAGCTGGTGATTCTCAATTGCTGAAGTAAGTCACTCTAAGGCTGAGGATGCTCTGCAGAGTACAAAATGAAGGTGCCATAGCATTCCCTCCTCAGTATGTAACAAAAGCACATCCGCTTCAGTTCTGTTCCCATCTCAAACAGTTTAGAATATGATTAGTTTTGTAAGCTAGAAGACTTATAACCACTTATGTTTCATTACGTTTGTCAGGTAAAACACGACATGAATGCAGGGGTCAGTATTAATAGAACAGGGAAGATGATAAACCTTCAGATATTTTATAACTTCGGACAACATAATTACAAAAATGCACACATGCAAACAGTATTTATATGAAAGGGAGAAAAAGTGGTAGCAAAGGCAACACAGCACACAGAAAACAGATGCTTTGGGTTGTTTGCTTTTACCTGAGATAACTTCCAAAGTAAGCAACGATGTTGCAGTGTTTACATTCTTTAACCATAAATATTTCTTGTTGAATCAAAGAAAAATCATCTCCTGAAAAACAAAATAAATTGGACATCATGTACTCCAAATTTCTGTAACTGGGAAGAAGGAAGAAAGACTGCAGTAGATATTAGAGATGAAAAACTAAGCATTTTCAATACTTGAGTGAGAACGTATACTGATGAGTTTGATCTATAAATTCTTATGTGTTCTAGAAAGCTATAGAACAGGGTATGGGCCTGCAGTACTAAATCCAGCTTGACTACCATGGCTGGAGAACGTTCTAGGCTGTCGGTTTGAAGACATGCTCCCTAGGGCCTCATTCCACCACTGGCTCTGAGGAAACCAGGCCGAATGGACAGGACAGAGGAGAGCAACAGTACGTGTGACTCAGGGACCAGTCAGGGGAGCAGGAAGGATGGAGGGGCCTGGACACTGACCTTTACTAAATGATCTGCTAAACTGTCTACTTTTCATATTGGGCCTAGTGGTGCAGGGCTGTATTCTCAGCATTCCGGGAGGCTGAGGCAGGAGGACCACAAGTTTGGGACCAGTCTGGGTAAATTTAGCAACTTGCTGAGACCTTGTCTCATGTAGCTCTATGTGAAGGTCCTGGCTGGGTTGGATCCTTAGTACCATAAACAACAACAAGCCCAAAATGATAACAAAACCAGTGTCTCCTTTTTTTTTTTTTTTTTTTTTTGAGACAGTGTCATACTCTGCAGCCCAGGTTGGTCCTGAACTCACTACGGAGCCCAGCCTAGCCTTGAACACAATGTAATCCTGCCACAGCCTCCTGAGTGCTGGGATGACAGTTGTGTACCACCATACCCAGCTTTGTGTGGTGCTGGAGAGTTGAACCCAGGGCCTTATGCTCGCTAGGCAAGCGCTTTAACCTCTGTGCCATTCCTTAAGTCCCTAAAATGTTCTGAATTAGGTCACCTGGATTCAAATCCTGGCTCACACTGACACTGAAACTTCATCAACCTAACCCTTCTGAGCCAGTTCTCCTTTTTGAGTAGCAACCGGGTTCATTTTACTACTTAGCTTCCTTTCTTATCACTTTTCCAAATAGTAACTGTATTTCAGTAGTATCAATTTGTTGGCCATTTTTAAATAGATTCTTCTGATTCCACGTGTGTGATTATACAATTCCCTGCTGAGAATGTTACGGGAAAGAAGCTTTGCACACAGTGCATTTAGTACATCTGATAAAATAACTGTAACAGCAATATTACGATACGAGATTGAGAAGGATGCAAACACAGGACCTCTTTGTTAAAACATCATTATAAAGTATTTTCCGCCTGATATTATGTTATCATGGTCTTTGGAAATACAATTTCAGGTTCAAAGTCAATAGTGTTCAGAGAGACTCTTGCCGTACCTTAGTCATCTTAAAAATAAAACAAAAAAATACAGAGCCAAAAGAAAAAATTTTGAAATTAGGCCTTAGGTAAATATAATTTTCACTCAAGCCAGAGGTAGGTTCCCTATTATATAATATTTCTAGATTTCAGTAAGCTAAATGAGGACTCATAAATATCTTTAAAGATAGCCTTTTACTTGTAAACTTGGACAATGTGCATTATGTACACAGCCACACCTTTATCCAGTGGAAAATGTATTGTTTCATCATCTGCCAGTACAAGGGGCTCAACAGAGACATAATGCAAACAAAAAATGATCACACATTCGGGGGTGGGGCTGGGGGAGATGAGGGGATGAGGAGGGGGAGGGTCGAAAGGAGAGTGGGGAAGGCCTTGTTACCTTGACAAGGTATGTATGTGCACAAAATGCTCAAGATCAATGTAAAGCTTAAAATTTGCACTTATACATATCAATAAAATGGGAAAAAAAAGAGAAAATGACCACGCATTCCTCATGACCAAGAACTCAGCAACAGGAAGGCCAGGGCTGTGGCATAAGTCGGCCAACGTGTGCCCTCTCAGGAACACCTGCATACTGCTGCTCCTACTCTCTCAACCCTTCACCTGAGCCTTTTCATTGCAGCATCAGAGTTTGCTCCTGTCACATACCAATGCCCAACAACTGGCTGTATTCAAGCCTGGCCTTCACCTTAAGAAGCCCTGAAGTACAATGCCATGGACAGGACCTGGCTGAAGGTAGAGGAGGGTGAGAGGACTGCTGGAGCCTGGGAGTTTGAGACCAGCTTGGTCCACAGGACTCCATCTCAAAAAAAGAAGAAGAAAACAAAACCTTGAAATTATAAAGAAAAGAAAGAAGCACTCTATTTCATTAATATATGCTGTTCTTCGACTTCCGTCTCCTTGCTTTTTAAAAAAGTGCACAGAAATCCTGTTATCTTGTATCTGAGCTAAGCTGGAAAATTAATTTTTCAGCTGAACCTGAGATTTTTCTCACAGGGTGTAGCTTCATGTAAGGTATCTAACTTCTCCATGGCGTCTACATTCTTAAACTGATCTGTAAAGCCAACAAATACGGCTGAGTTACCACTACTAGAAATAAACCACTATGTCTGAGGGAAAATCAACCCTGAGCTTCACCCGCAGCTGTGCCCCCAGCTGCAGCTGGTGGGCTTCCACCTGGAAAGGCAGGCTCTAGGCAAGGATGAGCACCAGCTTTCCTCAGGGACAGATGCAACCAAGAATCCACAAGAAAAGTTGCTATCAGCACAGGCACTTGGGGACTGCGCTCCTGTAACACACACAACTTAATGAATAAAGTCCAGTTCTGTATATATCATTCCAGCTACAGTTCACTACTAAGTTTTCATGCCAAGGAGACAGAATATTCTGTGACCTGAAATAGTACCCTGCAAGAGATTGAAACAAAGATGCTACTTTTGAAGCTGAGAGAAGGTAAAGTAGTCATCTATCACAGATACATCTGTCCTCTGATGGTCTGCACACGGCCTGGCCAAACGATCTGAAACTTGGAGGATCTACTTTAGGTAAAACTGATTTAGGTGCACAATGCCAGGTTAGTGTCACTTTCCACTAAAATACGACCTAAAATTCACTAGCTTCAGAGGCATCTGGACGAAACTTCCAGCTTTGCTGCTCATATATAAACGGGTTTTTGGAAGCTATTTTCTCAAAGAAGAGACATTTTGTTCTTTATATCTTGGCAAGAGTAAAGATAAGACCAGTTGAAAATCAAAGTCCTTTATCAATAATTTTCAGTTTTGACTATGTACCTATTATTTCCATCTGAATGTCTTCCTAGCACTTTAAATTTAATACGCCCTAAGTTACCAACATCTTTTCTTAAAAACAATTTCTCTTCCTGACTCTTCAGATTGTGTCAGTATACTTTATTCTAAAACTCTTGCTACTGCCAGCCTGTCCCTAGCACACCTTCATCCAGAAAGAGCTACTGTCTGGGATATAGAATCACCTGCTGAGGGCACCAGGAAGGTAAAACAACCGACTGTAAAGAAGGAATCCATAGCCTGTTTCCTGAAATTATTTTTTATTATCGATTTTACTTGTATATTTGTGATACATGTTCATTACATATACCTTGGGGAACTGGTGTGTACACGTATCATGTTTTGATCTCTTTTTACTCCTTTTTACTGGATGACCAGTGTTGTGTTCATAAAGTCCTTTCCTTTCATTTCCTTGGTGAGGTTTACTTCTAAGTATTTAATTTTTTTGTCACTATTATGAATGGAATTGTGTTCCTGGCTCCCTTATCAGTGAGTTCACTGTTGGTATATAAAAATGCTACTGATTTATGCGTGCTGATTCTATATCCTGTCACTCTGCTGGACTTTATTAGTTGTGAGTCTTCTACCTGAGTCTCCTGGGTTTTCTATTTTGAAGATCATGTCATGAGTGAATAAGGATAGTTCGACTTCTTCCCTCCTTTCTACTCTCAATCTTTTTTCTTTCTCTTGCCTGACTGCTCTGGCTAAAGTTTTGAGTATGTTAAATAAGAACAGTGAGAACGGACATGCATGCCCTGTTGCAGATTTTACACAGAATGGTTTTAGTTTTTCACCCACTAGAATGATGCTGATAGAAGAACAATCATAAATAGCTTTATCAATTTGAGGTAAGGTACTTCTATACACATTTTCATGTAAAGGAGTAGTCCAGGCTGGCCTTGAACTTAAGAAATCCTTATGCCTCAGCCTTGCACATGTGGAGGCATGAGGATTTCATGCTGAGGAAGTGCACCCACGGCCTGGTACATGCTAGGCAAATATTTTAACCGCTGAGCTATGCCTCCAGTCCAAGATGTATGATCTTTTTAGTAATTTGTTGCATTCGGTTAATGAGTACTTAACTGATGATTTTTGCATCTATGATGATTAAGAAAACTGGCCTGTACCTTGCTTTTATTTTTGGTTCTTTGTTCAGTTTTGGTATTAAGGTTATGTTGGCTTCATGAAATAAGTTGGGCACTGTTCCTTCCTTTTTGATTTCTTATCAGGTCCTGAGCTTTTCTTTATTGGCAGTATTTTTATTACTGCTTCTATTTTATTGATGGTTATTATCTAAGAAAATTTGAAACATGGAGGTAATCTGTTGTCAGCTACCAAAAGAGTCACATTAAAAGTGAAGCTGAGAAAGAGAGGGAATGAGGCTGTGAGGAAAGAGCCTGCAGCAAGTCAGACCCTTCAAAGCCATGATCCAGGACTTGCTCCTCTCACCAGGCTCTATGCCCCTACTGGTCAGTTACTGGGCTAAACCACTGTGAGGCTAGTGTCCTCGCAGTCCAGCTGCATGTCTTAATCCAATCACATCTCCAACCACAGTATACATCCAGTTGCTAATTCTACTCTGGTATATATTCAAACAATACGCTCAGAATCTCAGAGATATTTACACGCCCACGTTCACAGCACTAATACAATTATCAACAGGCAGAAGACCCTCTACAGATGCTTGAGTAAACAAATCACAGGATACACATTCAGGAAAGCTACATGGCCTTAAAAAGGAAATCCTATCACATGCTGCAACATGGAAGAACCCTGGGGACACCATGCTAAGTGAAAGGATCTAGTCAGAAAAACATAAATATTATATGATTCCACTTATAAAAAGCACCTAAAACAGGGAAATTCAGAGACACAAAATGTGGGATGATAAATGGTTACTATCAGCTGTGGGAAGGAGAGCTCTTTAGTGAATACAGTTTCAATTTTGCAAGATAAAAACATTCTGGAAATTTGTCTAACCAATAAGAATATACTTTCAGCTGGACTAAAAAAATAGTTAAGATCATAAATTTTATTTGTGCTCTTAATTATAATAAAATATTTAATTATGCAAATACAGCTTAATTCAATATGTTTTACTAGTTAGATATTCAAGTTTTTAAAAAATACTCTTTAAATTTTTTTTTTCCTTTTTTTTTTATAGCTGGTGTGGTGGTGCACAATCTGTAATCCCAGCACTCTGGGAGGCTGAGGCAGGAAGATCATGAGTTCAAACCCAATCTGGGCAATTCAGCACCTTAGCTAGACTCTGTTTTTTTAAAAAAAGGTTTAAACAGGCTAGAGTTCTATTGGTTCACTCTCTAATATCAAAAGACAAATGAGAACCTAAGCAATGTTTGTATTATTTATAATAAAATCACAAAGTAAAATCTATATTTTATTTTTAGCAAAGTGAGAAATATCCAAGCTTTCTGCACTAGTAGGTTTATCAAGTGAACCAACATTAAAGAGAGACACCAAAGGGAAAACTGATTTTAGTGGTAGCTCCATGTACAGCTAATAAACTGGCAGTACTATTTTCAGTAAACTAATTAATACAATGTGAAAGGTTCCTTCAGCTAAGTTTAACACTCTAATGAAAAATACACTGACAAAATGGTGACAATTTAATTATTTTGGTTGGCAAATGACTTTTTTCACATTAAGCAAATGAACCTAGATTGTTCATACTTAGACTATCATATCTAATAACATTATTTTGGGGACGCACAACTTAAAATTCTAAAAACTCATCTGGATATAAACCTCTATCAGCTTTAAATATACTAGTTTAAGATCAGAAACTGAATAACCTTTTGGAATCTGAAACATCGAAGGTCATCATTTTTTTCACCTCAAAGTAACAAAAAAGTAACTTTATTAAATTTCTCTTTTATTTAAAGGTAAACTGGAAAACAGTATAATTTTTCTGGTGTGTGCGTGCACGTGTTTGCGTGTGTGGTGCTTACACTAGGGATTGAGCCTAGTGCTTTCACACTGAATTATATCCCCAGACTCTCTTTATTTTGGATTTTATTCTGGGACAGGGTCTTCTTAAATTGTCCAGTTTTGGCTGTAATTCACGCTCCTCCTTGCCTCAGCTCTCTGAAGTATGGGGATTAAAGACTACTTTACTTTGCCTGGCTTTATCTACCTCACCTAACTTATTTTTAAGTGCCACAAAATCTCATTGACGTATGTTAGTTTTCTGTATCTATTATTTAAAACCAATACAATAACATTTTGGCATATATTTGTGCTCTCAAATCAACATTTTACAACCCAGACTTGAATTGTTCAAATAATAAAGACAGAGTACAAATATTTTACTTTAAAAAATCAAGACTGTTAAAATTTTAAAAGTCTCTGAAAAGTATTAATACACTACTTAACTAGAATAGCTGACACTTGTTCTATTTGGCCACAGGACTTGCCCTGGCATTTCTTTCCAGAACATCCACGAGGCACACTAACGGCCGTTTACTGCTTCCTTCTCCACTATTCTACTTTCTCTGCTTATATTTCCAGGGAAGAAGTAGTAGTTCCTGGTAGAATTAAGTCTTAAACATCTGTTCAAAGACATTTAAAGATACCTTCTTACTTTAAAAGCTCTCTCTACCAAGAAAGTACATTTAACTTATTTTATTTAATTTAAGCATCTGTTCAAAAATATTTAAAGACACCTTCTTACTGTGGAAGCTCTTTATACCAAGAAAACACATTTAACTTATTTTATTTAACAGTAATGGACTATTTCATGAGTATTGTCAACTTAGCATTTTTTTAAAAGCAAGTCAACAAAAGTATACTGCACTAACCCAGAGCAGTGATTTTGATAAAGTCCATCCTTACAAGTAGGAATCACAGTATTTAAATAAATTATAATTTGCCTAAGTTTAAAATAATATTATATAGTTTCTCCACAAAAGAGAGGAGGGGATGGAAGAAGAGAAAGTAAACTGGGTAGCCAGCCTCCACAGGAACGTCACTTGACTCTGGCTAGCAGCCACTGCAGCTCCAGACACACTGAAGAAAATAAGCATCTGTAAAACCAGCTAGATGGTGGCTGAAATTCAGACACAAGGCTGGAAAACAAGGTCGTATACATCGAGATAACAGCTGCCTGATGTTCTAGGCATTCCTAACGTCTGACCAAAGACAGGGAAAACGCAGGGAGCACAGCACTCTCATCCTAGGTGGTATCTTCGATGCTGGCAGTTCAAAGTCTATACTTAACATTACCATTTTTAAGGTGATGACGATATTTAATACATATAAACTATAAAAATGAGATAGAAATAATGAAATCACACTTGAAAAATAATTATGTGTCAGTGTACTCACAGGGCAACAAGAACGCAGGAAATAAAGCTTGACTATTTGGCTTCATATTCTTTTACAATTATTTTTGTGTGTAATAAAGAAAACAATTCTTTGTGCTAACTCTAAGGCTTATGTTAGCATTTCTGAAGTAGGAGCTTCAAAAAAAAACTATTCAGTAATATTCTGACTATAACATAAAATTAAACTGCCAGAGGCAAGTCAGTAAATCACAAATAAAATTTAGGACTAAAAGTACTATAAACTCCACTTTTAACTGCTGAGGGAAAAGTTCAATTAAATCTACAGCTGGGATTTCACTTAAAGTCTTGCTTATGTTTTACCAGACAAGGTTTTTTTCTAAGTCATATTTGCAAATATTTATCTTTTCATTTCTAAATATAATTCTAAACCAGTTCATCTGTTAAGACAATACATGGAAGCACTTTATATTATACTAGCATTAGTGCATTTTTAAATGGCTGCATACAGTTAAAAATTCATTTCTGAAATACAGCTGTCACTAGAATTTCTGAAATATCTGAACTATTAGGAAATTTTCTAGTATACTGTAATATTTTTATGTGAACATTATATTAAGTCCGTCCACATATCTACTCTGGCTTTACTGACACTGCTGAAACAAACGTTGAGCTTTCTCAAAATTCTATAGAAAAACAAAAAGAAAATACAGTACATAAAAGACATGAATATTCTGAAAGAAAATTTTGGACAACAGTGCTTCAAATATTCAGGAAAAGGAAAGGAAAAAGGAAGAGTACAGGTAAATTAGGGAACTAATGTGAAATAAAAATGCTGGCAGAGCTGGGCAAGGGAGGAGCTGAGGAGAAAAATAATACTTGAGTAGAACAAACAAAATCCTTAGAAACAGCAAGGAGTAGAAGCAATACTGGAAACAAGTAAGCCACTAGCACAGTAGCAGGCTCACACACACAAAAAAAAATCACACACAGGGCTGGGGACTCAGTGATCAGTGCACCTGCCTTCTAGGAGACGGCAAGTCCTGGGTTCATCCCTCAACACCACACAACAGCTGGGCGTGGTGCTGCACAGCCCTAATCCCAATCCCAGCACGTGAGAGACTGGGGCAGGAAGACTGTCATGAGTTCTAGGCTAACCTTGTGTATGAAGTGAGTTTGGGACCATCCTCAACCCCAGAGCGAAACTCTGTCTCAAAAAATTACTATTCTCATACATCTTATATTTTGGGAGAAGGGAGACATACATATGTAAATAAGCTATGTACACACACACACACACACACACACACACACACACTCACTCTATAGATAATGATAAGAACAGCTATCAGACAGTTAAGCCCTATGCAAAAACATAAAGTAACAAGGATCTGGGCCCCCATTGCAAACTGACCTCTTCACAGATGTGACATTTAAACTGAGTTCTGAATAATCAGGGCCTCTGAGTGAGGATGAAAACCAGTTCCTGAGGAAGAATGGAAGGACTAGTTTAATCTTGGATTATTTAAATTTTTAAAATGGAGTCAGAGTAGAGAAGGAAGAAACAAACATGGTGAGCTCAGAGAAGTGGGCAGATCATGTAGGATTTTATGAGTAAGGCTGAAAGTCTGCATACGACTGTGAGTACAGATGGAAGCTACAGGAAGGTTTTAAACAGAAGGCTATTATGGTCTCATGGGTGTTTTAAAAAGTTCATCACAGTGGCTCTATATAAAGTAGGTGGTGGGAATGGAAGGTGGGTAAGCACAGGGAGACCAGGAAGGTGGAGACAGCAATACAGAGAAGAGGATGGATGCAGAATATATTTTAGAGATAGAGCTGAAACAATTTCTTGGCAACCTGACAAAGTACAAAAAGAGAGAAATCAAGATTAATGCTGAGATTTCTGGCCTGGTTAACTGCTTACCAATATGGGGAAGACTTAGAGAAAAGCAATTAGTTCGTGGAAACAAATTACATTATTCCTAACACACAGGAAAATTTATAATGACACTATTTATTTTATCTGATAGCTGATACAAAGTAAGTCAGAATGTTAAGGACATAACATGAAAAAAATGGTGGGCAATAACTTTTTAAAAATAAAACTCTATGTAATTGGATACTACATACACAAATAGATTATAGATATTATAATTCTTAGAAGAAAGATACACAGACTAATACATATGCAATACCTTGGTACAATCAGTTCTGTGGCTAAAAATCCCAAAATAAACTAATGGCTTCAACTGGGAGATGAATAGGCAGGAAGAGCATAAATACGTAATACTACTGGAAGGTAGGAAGTCAACAGACCACTGTTTCTTTTCTTAAACTGACAGATAATACAATCCTACAACTTTATATATAATTCACTCTTCAAGCTATTTTTTGATAAAACTACAGATGAGCCAGGAATAGCAGTGTGAGCCTTACTACCAGCAGTTTGGGAAACTAAGGCAGGATAGTTTGTGCCTAGATTGGGAGACCTTGGCAAATTTAAAAAAAAATTTTTTTTTAAAGGTCTGGGGATGCAGCTCAGTGAGAAGGATGCAGGGGCTCATCCCCAGGACCACAGAACAACACGTCAAAACTACCCACTGGGTAGCACCAAATCACCAGTAGCAAAAAATGAAAATACAAAACAACAACAACAACAACAAAAAGCCCCCAAAAAACCTCAGCTGTAAGTTTTTTTTTTTTTTTTTTTTTTAGGCTACAAAGAACGGACTGAAGACATAGCTTGCTGATACAATGTTGGCCCAGCACTCCACAGCACTACGGGAAAAAGGAAAGACTGAGAACAAAGAAGATAAGGGGAAAAAAAAAAAAACTACAACAAATGTAACATCAAACACCTCTCTAAACAGTAATAGTGATTAACTCATATAATAAAAGGGGAAGATTTTGACTGGTTTATAAAACAAAACTCAAATATTTTTTTCAAGTGAAATGTCTATAATAACCTAAAAGAAAGTATGAAATAACCACGTTATACCAGCTCTATCTATAAAAACTAAGAGAAAACTAAGTAGCTTAGCAAAATTAGTACTGGACAGAGTCACATTCAAGGTAAGAAGCATCCAAGGGCACGCAGGCAGTAAATGCCTATGGACAAGGATATGTCACAATGAGGAGGACAACAGCCCTGGCCACCATGTCACCCACTCATCTCTATTCTATCTCCCGTCAGAGTACAAGTATATGACAAAGAACAATGTCTTTGCCTTTTTGTTCTAGTCTACATTACTCCTCTCAAACACAGCCTCAACATACTACATACTCAACGACTGTTAATTAATGAATAAATGAAGATATAATTACAAACTTTCATGAGTCAATTAGCAGCATCACCTACACAGCATTATCTTTAACGTACAAACCCTGAAGCACTATACTAAAATCTGAAAGTGTGGGGCCAGAATTATCATTATTTATGATTCCACAGTTACAAAAACAACTGAAAATTATGAAGAAACAATACAAATTCTGTAATACGGCCAAAGACAAAACATATCTGACAAAAATCTGGGCTTGGAATTACATGCCTATTTTTTCAACTACTTAAGAAGCTAAGGCAGGAGGACTTCCTGAGCCCAGGAATTTGAGGCCAACCTGGGAAACTATAATAAGACTACCTCAAAACAACTGAAACAAAAATAAAAATCCAGATTATTCTTAAGTGTCTTTTTCTCCTCCTCTTTCATAAAAGTAATTTAGTGTCCTACTCAAGAAAAACAGGAAAACAGAAACATCTGAAAAGTAAAGCAACAATGACTATAATATGTAATGAAAACTCTAAACCTGTCAATAAAAGATTTTGTAGTAATGGCTTAGGTAAACTGGCTAGACATTTGAAAAGCAACAGACCTAGAGCTCTCTTACTCTGTATTACAAAATTGTTGTTGATGAGCAAATATTTAGACTCTGGAAGGAAACAGGTGGGAGAAATTATACTTAAAAATTCTTTAAAACTATCTAGTAGAAAAGGCCTAAGAATGGAAGAGAATACCAAAAAAAGGGACAAATTTATCTAAAAGAAAAACAATACATTTATCTAGACAAGAAAAGCATCATATGCAAATTGTGAAGCCAAAAGATAAATTGAGAAGAACTTAAAACACATGTCTCCAAGTGCTAACATCAACTCAATAATATAAGACAGACAACCTGGCAGAAGCGGGGCAAGGCATAAGCCTGGCAGGCAACAGACTAGAGAAATGGCTAAATGCTAAAATCATACAAGCAACACTGTTGAACTTCTATGTTTACTTTCTGAAGAGAATTTATTAGCCCTTCTCATACCTCAAGCGCCTCTAATATAAAAAAGTAACTTTTAACAGAACAAGTGAGACATTCTAGGCTTTAAAAGGTCACAGAGAAACCAGCACGTAATCCTTGCGTGCTAACATCACACCTTTCTCTTTTCACTGAGTCACCTTCCTCTATTAGTGTCAATACATGGTTTACTGAGAAGTTAAACTCACAGAAGTTAAAAAATATATACTCACTAATTCATTATATAAATTATAGTCAAAAGCCATATGTTGCAATCAAACAAGTGAGACAGTCCTGTAAAAAGCCTACTGCACTCAATGCAGACAGGAAAGAGATCCACAAGTTTGTCTCTCCTGAGGCAGCCAGCATATGGATCACTTGACCTATCTTGAGTATTTGCTCAGAGACACGTTTGTGAGAGGCAGAGGCTTATACAGGTCCCTTACACTGCCTTCTATTTGTGTCACTGACATTCTCAAGTTAATTCTATACTCACTAAGTGTAACTTCTTAAGAAGACTCAAACAGAATTAGAACAATTCCTGTCTGCCAGGATAGAAAGGGAAAGAGGAAAGTGTATCATATTTGCTAGCCTGATTTTAAAGTATCTTAGAATATGCTACCTCAGTAATATCATCTCTCCAATGAATTATACATATAATGATTTATAATATTCAAATCTTATATCTGAAGCCCAACCCCATTTTAGCTTCTCAAATTAAGAAACTGGCATAATTATGATTGCACATTATTCTACATTATCATTTTATAATTTAGTAAATCAACACACCACCAAAGTATTTACCCACCTGGTCAAAAGTTATTACTGCTCTCAACTAGTACATCAAAAACAGAAAACTGTTTCAGGTTTTATACAGTTTTGTTTTCAAAACAGTTTAGTCAGTGTGTTTAACAGTCTTCCAGTACACAGAAGTGGTAAAAAATAAGCACTAAGCTAACAGCAGAATTCATCAATCCTGAATTAATGAGTCAGAAAATAGCTGACACACAAAATATTATTCTGAATATTAATATTATCCAAATATACTTAAAAATCATTAAATATTTCCCAATCAACTTTTCATATCAGCTGAAACTGAACTCAAAACATTCATTAAATTGTAAAAGAACATCACTTTAAAATTGTCAACCAATCCATCTAATTTTGACATGCTCATTTCAAATTTTATTTAGCATCAGAACTGTCACATCAAACTTGACTTTAACCACCTCCAATGAAATTTAATATAACCATAGTAGAGACAACCTACCAGAATATGGAAAGACAACTTTTTTGGAAAGAAAACAAAGAAAATACAGAATATACTTTTAAGTCCTGGATTTATGAACTGCAAGAGAAAACTGCTTGAAAACTATCTTGAGGGTTTTAATACATACCAGGCTCCAATTTGATGATTTTTACTGCAGCTAACTCTCCTGTGTGCACATTTCTGGCCTAAAAGTAAAAATGAAAACAAATTTTTTAAAAGCTTGCTAATTACTTAAGTATTACTTGGCACAGTTAATTACTTTTCAACCATGCTTTTAACAAAACTCAAAACCAAAACTTTATATCCAATAAAATGAATACACTCATTTTCTAAATAAAGAAAAATATAGAAAAGCCACAAACGTATTTTTAAAAATTACCTTTATTTTTTACAAAGCAAGTTACAAAAATGGTATGGTACTGGCACAAAAACAGACACGTTAACCAATGGAACAGAACTGAGGATGCAGACAATCTCAAATACCCCCAGCTACCTGATCTTTGATAAAGGAGCCAAAAACATACAATGGAAAAAGGATATCCTCTTCAACAAATGATGCTGGGAAAATTGGATATCCACATGCAGAAGAATGAATATAGATACACTCCTCATCATGTACCAAAATTAAATCAAAGTAGATCAAAGACTTAGATATTAAGACTGAAACGCTGAAACTTCTGGATGACAAAGTTGGCAAAATTCTAAAAGATACAGGCAGAGATAAGAACTTTCTTCATAAGTCACCCAAGGCAAAAGAAATAGCCCCCAGAATCAACAAATGGGATTATTCTGAATTAAAAAGTTGCTGCACAGCAAAGGAAATTACTAACAGAATAAAGAGAGAACCCACAGAAGGGAAAATGTTCTACCACCTATACTTCAGATAGAAGGCTCATAATTAGAATATACAAGGAGTTGAAAAACACACCCCTCAAATTCAAAGACTCGATTAAAAAATAAACACCAGAAATAAATAGGCAGTTCTTAGATGTATAAGTCCAAATAGCCAGTAAATACACGAAAAGATGTTCAACATCCTTAGCCATTAGAGAAATGCAAATCCAAACATCACTAAGATACCATCTAGCCCCAGAGACAATGGCATATATCAAGAACTCAAACAGCAATCAGTGCTGGTGAGGATGTGGGAGAAAAGGAACTCTCCCACACTGCTGGTGAGAATGTAGCCTGGTACAACCACTATAGAGAGCAATATGGAAATTCCTCAAAGGGCTGAAAATAAATATTCCCTTCGATCCAGCAATACCTCTTCTGGGAATCTTTCAAAAGAGTTAAAAGTATCATATAAAAGGGATACATGTATACCTATGTTGACAGCAGCACAATTAACAATAGCTAAAAGGTGGAAGACACCAAAGTACCCATCAACAGGGCCAATGGATACATAAATTGTAGCTTATGTACAAAGTGGAGTACAATTTGTCTATAAGGACAGATAGATAGTTTTGAGGCTTCTCTACATAAGTGGATGCAACTTGAGACCACCATGATCATACTCAGTGAAGGGAGTCAGATGCAGAAGGTAAATATACTTTCTCTAATATAAGAAATCTAGAATACCATCATTTCGCAGATCTAAATGGGAGGATTAGTGGGAACTAATGGGGAGGGGCCAAAGGGAGGGGGGAAGGGTTTGTAATTTTGACACAATATACATGTGCACAAAGTATTCAAGTCCAATGTAAATAATATATATATAACATAATACATTATCAATAAAATGGAGAAAAAATTAAAATTATCTTTATTTTACTACTCAAAAACAGCTACTGCTTAAAATTATGGTATACAGCCTACAAATCTTTGCTGTATATGCAGGTTAATTTTTTCAGTAACAAAAAACTATAGGCAGGAAAGATAAGTTATGGGGTTTAACTAGAGTGACTACAGATAATTACATATTTTATACATATATATTATATATATTTCAAAAAACCAGAAGAAATTATTTTGAAACATTTCATCACAAAAAATAATGAGACTGGGCTAAAGGAATGACACATTAAAACACTTGCTTAGCAAGTCCAAGTCCCTGGGTTCAATTCCACAGCACCACATCAAGCTAGGCATGGTAGCACATGTGTGTAATCTCAGCACTCAGGAGGTTGAGGCAGGAGTATTGCTGAGTACAAGGCTAGGCTGGGCTACACAGTAAGTTCAAGACCAGCTTGGACTACACAGTGAGACCCTGTCTCAAAAAAAAAAAAAAAAAAAAGGATTTGTACTGAACTTGAACACTACATGACGTATGCATGTCACATGGACCTCATCTATACATGCAATTTTTCTTTGTCAATTAAATATAAAATTTCCTCACTGACCCCCAAACCCCCAATTCATGGCTTTTATTTATACTATAAACATAATCATAGAGAATTTAAGAAAAGGCTTACAAAGCAAATCATCTGTATTTAACTTAACCAGAGAAAACATTTGTATGAGTGCCCAAGTGTATGCACATGTGTTGGAAAAAGATAATCTTATTACAGTCTTCTACAAAATGACTTGCAGTGCTGCCCAATTTTCTACATGTAATTTATTCAAGTGACTACTATTGGACATCTAGGATTTTAATATTTCATAATTATAAAGAATAAATATATCAGCTTTGTACCTATTCAGTCTTGCTTATTTCCTTCTGAAAAGCTCTGAGAAGATAAATCACTTACTATTTTACAAAATATCACAGATGAACTTCCTACAGAGTTGTAATATTTTAACATTTAAGAGTAAAACCAACTACACATCCAATAACAGGTCACAAAATGTGTAGATTTAAAATGGACATATTGCCATACTATAAAAAACTGTGAATGTTTTACTCTCCTCAACTTAGAATGTTAAATTTGTTTATGTCAATATCTATTAAAATTATATGCTTTCTCTAGGCTACATGTATTTTTAAATGGCTATAAAGCAGTACATATAAACATTCCCCCATGCTGAAGACATTAAGAGACACTTATAATCTTTTCATTATTTAACAGTACTTCTTCAGACAGATTCTCAGATAACAGAATTTTAGGTCACGGGTTGAACACTGAAAGCTGTTGCCACATACTGTCCAACAGGCCAAGAGCACTGTGCACTCCATTCCCATCGTTAACATGGGTGCTCATTTTTACTGTACCACTGGTATGCCACAGGTGAATATGAAACTTGGTAATTTACAAAGTTTTACCTATTAGATTTGAGTATCAACTTTAACATGGCATAAAAATGAGTACAAAATAAAATAAGATATAATTATTACTTTGATGGATTAAGTAAGTCACATTCTCATAATAATGAAGACAAAAAGAAATAGGAGAGTAACAACGCAGAGAAGATAGCATTAGAAGGGATACTTTTAGAATAGCATAGAGAGTAAGAAAAACAACAGAAAGGTGGAGAGGGATACCGAAAGAAAAATTCAGAAAGAACAGAACTTCCACAGCAGAAGTCTCTTCTGTTTTGTCCTGAGAGTTCACATTCCCCTCATTTATTTTTTTGTGATGAACATAATAAGGAGAAGAGATCTTTCACTTTAACTCCTTCCACCCCAGACTGACACTCCCCTAACTATAGGCACATATAGAAAAAAGAGAAACTGAGATCAGCCACAAGTCTCATATCACTCCTGCCCTCTCCTCATACTCGCCCTTGAACAAAAGGATTGTCTGTTAACCTCAGGCACTGTCCCAGTTCTCAAAACCTCCAGCATCTAAAAAAAATTTCTTTTGAGGCAGGGTCTCACTCAATAGTTCAGGCCAGTCCTGTGCTGACTTTGTAGCTGAGGCTGGCCTTGAACTCATGATAATGCTCTTGCTTCAGCTTCTGAAGTGCTAGGATTAAAGTCAAGTACAGGCATGCGGCACCATGCCCAGTTTATGTGGGGCTGGGGAATCAACCCAGGGCCTTGTGCTTGTCAGGCAAGAGCTTTACATGCTGAGCTATTCTTCTAGCCCACCTTTAGCATTTTAATTTTCCCTGGGTTTTAGAAAAATATGAGCATAAACATTTAAGTTGTCCACTGCTCAACGTTCACATTTCAGTGAGATTTGACCACGTCGAGGTTACAGCTTAAGTTGTGATGGCTGACCCAGCAATTTCACTCAGTGGATTATAAAATCTGTGTTGGAAGACTAATTCTGCAATGACGACAGCAATTATGTTTGTAATGCTTGAGAGTTTGTAGGGTCCATCATATACATTATTTAATTCAATTTATTTAAATATAAAAAGATTCAATTCAGTAAAATTAAATGACTTGCCCAAAGTCACCTAACTGGCAGAGGTAAGAGCATGATTCAGAACCCAAGAACTATATTCTGATGACAATCTTTCACCTCTCCTTTTCAGAATATGAGAATTTCCATTTCATTTTTAAAAGTAACAGGTACTTGACAAAAGTACTAATTATGTGGTATGGCTTAAAAATGAAATGTCCCCCAAAAGCCTGTATGTGAAGGTTTGGTTCCCAATACAGCACTAAAGCCTTTGGGAAGAATCGATATAATTAAGGCAGAGAACTAATCCACTGATGAAGTCTTAATTTATTGGGCTGCTGGGAAGTGAACAAACTTTAGAAAGTAGGGGGCTATTTGAATAAAAGGTCACGGGCCACACTTTTGTCCCCGGCCCGGTCTTTCTTCACCCTGTGCACTTTGCTATGATGTCCTGCTGTACTCCAGATCCAGATTCAATGTGGCCAAGTGGTCAGAGACCGACACCGGTAGAACCATAAGCCAAAAGCAATCCCTCCTCCTTGAAGTTGATTTATGTCAGGTATTTTGCCACAATGATGGAAAAACAACAGGTTGTAAAATATTTAACAGAACTCAGGGGTAGCTTCTGTTGAAAATATATCAACAAAGTAATAGTCTAATCATTTTCACATTATATTAGCAATTCCTATGATGATTTATATAATGTAACAGAATATAAAATATTATATAAAGTCTTAAAGAAATAATCTGAAGAGCTGGATGTGATCCATGGAAAATAGTATTATTTAAAATATTTTTTAAAATATGTAAATATTTTAAAGCTAGCAGCATTCCAACATGCTTAAAATTCACCTTAAAAGTTGAGATAAAATCAAATTACAAGACCAATAATTCTTCTTTCAATGATCTTATATTCTGATCAGGTATATCTCTACTTCTATGCCTAAATGTCAGGACATTTCCTACCTAGGTATCCCTCTTTCTCCATCTCCAATTAATTTTAAAAAATGTTTCCCACTGGAATCCTATAGAAAACAGAAAAACATCTCTGACATACAGAACTTTACATACTGGGAAAAAAGACTTAAGTGTGAGGGCCATGGACACTACAAAAAAGTAACACATAATCACAGAGTGGTGACTGAACCATTCAGAGTTGTACATTTCAGGTAAGGAATGCAATGTTTCACTCACGTGACTGTGACTAATGCTAACACATTTCCAATTTCCAACAAGGGAATATCTTCAGGTTACTCATGATTATGATTCCAGTTTTCTAAGCAAAGCTGACACTAGTGTAATGCATTCTGCCATTTACTGGAAACCAAAAGAAAATATGAGCATGTATTTCTAAATTAGAGATTACTGAACAAGTCCCAACAACATAAAAAGATCTAACATCCTTCTCTGAGAGTATAGACAACTACTTCTGGTTTTAGTCACTTTAATCAGAAGCACAGATTCAGTCTGTAATCTGAAACATGGTCCTCATTCATTTTGGAACACTCTTCTCACTGAATCCCCGGCCCTTTAGCCTGTTCGTGACTGTTGGGGTGCAGCTGTCACTCTTCCAGGAAATCTGTCCCGATAGCCCAAGGCAGGATTAAATATACCATCTTCTTAGCTCAAGGCATGACCCTGTGAAAGACTGTGTTACTTGGCAGATGCTCAAAGACTGTGGGAAGGTTACATTTCTTTACTTAAAAATTAGTAAAATATTTAAATCTTCTACAGCTAGGATATGCTATGCAACTGACAACATAACACTTTAAATGATCATTTTGCTTATGCTGATTCTTTTTATTCTATAAATTAAAGCACTTTGAAAAAATTATAAAAAATCACTACAAATAAGATTTTGGTGTAAAAGACGTAAAACAACATAAAAGTAAGTCAGTATGACAGTCCCCCCCACCCCGCATCTGGTCCCATTTCCTTCAGGTGACTACTGTTAACAGTTTATAGTACTTCCTTCTTCTTGGTTGATTCTTAACAGCACATATGTACAAAACACAGAACACTGATGGCTTTTTACAGAAATGAACAGTCTTCACATGGACCCAGCAATCCCCACTCTAGGCATATAACCAAAATGAGTCCAAAACTTAGGTCTACACAAAAACCTGCACACAAGTCTTTATTTTAACTGTCCAAAACTGAAAGTAGTCATGGCACCACTTAGTAGATGAATGGATAAACTGTTATACTTACATGTATAGGAGAATATTATTCAGTGATGAAAAAAAAAAGAGCCATCAAGCCACAAAAGAAACCTTAAAGATACACTGCTAAGTGAAATGCAGTCTGAAAAGACTACGTACTATATTGTTCCATCTACACCACATTCCAAAAAAGGAAAAACTACACAGCCAGTTTTAAAAAAATGGCTGCCAAGGATTGAACCGGGTAAGAAGAAAGCGTGGACGGGGAAGCACAGAGGATTCTTAGGGCAGTGATATTCTGTATGAAACAGGGTGGTAAAAATGCGCATTATAGATTTGTCAAAACCCACAGAATGTACAATACAAACAGTGGTGAACCTTTGTGTAAACTACACAGTTAATAATATCACTACTGGTTCAATGATTATAGCAAATGTGCTTTGCTAATGCAAGGTGTTAATAAGAGAAAACTGTGTAGGTGAAGGGTGGATAAACATAACTATGTGCTATCTACTCACTTATTCTGTAAGTTTAAAACTGCAATTAAAAGGCTAATTTTCAAAAAATAAAGAATACATATTTTCAGACACACTTATGAGTCAATATTTAGTACTGAAACCAACGTAGCTATCTTGAGTTTGAACATAATATAGCCAAAATGAAGACATAAAGACTAAGGATACCTTGATGTTTTTCACAAAAAAAATCAGATTATATGAAGATTTTCATGACACGTACAGAACCACATGATATGAAAAAGGTATGTTAAAATTGAGCTACATGATAGATATATAGTCACAAAAGCAAAAAAATGAAACACACAACTCTCACTGATAGGAATATTTAAATGTCAGTCTCCATTTTGAAGAAATATTTCTGTGTTTTCCAAATGAAGAACCAATGAGCAAATGTTTATACTCTGTAATTTTCCAGCTGGATTTTTAAAACAGAAAGCAGTACCAGGCTCTTTTATAATGGAAGGCAAAGAGGCTTTCAGGAAAAAAGATCTTCTAAACAGAGACTTTACAGATTCAATTCAATTGAAGAGATCTTTCAGAAATTTAACTACACAATTTCACAGTTTCGAAAAGGCATTATGGATGTTTTGGCACCAAATTTAGAAATCCAACATTTCTCCCCAACCTGTTCACTGTTACATTTTCAAGATTTTCTGTTTTAACCTTATACAAGAAGCTACCGATCTTGAAGTATGTTCACAAAAAGAAATAAATACCACAATATCATATAAGAAGGATCTAAATATATTTTGATTCCTACTCAGTAGATTATTGGTATAAATTAATAGACTTAATAGTATTCCTAACATCTAGAAATCCAATAAAGCATATTAATATATTAATCATAATTAAAAATTAGATGGAAAAGATAAATTCAAAATAAAGGGAGCAATGTCACTACAAAATTCAATAAAGAACATTTCCAGTTAAACTTCTCTGCCAACCTATTCCCCTTTCATCTCTTAATTCATATTTCTAAATGAATTTATAAGTATTTAACTTATTCTTTATTTTCACTGCTAATAAAAAGCTATCCATAGATTTCCATTTGTACCAAGAAAACTGTTTAAAGATGACGATATTCCCAATGAACCACTTCCATTTCAATATTATGCAGTTGCCAATTTTGTAAACTACAAACTTTCCTATTCGCTGTAAAATTTAATAAAACCAAAAAATAATTTAAGCAAAAGTCTACACACTTTACTTCCAAGTTTTCAACACAGAACAGAAGGATAAGACTCAATGCATAATATATCAGAGTAGTGATGAAGTCAGAGGAGATTGTTTTTTATTTTTATTTTATTTATTTTTGAGACAGGGTCTTGCTCTATAGCCCAGGCTGGTCCTGAACTCACTATGGAGCCCAGGCTGGCCTTGCATTCAGGGCAATCCTCCTGAGTGCTGGGATTACAGGTGTGTACCACCATGCCCAGTTTATGTGGTGCTAGAATCAGAACTCAGGTACTTAGCACTTGACTTAACAACAGCCAAGCCATTCCTCCAGCCCCGAGAATGTTTTTTAAAAATGAGACCAAAAACAAACAAACAAACAAACAAAAAAAAAAACCCCAACCCTGGTGGAGTCTAGTAAAGACTTCAGATAGCTATACAAGCCACCTAGAGATAGTTACCATGAAGATATGTGAAAAACACTTGAATTCCACTCAATGCTCTTCACATTAGGGCCTTACCCTACTTCTAGTTACCTTTCTTCTTACAAGAAAAGTGTTACAAGGGGCTGGAGGAATGGCTCAGCAGTTAAAGCGCTTGCCTAGCAAGCATGAAGTCAAGTGCCAAGCACTTGAGTTCGATTCCCCAGCACCACATAAACCAGGCATGGTGGCACACACCTGTAATCCCAGCACTCGGGAGGCTGAGACAGGAGTGCCGTGAGTCCAAGGCCAGTGTGGGCTCCACAGTGAGTTCAGGACTGGCCTGGGATATAGAGCAAGACCCAGTCTCAAAATAAATAAATAAATAAATAAATAAGAGTGCTGGGCAGCACAACTATAATCCCAGCTTCTCAACAGGCTGAGGTAGAAGGACTTAAAGTTCGAGGTTAGCCTGGGCAATACAGTGAGATAAAGAAAAGAAAAGAAAAAAAAAAAAAGGAAAAACTTTGGGACTTCAGTTCAGTTTTAAGTATACTTCTTTTCTCCAAAAATATTCATAACAATAGAGAATCCAGAAGTATCAATATTTAAGACTATGTCTAATGTACAGTCACTGCTCCCCAGGGCCAGAAATATGCACACCAGATTGAAGAACATGAACTACAACACAAAAATAAAACAGAGAATATGGAAATTTGGAATAATGCAAAGCAGTGGTTCACCCATAGCAGCGAACAGTTAATTATTTCACAAGCATAAAACCTCTGTATCTGATTCTTTATAGAACGTTATTTTTAACAAGTTCATTCATCCCAGAAACATTACTGAGTAATTACTATGTAGCAGGCAGTGGGCCAGGCACTAGTGCTGTTAATAAGGATGTAATCACACAAAAGCAGCTCCTGTCTTCAGGGAGCTTTTATCAACTGGGAGAGAGAAGTATACAGTAAACACACACCAGTGTGTGAGAATCCCTTTCAGAGGGGATACAGCACGGAAGCCTGAGCTTCATCAAGGTGGACTGAAGAAAGGAATCAGTACAAAATGACACCTGATGAAATTTTCCTGGGAGGAATGTGAGTGGGAGAGTAAGGATAAGGTGGGAGAGTAAGGAATAAGGATTCAGGACAGCAGAAATCTCGACAAAAGTATAAAAAGAGGACAAATCATGGAAAGTTGAAAAAAGTAAAATTATCTTACATGAAGAGAGCTTACTCCTCTGAGAGGGGAGCAAGAAAGAAAATTCCTTTGAAGCTAGGGACAAGCACGTACCAACAATCTCCCTCCTGTAGCTGTCAAATACTAAACTCTTCGGGCACCTTTCCTTGTTCTTCTAAGACTGCATGCCCTGGCTCCCAAGCATCTCTCTGGCCCTTCCTCTTCCCTTCACTCCAGTAATGCCCACCTTCAGGCTCTCTCTCACTTTTCACTCCCGGACTACCAGATCCTTGGTTTCAAACACTACGTGTTGATCATTATCCTCTACCCCTTTAGCTCATTTATTCTAATCTTCCCATTCCAGTGATCCTTCCACCTCACCAACCAAGTTCCTTAACTTTTGTGGAGTAAGTTATCCCACGCTGACTTCCATCTACACAGCAGTACAAGTCTGGACTGGTGCTTGCCTTCCTGAAAGAGGGCTGGACTGTAGGGTGGCTCTCACTGCCAGACAGGGAGATGTAGGGCCTGATGCCCAAACCCCCACCACATGCTTATGTCTCAGATGAAGGTAAACCTTCTGCCTGATTAGCACACTTGTTTCTAAAGACTCTCCTTAACTCCTTCCTAATACACAATGACGTTCTTAAAAACAGAGCTCCTTCCAGAAGATAACAAATTGAGCCGATTATTTGTAGGCCTTAAAGGGTAAGGAAGGGAAAGGAAGGACAGGACTTCATTTTAGAGTAGGGAAGACAGGAGCTTCTCGTCACTAATGAAGGCTCCTTTTTGAGTCTAATTCATCAAAATGCATGAAAGTCTTAAACCAACTTAGAAAACTTAATTTTAGAAATCTACTTAATGATATAAGGATGTATGAAAAGAATTTGTTCAACAATATTGATCATAGCATAGCACTGTTTAAAATAAGGAACTATATAATAGGCTAAAAACTGTATAAATATGTAAATAAACAAATACTGAATAGGTAAATTTACTGATATATTTTAAAAGCACATCAAAAATGTTTATACAATTCATGTTTCATGTATGATTCTATATAAAACATTGATTTATGACTATATCGTTAATATAAAAATTCTGAAGTCTATAAAGATTACATATGTGTGCCTGTACACATACATGATGTTTATCTTTTGTTAAAGGGGTATACATAATTTTCCATTTATTTTTGTATCACAGTTTTCTAAAATGTGTATTACTTAAAATGTAATTTTAAAAAATGATAAGAAAAAGCAGGCTGTCTGTGCTAATGCAAAGAAAGGAAAGGTAAACACAATGGTGAGCCCTACCCATGAACCTGTTACTGCAGAAAGAGTAGTATGAAATTATTTCTAAAAAAGTAATTGGTAAGAGATCCAGGCAATTCTACCACTTTTTACAGCTGACAGCTAAAAACCCTGAAATATAAAAGTTGCTAATAATTGATTAAAAGTTATGTCTTTTAAAATATTTTAAGTCTAGATCACATTAGTGAGGAGAGAGATTAAAGGGTGTCCTGTAACCAAGAAAAGGTACAGTTTCTACTTCTAGTTGTTTGTATTATAGGATGGCCATCAGGCAAAGTTATCTCAATAGTAAAAGCAAAGCAATCAGTCCATAAAACTACCCAGCTCCCGGCAAAGGGTGAAGACTGTTAGCTTCATCTGCTGTCATTTGTCTACAGCTTACAAAGTGCGAGGTACTGCGCTAGTGACTGTGTGTGTAAGTGCTAAGCAGTGAATGTAAATATGCAGTTCCTAATGGAAAAAGCATAAACTGTGAGGTCAGATCTGGACAGCAGTCCTCATGATGCCTTCTACTAACAGTAAGACTGTGGCATAACAGTGTGTTTTTTCTTGGGTAAAACAGATGATAATACTGCTGTTCAACTTACCTCCTAGAATTATTGTGAGAAACAAATAATACACTGATGAGGAGAGGGTTATGCAAACATTAGTCACTCTTAGTCATTTTAATCTGATTTAATTTTTATAAAAATGTTGGAAGGTAGGAGCCAGCCGGTATGACTCATGGGCCCAAACACCTACAAGCCCAACCTGGCTATCAGTCCAGCTTCCCACGTTATCTCAAAAATCTTAGCAGGAGATGATATTTAACAGAGCAAAAGCTAGATAAAGTCTAAATTCATCTTGTCCTTTTCAGAGGCCCACCTATTTTCTCTAACTTATCTAGCTAGCACTTCACAAAGCTAGAAGGTAATAGCCTTGTAATAACATGTGAACGCATACACCTGGTAGGGTCAAGTATTAGATACTGCCAGGTGAAAGTTCCTGCTCTGATTTATCTGATCTTAGACTAAGTTCTCAAATTGAGAACAAAGCCCTAAAAACACAAGGATCTCTTATTAACAGCCTTCATGTTTCTCTTTCCTACATTCTCTGTCTAAAACTATAATTTATAAAGTTTACAAGTGAAACTTTTTAAAATTTAAAAGCAAAACTGAAATAAGAAACCAAAGACAATTTTCATTCTAGCTCATTTATCTTTATCGAAGACATGGGGAATGACAATGCAAGTGAAAATTCTGAACTTAAGTAACAACAAAAAAAAAAAAAAAAAAAAAAAAAAAAAAAAAAAAAAAAAGGAAAAGAAATACTAGAGTTACTCTAAGGGCAAGGTTGCAGCTGTTCTACAAGTTCAGTACCTGCGCTGGTGATGCCACCATTTTACATCTACTTTAAGTTGGAAGTTATGTTAAGCACTTCTTTTACAATTTTCACAACATTTCTATAAAAGTGGAAAAAATTTTAAAATAATTTCCTGTCAATTATGGTTTAGAGCTTCACATCCAGTATCAGAATCATGTGCTTTAACATAAATCACAAAATAAGTCTATACTTCTGAACTGGAAGAAAAATATATTCAAAATAATATTTTGATCAGATGACTTACAAAATAGTAAAAAGTCATAATAGCAACACTTTATCACAATAAAACATATTTTAGCTTTCCTATTAACTTACATACTCTTTAGAGTAACCTTTATTTGAGAGTTTGTTTGGAGGTTCTAGCAGGGGAGCACAGCTATTCATATACCCTTATCTACCTCTACAAGAAAAGTTGTCCTTTTCACCCCAGCCCAGCTTTGGAAGGGACACACATGGAGCGGTGAGGACATCTGCCTAGCCAGCCAGACCTGGTGAATCAATCCTGGTGATCAATGGGCCAGATTGCTCTCATATCCTAACTTTTATTTGAATATTTTCAATAAGATATCCATTATCTCAATAAAAATGTAATTTAAAATGAGTTTTGAAGCATGATCCTTCATCTCTTATTTTCTAATACCAATCTACTCTTCCAAGTTACTCACTTCCATACAAAAACCAACAGTCTTACAATGTTAGATTACCAAGCCACACAGTCCAACTGTGGCACTACTGAAAAACAAGGAAGTGGCTGTTTTGATATCAAATGTTAGACAAATAAGAAAATACCATACACACCTATTCCTTATCAAGTTCAGATTTTGGGCCATTAGGAATCTTCACAAACTTTTGTCGGATTGAAAGATTAGAGAACATGGGTATAGAGCCAGTAGGAATAGCTACACATCCTTTCTTTTCCTTACAAAATGATGCTTTAAAATTAACATAAGACTTGGTAACTGAACCTTACTTTGATTAAAAATCATAATGAACGATGGAACTGCATCAAAAACATGTAATGATCACAATACTGGCATCTTTGTCCTAAAGCCTTCTCCTACACTTACAACTCAGCTATAAATGCAGGCTCAAATCACTTGATGAGATACTGATAGATACCACTTCCAATGGTTACGCAGTCAGTCACTTGGTTAACTCCCTCATGTCCCTCAAGTTCTTGATCAAATATTCCTGACCATCTTATTAGTTTGGTGCCATCCAGGAACTTCTGGTCCACCTTAATTTGTTCAACTTTTTCTCCTTTATCCTTCATTTCTAATATATACAACTTATGTATTGTGTTTTTCTTTTCCCCTAAAATGTCAGTTCCATAATGATAGGAACCTTTGTTTGCAGGATGCACCCAATGTTCCAGGATGGCATCTGTACAAGGATCATGTACAAGGATCTCTATAAATATCTTCTGCTTGTCAAATATTTCTTTGCTTCCCCTCATCACAGTTCTCCATTACAGTTACCCATTCATCAATGCACCTCCCCTGGACCACGCTCATTGGGGCATAACTAGAGCTAGAAATCAATGAACAAGGATCTCCTTCAGAGAGGGAGGGAGATCTTTTATTTATTCCCTATCACAGTTCATAACAATCTCATCTTAAAGTGTTGCTTTCTGTTCTCTTTCTAAACTCCAAATTCCTTCCAAGTTATTATTCTTGATTTCTTCCTTTGTGGAATCCCTTCTCTAAGCTCAGTACTCCTTTTGTCACTGAGAATGATGACTGAGTATTGTAATCGCAGAGTTTCAATAAAAGAGTAAAAAACTGAAAAAGGAAGAATTATTCGTATGGCTTACTTCTTTTTTCTGGCATAGCTATGCTACTTCAAAGACCAGTCTAATTCCCTGATTTCCTCACTGATTGTTTATACCTCAACTCTCAACAAACCAATATACTTTCTGAGCACCCCCCCCCCCTTGCACAGCCACTATGCTGCTCATTCCTGTGGGACGTGGTTATTGCCCACACACTATGTGCTAGGTACCATGGGAGGCTGATTCACTGCTAAAAGTAAGGTTCCTGTCTCATAAAGTTTCAATCTAGCAGGAGGACTGTCAAGCAAAGACAACGAGTGATAAGAAATGAACATCATGATATGAAATGTACAGTCATAAAAACATACAGCAGACATGTAGGGACAGAAAACATCTCCCTGAAATGCAATGTTTAAAAAGAAACCTGAAGATGTAAAAAGGGGAAAAGTGTGCTAGAAAAGAAGATAGCATCTGCAGAAGACTGAAGGACAGGAAACACTGTGCAAATCAAGAACTGGACAGCTTAGAGTTTTGCAATGGGTCAGCCTTTAAAACACATCTTTTTCCAAGGGTTCACTCTATGAAAAAGGGAATGACACAAAACCTCACATTTATTTATTTTATTTTTTGAAGATCAATGCATGTTCCTCTTTGCAGTCAGAACAGGTGGGAACAAAAATAAAGGCAGAAGATGGCAGACATGAGACCCTGAAAAGGACCTCTTGGTTCCCATGGCAGAACTCCCTCATACTTGTTTCTTCTAAGCACTTTCAATGTATTACTTTCTTCTGCCACCCTCTGTGACTACAGCCTATCTTCAGCTCTTCTATAAACTCTCCTTGGTGACCTCACCTGGACTTCACAGGTACCAACCCATAAAGTGCTCATGACTCCTGAACCTATGTCATAAGTCCAGGACTCTGAAGGCCAAAGCTACATTTCCTCCTAAGGCCAGAGCTACATTTCCTCCTACTCATCAGTCATTTTCACTTAGGCAATGCTTTCTGTCCAAAACCAAACACAAAATCCAGACGTCATAAATCTGATACTTCCTGTGTCAGTAGCACAAATATAGTCACGTAAGCCAGAAACTCTAAATGCCATCAGTTATCCACCTTCTCCCAACTGATTACTAAGTGTTTTTGATCACCTTCTAAATATGACTCAGCTCCACCCATTTCTTTCATCTATACCAGTGCCTAAAGTAGGCACACAAACACTCAGCTAGGTTACTCACTAACTGGTCTCTATACCATTGGCCATGCAAAATCCATCTTCCATTCTAAGACAGATTTCCTCCTACAGTACTTCTTTTGTCTTATGAAAAAGTTCAAATTCTTTGATATGATGCTCAAGTCCTCTAGTACTTTCCTGCCCAGAAAACAGGCTACAACCTCCACTTAAGACATCTCCACCAGCCTTGTTCACAAAGAACCTGAAATGAAGACATCTATTCCTCAAAATTTATCATGCTTTCTCAAGCTTCTGAGCGTTTGCACTACTACTTCCATAGCCTGGAGTATCTTTTCCCATCTCATCTGCCTAGAAGCTACCTTCCATTTAAAAACATCCAGGCACTGTCGCTTCCCTCTATTAATCTTCCGTGGTATGTTCTTCTCTCCTCCCCTTCTCTTCTCTAATAAACACCGTTGAGCATTTTTCCACTTCTACTACGACATTTACCAAATTATGGCTGTTTACATATCTATTTCCCTGATGAAATAATATGTTCCTAGATGACAGTGTACTTTCCCTCATCTACATCTCCATACCCTTAATAAACAGCCAGCCCCAGGACATCCCTAAGTGAGGGGATGCACACAGGAGTGCCGCGATGCAACAAGCTTTATTTCTTTATAATGCGACCCTGGGATGTTTACACAGTGCCTAGAGCCATTCCAGAATTGTGACTGTTGGTTTGAGAGAAAGAAAGGGAGTGCATTAATGAAGGATGGACTCCTTATAGTAGACCTAGTGCATCTAACAACCTCAGAAACCTACAGGAGTAGTAAGACAACATGACAAACATTTCTACACAAACTATGTCATTTAATAACTGAAAAGAAACTTCAAAAATTAGGGGGAAAAACAGTGAAACTTAAATGAATACATGAAATTTCATATGGTGGATCCTTTAAAAACAGTATTTTTGAATATTTAATGACTAGGAAAAATGTTGGCCATTC
Organism: Ctenodactylus gundi; assembly: GCA_004027205.1. Taxonomy (NCBI): domain Eukaryota; kingdom Metazoa; phylum Chordata; class Mammalia; order Rodentia; family Ctenodactylidae; genus Ctenodactylus; species Ctenodactylus gundi. The sequence continues at coordinate 484,974 of PVKB01000428.1, forward strand.
CAGTTGTGACAGTTAATCCTGACTGTCAACTTGACTAGATTAAAAGAAGCCTAGAGAGCTGACTGGATTGTGGGAGTGTCACCTCATCAATGGGTTAACACATTGATTCCAGCACAGCACAAGAGCTAAGTGATCTAACCGAAAGAAACAAGTTCCTGCTGGCGGGATTTTAAAGAGCATAACTTTTTTCTGGCTCTTTCCATCTCTCTCTGCTTCCTGGCTGCACAGGTGAGGAGCTTTCTCTCGCACACCCTTTTGCTATGTTTCTGCCTTACAGGCCTAAAGGTAGTGGACCATGAACTGAAACATCTGAAACCAAGACGCAAAATAAATCTTCCTTCCTCTAAGTTGTTTTCTCAGGTATTTGGCCACAGTAACAAGCTGAGCAATGTATCAATCAAACTTTAAAAAATGCAATACTAATAAACTAAATATAAACCATAAAAGCCATCTTGAAAACATACTGAATTAAAAACACTTAGGAAAAAAGCCTGTTAATAGTGTTTATCTCTGGGAAATTTTTGACCACTAATGTCATTTAACAAAAGTATCTATTTGCTATTGTACAGTGATACACAAGATTTTTGTCCTCCTGGAACTAATATGTCGTATTTTTATAATCAGTCAGAAAAAGCAGTAAAAGTTTAATTTATAAAGATTATATATCCCACAAAAGGTTAAAAAAAATTCCTAGAATTTTTCTGGAACCTAGACTGGAAATAATTTGGGTACAAAACTAGACAGCCTGTCCCAGTAGCTTATGCTGTCAACTATAAGTTATCATGATATTACAACTGTTCCAGATCACTGTCCGAAGAAGATAGTACAGAAACTAGATACTCTGATTTCTCCTTATTGTTAACAGATTTAGGAATGTATACCAACTACAAATAAAATTTACCCAGCTGAAATTAAAACCTTCACCTTCTACCATGTTCCTTTTGTTTCTTTCCCTTCCACCACTTCCTGCTCTTGCCCCCAACAGTCCATTTATTTTTTAAAAAAGAATCTTTACATTCCTCCTCTTTCAATTAGAGACGAACAGTTTCAAATTGAGCTTTCCTCTCAAAGGGATTTTTAAGGAAAGACAGGAGCTTCAGGGAGGATCCGTGGCTGGGAAGAATGTGAAAATGTATAAAAAGTCAAAGCTGCAATACTTTAAAACATCCTGCTTGATAATATTTCTCAGATGTAAAAAAAAAAAGTAGGGATCATACTGAAACAGTCATTAATTTGGTTTCAGTATTCTTCACTGCAATTATTTTACGAGTATGTATAAAGGCTTGAAAATACTTTTATAACTTGCTGGAATTTTTAGCTTATTGCAAACATAATGATAAACAGTAAAATCACTCTATTTGTCTAAAGCTTAAACTATTCAGGACAACAGTTTGAATGTTACGCTTTTTAAAGCACATTAAGAAATGAACATAATTTGACAAAATTCCACAGGACTTGGGTCACTGATAATGGATACACTGTGAAGTAGTTTTTCAGAAATATTTTCCAGAGAACTCAAGTTATTGAAACTTGTAATAAAAATACACATGGGGTATCATAAGTGGCATTACAGAAACACATTACTCAATGATAACTCAATCACTGTAATATGAAAAGCAGATAGTAAGAGAACTAGGTGACATAATCACTAACAGTCATTTACTCCCTCACCAATGCTTAGTAAAGCACTTACCTGGAACAGGTACAGCTCTAGACACCATTAGATAGTGTAGCAAACAAAACAGAAATCCCAGCTCTCATGGATTATTTCAGTGGACCAAAATAAAGATAAATATGAAAAAAACCCAAGTAAAACATGTTAGATGGTGATAATTACAATGAAAAAAAGGTAGGAAGGATAAAAAACCAGATACAGTGTAAAAGAGAGGAGGAAGGAAGCCAGCCATGTAGCTGTCTGGGAAAAGTGCTCAGAGCAGAGGAAACATCAAGAACAAAGGCCCAAAAATGGGAAGATGCTTATTATGTGTAAGGAGCATGAAGTCGACCAGGGTGGTTAGAGCAGAGCAAGAAAGGGGGGAGTAACCGAGGAGGTTAAGAGGCAAAGGACAGTGGCCCCAGCTTGCTGGAAAATTTCAGCAAGATCACGGCCACGAATGAAAGCGATAGGTAGAAATGGGGGCTCAAGGGGGCTGAGTCCAGGTCATCAGAACAAAGGACAATACAAAGACAATAAAACGCGTTTTAGGGTGTTTAGGAATCAGAGGCTAGCCTAGTGCGCCTAAGCACACCTCATCTCTGCGCGTGCGCGCGCACACACGCACAGACATCACTGTGAAGCCACGGCATGGTTCAGGAGGTGGGAGACAGGAGAGGGTGTGGCAAATACCCTTGGGATAATTGCAGAAGAGAGACAGAGCAGAGAGGCAAAGCAGTAAAAGGCATTAGCTGCCCTTTTCATATACTCTTCACTTTCCCTAAGAAGAATAAAATTATGCTCTTGATAGTTGCTGCAGTTGTGACATCTATAAAGACAGTAAGTGGAAGTCTTAGGATCTTTGTGAGGAAAATACTCTCTCTTAATTTTCTTGTAGTAAAGGAATAAAAAGAAGAAATTAAAAAAAGAACTGGCATTATGACCACTGTATTTCATATGAACTGAACTGAACTGTTCTCACACACAGTGAATCATAATACAAAGATGACTAAAAAAATGAGCCTGAGAAGGCAAACAGGAATTTCAGTTTTTTAAGAGGCATTCCACAAAATGACTAAACCATACATAAACAAGAGCTAATCATCTCTAGTTTTACATACAGAAGGATATTGTTATAAACACACAATCTGAATTCAAAAGTATTCACAAAATAAAAGCTGGGGTCTTGCTCACAATTCAATAAGCCAGTACCAAGGAAGGGCCTAGTAAGAAGACTTGGGCCGTTTAAGGAGTTACGTTCATCCACTAGAGTTCCTATCAGAATGAAACGGTCCAGGAGCCACCCCACTGGCATCGAAATTAAACAAATGCAATTAAGCAGAAAGAAAGGATATCGTTCCTCCACCACCTGTGTAAAACAACATAACGCGGAGGTATTCACTGGTTATCCCTATGATACAAGAGCACTTCAGTTACACGAAGGACTGCCGATTGGGATAATGGAGTACAGACCATACTTTCAAAATCTAACACACAAAAAAAGCAAAAAACCTTCTCTTAGTATGCAGAGGAGTCACATTAATCAGTCAGCATAGGGCACTATCAATTCTTTCCTCTTGATCCTTCAAGAACTAAAATAATTTAAGAAATTGGTTTGCTTCTCTACGATTTTTTTTTAATCCTACATTGAGAATAACCCTCACCATTTGTCTTAATGCAAGAGCACAACAAAAAGACAACAGGTCGTATCCACTTGTAATTACGAAACGTTATCAATTCCAAAGAGAAAACTGTTCTAGCAGGAAAAAAACCCCACATGTTAATATCACATTCTAATCACTAGCTAGATACAAATGATCAAACTTCTGCCAGGAAGAGCTGTTTTTATCTGGGATGTTTGTACACATGTCACTTTGATTCAGACCGCTTACAGTTAAGATTTTGGGACACAGTTTCACAAAGCTTTTAAAAGTCAAGCTCATCCATTAAAACAAGGTTAAAAAAAAAAAAAGCAAATCTCTGCAAGTCAGTACCCCACCCTGCCGTACTGCCTTCCATGGTAACCCCGAAACATCCTTCAACACCATAAATAAACCTTAAAACCACAAAAAAGTACAGCCGTGGTTTGTAACTGTCTGGTTGGCTCTGCGATCAGTACCAGCCACGAGCCCAGGGTGTAAAAGGACCAAAAGGGACGCGGGTCGCTTTCTCCAAAATGCAACAATAACCGCCCCCGCCCGCCCCCCAGCCCCGGCCGGGGAGAGCCCGGGCCGGGGATCCCCCCGGCCTCACCTTGTAGACGTCGCCGTAGGTGCCGCTGCCGACTCTCTGCACGAGCTCGTAGTCGTGCTGCGGGTTCCGCCTCAGGATGTCCGCGGCAGGCCGCAGCGGGGCCTCCATCTTCGCTCCGGCCCGGGCCCCGCCGGCTCGGCCCGTGGCGTCCCGGTTCCCGCTAACGAGGGCGAGCGGCGCCGCTTCCCAACATGGAGCCTCGGCCCGGGCTCGGCCTGCACAAGGGGCGAGCAGAGAGGCGGGTGGGCTGGGCGCCGCGGGCTCCGACCGCGAGCGGCTCGGCAGCCCGGTCCTCCCGGCACTAGCGCCGCGGGCGGCAGGAGGAAGGGGCGGACCCGCTCCCGGCCCGAGCCCCGCTCCGCGCCGGACCCTTCCCCCGCCCGGCCGCCGACGCCGCTCGCTACCTGAGGGGCGGCCCGCAGTCGGCGCGCGCGCCCGCGCCTGCTTCCTCGACGACGCCGCGTCCCGCCCTCCCCGGCGCGCGCTGCGTGCGGCTCGATCTCGCTCCCGCGCGCGGCGCCGAGCGTCAGTCCTCCCGGGAAGGCGGACGCGCGTCCGGTCGTGGTGGCCGCACCACGTTCCCCACCCGGGGCGGCGTCACCGGGAGACACGTTCCCGGCCGGCGCGGGGCTGCGCCCAGCGGCCCGCCCGAGCGGCGCCGGCCGCGCGACCACAGCGCCCCCCTGAGGCCGGCGGCGGCGCGACACTTCCAGGCCGGCGTCGCAGCGTCCCCCGGCCCGGAGCGCCCTGTAGGGGGCGCCCTTCTTCTCGCATCCGCGCGCGCGGAGAGGCCACGCCTCCGCTGGGCCGTCGGTGGACGCGGGGGATCCGCCACACAGCCCCTGGCCCCCTCAGGTAAACATGGAGGGTGGCGGGTAGAGGGAGACGGGTGGGCGCGAGGCCGACGGGAGCGCAAGTGCTGCGCGCTCAGTGTCGAAAAGGCACGCTGGGGACACGGAGGCCTAAATCACCTGGTGGCAGGCGCTGGGCACGGAGGCGGGGGAGTGCCAGGTAACGACGCCGCGGCGCGCCCTAACTGCGCCCTCCCGTTGTGCAAACCATTCCCGGCGCTACCAGTTTGGGGCTGCACCGCACACCTGCGCAACCTGTCTTCTGCTGAGCCATCTCTGGAAGCCCCAATTCCTTTGTCCCCTTTGGGCCCAGCCGCGATGTTGCACCTGTCATGGCAATCAGGAGTTTGCGGAAGTTGAAAGTCAGGGATCATGCTTCTGGCTCTGCCACTTCCCCCGTAAGTGATCCCGGACGAGACGTCTGACTCAGCAACATCTCAGCTGCCCTTATCTGTTGTATCTTGAAGAGGATAAGGTTTTGTATTTGACACCCAAGAAGGTGTTCATAAAGCAATTTGCGAGGCTGTAAAGAGGGTTATCAAACATAAGGTTTTGAAATACTTTACAGTTCCCAATCTATCAAACAGGAATTGAGGGAAATTAGTTCGGCTGTTATTTCACAAGAAATTTTGTGGTTTCCGTCCAGTCTTGCTCTCAGGTATGGGATAGGGACCTTAAGGATAGTGATAATTTCTAGAGCCCAGTGAACATTTGCCACCAAAAGGCCAGATCATACCCAGCCACTGCATTTAGTGACTGAAACATCCCGAAAGAACAAGTTGCAGATCTTGGCATGTAGTTTTAAATGTACAGTTCAATTCAGTTTGGGGGAAATATACTCTTTGTGGTTGATCACTGTATCAATTACATAATGTAATATTAAGTTCACACCTTAAAAGCACAGGGAATATATGTTTTCTTGTGCTCTGTGCACAGAGGGCGCTTATTTAGGGAACATAAGTAAGCCCAGACTTAGAAGCACTATGGACAAAGCCTATGTGTTTGCTGCATTGAAAAAAAAAAAATGCTGAAGAACAGTTCCTTCTTTCAGAGCTTCTTGGCACCGGTTTTGGTGGGCACATACTTTTGGCTTCAATGACTCAAATCTCTTCAAATGTTCTATTGGTATCTTAGTACTTGTTTACTGTCTTTGATTCATTTTTGGGTCTTTACTCCCAGCTCTATAGGCATTGATCCTGTCTCTTGCCTGAAATCTGTTTTACATGTACTTGCATTATTCCACAGAGTTTGAGGCAATATACAGAAAAAATACATATTTTTACATGAGATAAAAATAAGTGAGGAAACTGGCATGAGGTTAAAGAGAGACAAAACAGGAAGCTGGAACAATGCACAAAAGTAGAGGGGTTTGTAGTGTTTTTGAGGTAAAAAGTTGGCCAACAGAGTAGCACATCTTCCCAGATGCTAATGGGAATGCTCACTTTGAAAGAAGGATATCTTCTGACAGTTCTTTAAATGTGTTATTTTTGAAAAGAAACGTTTTGAATGAATTAGGCAATAAAAAATTTGAGGCTGTAGGCTTCAATAAGACCCGGAAAGGCAAGTATTTTACATATTTTATGTTACCAGTTAATGGCAGATCCATATGCTTTGACCATCAACCCAGAAGCAGTGCGGAAAAAGTCAGGATTCTATGAGGTGGTTAAAAAAATATGTCTGCTATTAGTATTATTTTACTTGTACCACAAATGATGCAAAGAGGAAAACATTTGCTACCTACTAACTCCAAAAGAATTTTAAAGAGGTTAAAAATACCAGGTAAGTTAATTTTAACGAAATGCATAACATGGGTTAGTTGATAAAGAAATTTGTATTCAGTTTCCCTTTTATAAACATATAGTGAGTAAACTTAATTTTACATCTTAATTAAACACTTAATTCCAAGATGAAGGTTATATAATAATAAAATATTATAGCTAACATTCTGAGAAACTTACCAATTACCCATTTTTTGTAATGACGAAGCATAAAACATGAATACATACACCATATACAGAATATTATCTGTCATCCCAAAATCATTATATATTTTAGTGTCTTCACAATACCTGACATGTAAATATTTTCCAGCATTTACTCCTATAAGTATAATAAGCTATACTGGCTTTGCTTTATGCATTGAAATACTTTCCCCTTTCTTAAATTTCTTCAGTAATATACTAATGGTAATCTGTGAACTTCAGTTCCTGTAATTTATTATCCAAGAGAAAATGGCTCACTAAATCCCCCTAGTATGATAGGACAGACTTAAGGACAATAATTTTAGTCAATATACATGTGGAGCCCAATATGATTTTTGGATGAATTTTCCAAGATAAGGTAGTTACAAGGTATAAATTTATATGACTGAATTGATTTGTTGAATATAAGTCAATCAAACATTGCAAGACATTGTCACAATTTTTATTTGGATTTTATGAGGACAGTTTTATTTTTTTTCTGGATAACACTAGAACTCAGTCTTATTCAGAGAGATCAGGTCTTTATGCTGAGAGTTTTAGGAAGAGATAAGGAAAGCAGAGCACATCCATGTTTTATACAGTTTGATTTGACCTTTGGATATGTTCTAAAGCTATTATATTAACTTTTATCCTCAGGCTGGCTTTAAGGTATAGGAGAATTGGAGAAGGGTTGCTGTATTCAACTCACAAACTGGTCCTGTCTGCAAACCCAATAACTAAGGAAAGATAATTGACAAATAATCATAAGCTATTATCAGTTTCTTCACATCATAATAGATAAAATATTTAGAAAGAATACTTAAGAATTGGTCTAGTATTACGAGCATGAAGGTGCCACAATGTCTGCTGTGGCTCTGTCCTACAGCTGCAGAACTCTTAAGGATTTTTGTAAACATCTGTCCTTTGTGCAATGGGAAGATGATAGCAGATTCCTGTTGCTGGTTTCAGGGTGCCTCACTCTCTCTTATTGGTTCTCTTAACTCTGTGATCATTTTCAAGAATAGCCCTTTCACTAGATTCTCTTTCTGTACTGTCTTTCTAGAGCTCTGATAACAGTTACCGGAACTGGAAGTAGTGTTAGAAAAGAGACCCTCAAGATGGCTTCCAGGGAGGGTGTTACTCACACATCTGATGGTGTAGAAACTACTTGCCAATAAAAAAGAATCAATGATATTCTTTAGGATAGAGTGGTATCACAGTTACTCAGATTGTCATCAGGAGAGCCATGAGATAGAGTGCTACTGGAGGGCATATCTCTGGAAAAATGGGTCTCCAGCACTTAGCTGCCGTACCCGTGATAATTACTAAAATTGTGGTGTCATTTGGCTGCTCTGCTTTTGTGAGAAAACACAGACACACAAATAGCCATGAGGCTTAAGAAAATGTCTTTGGCAGCTTTGAAGAAGTCCATTTTTTCAAATCCAGGGCCTAACTGTAGAGGCTAGAGAGTTGCAATATCAATTAACTGTGAGACCAAAATTCTTTATGCTAAGGGAAGGGCTCTAGTGGAAATGGTCTGGGACTGTGTGACATGGGACGTGGGTGTATGAGCAGATATGAGTGAGTATGAGTATGTCAAACAAGTAGGTAGTTTCAGCACACCTTGGTTGGAGGACAGGTCTCCGAAGCATTCATACACCAAAGATGTTACAGTGTCTTGCCAAATACTTAGCCTTTTGTATACCCTGTTGTCTTTCTCTATTCATACCACTTCCCGGGAGGCCACCAAGACAAATATCCCAAAAAAACCCCTCTTTTGTGACTGTCCTCAGTAGGTTGGAGATGAAGATATGACCATGAGGATGTCACCATGAAATAAGACCAGGTGATAATGAAGGTGTTTTGACTGCAAGAATGTGGGGTGAAGGCCTCTTGATACCCAGGTCTCCAGGAATGAACAAAACCATCATCCTACTTAAGTACTACTTGACATACATGCTTGGAAAAAATTCTGGGACTAACCAGCAATGACCTCACTGAAGCAATTTATCTAATTTCCAGTCTTCAGCCAGCTCATAAAGCCGGAGTATATTAATTAAGGATGAGGCCAGTTTCCTTTGAGGAAGGATTCTGCATTGTAGCCAGGCCTGAACAATAACTGTTCCCTGAGGCTGTTTCCAGAGGACCTGTGTGACCTTTTACTAAGATGACTGTGAGCTGAAGAATGTGAAGTTCACATACTTTCTGGAGGCCAGTAGATATTGGTCTTGAATACCCTATGAATTCTGGTGACAAGAATATGGATTTAACAGTGTCAGGTAAGAGCCGGATATGGCACAAGTCTCTAACCCCAGCCCCAGCATTCTGGGAGGCTGAGGCAAGAAGATCACAAGTTAAAGGCCAGCCTGGGCAACTTAATGACTTAGGAAGACCCTGCCTTAAAAGAAAAAGTGAAGAAGGAGAAGGAGAAGAGAAGAGGAAGAGCCCACCGAATAGGGCAGGGGCAAGGTAGGGGTAACCTGGGGATGCAATTTAGTACAAAGGCCTTGGGTGCAATAAAAATGAAATGAAGTCAAATGTAGTCTTGTTTCAAATTTATTATGTAACAGATCTATCGTGGTTTAGATCTGGAGTGTCTGTGAATACTGTGTAATATTGGAGGTGGGGCCTGCCTGGAAAGGACAGATGCTTGGGGCTTGACCTGGAGGGTTGTGTGCTGGTTCTGCACTTCCTCCCAGACTTCTCTTTGTTCAGCCATGCTCTGAGAATCTCTTGTCTCTGGACCTCTGGCTCTGGCCCAGGACCCGGCTCCAGCCCTGCCAAGTGATTCTGCCATTTTCTAGCCACCCACCCGTGAGAGGACGGAGACCTTCTGAATTGTGAGCTAAAATAGACCTTTCTTCCCTAAGTTGTGTATATTGGGTACTGAGTCACAGCAACAAGAAACTAACTAAGACAAGGCCTAATGGAAGTAAAGATTCCTTGTTATTTTTCCTATTCCAAAATATATGTGAAAATAAATAGCAGAAAAGTTAGTTTATGAATGTGAACAGAATGTGAAATTCTCACATTCCTCAAGGCTATTTATGATTGATACAGTCAAGTGTAACCTCTCCAGATATCCCTTCCCTTGTGCCAAAGTACAAAATCAAAATTAAATTGTATTACTGAGGAGATTATGGAGATCATTGTCACCACTAAAGATCTGAAAGATAGAAATTTTTTGCTTTTAGCTTGTCTATTTGACCTATGCAGGGTCTGTTGATCTGTTTTGCTAGAGCAAAACATCATAAATGGGGTAATATATGAATAGAAGCTTATTTCTTATGTGGTGGAGTTCCAACATCAAGATGCCCAGTCTGCTGAGGGCCTTCTTGCTGTGTCATCATCCCATAGCAGAAAGACAAAAGACCAATGGCACATGCAAAACAGAGGGAGGAGGATGTCAGGCAAACTTGTTTTTTTATGAGGAACCAAATTCCAAGATAATGACTTTAAGCCATTTGTGAGACAGAACCCTCATAACCCAACCACCTCTTACAGGTCCCACCTTTCAGCACTTACATGAGGGATTATGTTTCTAGCATATGACTTTGGAGGACACATCTGGACTCTAGCAAGTAGCCAAATTAGCCATGTTGATACCAATCATATTTGCAATGTCATGTGTGGGATCATTACTACAGGAAATCAGTACAGACCTTAGCACTTGTTTACTTGAACCCCAGAATGTAACTTTCTTTACAATTTCATCAGTGAAAATAAACAGGAACAGTTTGCTTATATGATTATGATTGCACTATGGCTATACTGCTTTATAATAGAGTATTATTCTAGATGGACCTTTGATTTTTCATATCCAGAGAACACCATGCTAGTATCTTATTTTGATGATATTATACAGATAGGACTCAGCAGGAAGCAACAACTATCCTAGTTACTTTTAAAAGACTATTATACTGGGTGAAGTGGTATGTGCCTGTAGTCCCAGATACTCAAGAACCTCAGGCAGGAAGACTGCATCAGCACAGCAGTTTGGAGCTAGCCTGGGTAATGCTGAAAGGATCTGTATTTTAAGATAAAAACAAGAGATTCTTAGGATCTCTTAAGGATGAAATATAACCAGTTCAGTGACCTGCCACATAAATGAAATTTCTAACAACCCAGTGGAACTGTGGTACTGCACCTTGCATTGTCCACTTCAAAGAAAGATGCACAGTTGGTTACCATCTTTGGATTTCAAAGATAACATACTGCATTCACTGTTCTCTGACCTTTTTACCTTATAGCTTAGAACTACCATATTTTCACTGGACTTGGGACAATAGACTGCTTGACTACTGATCCATGCTATGGTGCAAGCTGCCCTGACACAAAGACTTTAAGACTCAGCAAACCCAACAGGAAGTACAGATACTGTATGAAGTTTCTTGTAAGCCCAATGAGAGACTCACAGTGCTAGGGATTGTACCTAGAGTTTTGGAGTACAAATTTGTCCTCATCTGCTGACAGGTGTTCTCCAGTTGAAGGCAACTTTTGGCTTGTCATCAAGCCCCTTGGTAGAGACCACTAGAACGTGGCATACTAAGTGATTGTGACATAAATTGCTCTTTAGGAATGGAGTGTTATCTGACTTACTGAACCGTAAATTGAACATGGACTGCAGAATTCTATTATGAAATGGGAGAGTATATACTAGAGTAGCCTGAGATGATTTGGAGGTTACACAAGTACGTTACATAGTTAAACTTCTGTTGCATTGGCTCTTACTTTGTTACCTCTCCCTTACTACATTTATGGACTCATGATCATTTAGTAGAGGATGAACAATTAAAGGCCTGGTTTATTAATAGTCTGTGTGGTGTACTAGAGCCAACTTGAAGGAGCCAGACACTGAGTTATGGTCCCATTCCATAATTAGATGGCCCTAAGCAACAGTGATCCAGAGAAATTTTCTCCATAAGCATAACTTTGAATAGTCAATCTAAATAACCTCTTTGTTTGGAAAGATAGTTGGCCTGAGATATGAATATCTGCCAGTTTACGCACAGTAGATAACGGGCTGGACAATGACTTAGAAGGCAGAAATTCTGAGATAAAGAAGTTAGTGGGAGAGGTATTATAGATGAATTCTCAAAAGTGCCCAGCATGTGAAAATATTTATGAACCACATTACTCTGGCAAACCACCAGAGGGCATCTCTCTGGGGTAATCAGTTTTACATGAGAATCTGCCTTATGGGCAGCACTCAGCTTCTTTACCCAGTCACTGAGTGGGCTTATGTGGTAATAGGAATGAAGCTAAGAGTGGATTCAACAATTTGGATTTCTGCTTCCAGGTATAATTCAGTTACTGCCACGATGGTGTGTATTACAGTTTGGATCTGTAATGTTCCCCAAAAGCCTCATGTGTTTGGATGCTGTTAAGAAGGGCAGAAGGGGCAGGTCACTAGAGTGGGACACGGAAGGGCACCTTTGCTCTTCCTCAGTCCCTTGGCTTCCCCTTCTGCCATGCTGTGAGGAGCTCTCTAGCTGCACCCCTGCCATGTACATGCCAGCTTTCCATGTATGAAACTGTGAGCTTCCTCCCTTAAATTATGGATGTTGGTTGTTCCATCACAGCAATGAGAAAATAACCAATACAGAAATTGGTATCGGAGGTAGTAAGCAGCACAGGTGGGTGCCAGTTGGGGACCCCTGCATGCAGTTTTGGCTCCTCTGGGCACAGGGGGCCCACATGCAGTTGCTCATGCACTTCAGGCCCTGTGGAGAATGGCCTGCTGACCTTGGGCTGGACAGGTCAGGGAATGCCCCCTCCACCTGCAACTTTGTGACCTTGGGCACGCCATGGCTAGGAGGGTGGACAGCAGGTGTCTTCTGTGTACATGCTGAGCTGTGCCCAGGTTGGTGCTTGTGGTCTAGGCCCCACAGCAGAAGGGCCCCAGTCGCATCCTCTCATCAGTTCTCTGATCATCATGAGGCCCAAAGGCTGCATTTTCTGCCTTCATCCCCTGAGGCCTGTGCAGCTGTTGTCACCACCTCACATTCACCCACACGGCTAGGTACTGCCACCCCACATGACCTCATGTACAGCCCAGAGATCAGGTCCACTGCCCATTGCCTGCATGCCCTAGACTTTTTTAGACTCTACCTTAGCAGAATGAAGGTTCTCCATCCTACGAGAAGATCTCCCAGGAGTCTTCCATGGGGATGGAGTTCACATTAGGCAAGGTACCTGTAGGGACCTCCTCTTGCACCCCTCCAGTAGCAGGGTCTTGGGTTGACTCCCTGCCACACACATCTCCCCTCCAAGTCCAGGCTCAATACCGCCTTTGTCCCACAGGCCTGTGCTTTCCCTATCATGCCACATTGGTGTGGGGTTAAGATTCATGAGTGTCACCTATATCTATGCCAAAGAGGACATACCGTGGGTGCAAAGAGGACATGGCAGTGCCTCATGCACTGGAGTCCCAACTACTGTCCAGCAAGGGGTTGGTATAACGAACTCCAGTATTTACTGAGTAAATGACAGTAATGTCCCTTGTGATATACTAATAACCATTTGTCCAGCAATTATACCAGCCACTCTGCCTGAAGAAAAGAAAAGATATTGGTATCAGAGAAGTGGAGTTGTTTCTGTGACTTTACCTGACCATGTGCTTTGGAAGCCTTTGGAGCTGTTCTGTGGGAGGAATTTGATTTGGAAAGGTTTGAAGATGCTAGCTGGAATGCTGTGAGCCAAGTTCGATAGGAGATTCTAGTTAGAGTTCAGAAGACCAGAATGCTGATACAAGTGTAGATTGTAAAGGTCAGGCTCAAGAAGTTTTAGATGGGAAAGAGAACTTAATTGGCAATTGGCAATCGAAACCATGCATGCTATGCTGTGGCAAGAAGCATGTTGGTATTTTCCTCTTGTCCAGACACTGCCTGAAACTGAGATTAAGTTTGAGGGACAACTTAATCTGGTGGAGGAAATCTCAAGGCAGCTGAGTGTTCATGTTGGCACTTGGGTGGTGCTTCTTGCTTTTAGCCAACTCTATTGTGAAAAGCAGGAAAAAATGGCAGAGAAAAATGTTGTAAAATGTTTTCAGTTTTGCCAGACTGAAAGGGCCTGCAGAGATGGGGCAGAAGAGCACAGAGAAGTTAGAGATTAGCCAAATACTTGGAAGCAGGACTACAAAAAGATGCCTTGAGGGAGTGTCAGGAATCAATAAGACCCCACCCTTTGCCAATTAAAGGGTAGAGAGCAAAGGACCTTGATCTGAGAATAATACCCCAGGACATCCTGTAGGGTCAAAGAGAAAAATGTTTGCTGGAGTTCAGTCATCTGAGAATAATACCCCAGGACATCCTGTAGGGTCAAAGAGAAAAATGTTTGCTGGAGTTCAGTCATCTAAAAACTCAGAAACTTCTGCAGGTATTCTCCAAGGGGACCAGACTACTACTACTCAAGCTGGTGGTAGACTTTGGTGACGTTCATGTCTTGACTTTATAGATACAGAGGGTTCAAGAATGGAGTCATTGAGGCTTCCACCCAGATTTCAGAGGAAGGCCTTGGAGGTTAGGCAGTGTGCCTCTGGGAGGTTAATGCATGAAGTTGTGAAGAAGAAACTTAAGGTGCAGTGGAGACCGTGAAAATTTGTTAATGCCAGAAATAAATTGTCTGCTGAGGAAGACTGCAGTCTCGTAGTAGAGCCAGCTCAAAAGAGAAGCTATAAAGATTGTAGCAAGAGGTAATGCTGTAAGGATATTTCTAACCAAACCCTTTGAAGCTCACATCTCACCACAGTTTGCATGGGATGCTGGACATAGAACTACAGGATTTATTTTTAACTCTTGTCCTGCTAGGTTTAGAACTTGCTTTGGTCCAGTTGTTTTCTATCCTTCTGTTCCTCTTTTGGAATTGGAATGTTTACCTTGTGCCACTGTATGGTAGAAATGCTTAATTTCCAATTTTCATAGAAGTTCACAACTAAGAATTTGCCTTGAGTTTCAGAGGAAATTTTGGACTTGGACTTTTTAGCAATGCTAGAACTGTTAAGACTTTGATAACTGTTAGAAGAGGATTGAATACATTTTGCATAAGGAAGTGTACATGAGTCCTTTAGGGGCCAAGATTAGAATGTTATGATTTGGATCTATAATGTCCCCAAAAGCCTCATGTATTTGGATGCTGTTAAGAGGAGAGGATAGAACACTGAGGCTTGACCCAGCAGGTGTGGATCACTGGGGCAGAACCTGAACAGTACTTCCCGGTTCCTCAGTACTTTGACATCCCTTTCTGCCATGCCACGAAGAGATATTCATCTCTACCCGTGTCTGTGTGTTTACCTTTGCCAGCTGCCCATGTATGGACTGTGACCATCTGAAATTAAAATAAATCTCTCTCCCTTAAATTGTGGAAGTTGTGTGTTCTGTTCCAGTAACAAGAGAGAAACTAAGACAGAGTATTAAACCTTCTTGTAGCAGAGATCATTGCAGATACCCGGGTAGGATGCTATTCTCTGAAGGGATTGTTAGTCAACTGGGTAACAATTTAATCACACCCAGTTCCTTCCACTATGGAGAGAAAAGCAGTATGAGTTCACAGGAATAGATATATATTCCAGGAACAGGTTTATCTTCTCTGTCTGTAAAGCTACCTCTAGCACCACAATTAATGGACTAATCAGATGTCTTATTTCATTATTACCTATCACAAACAACATTATCTTTGAACAAGAAACTGGTTTCTGTGAGGGAAGTGTGGCAGAACAGTTAATTGATCTTATCTCAAAGCCACCACTCAGAAGCAGCTAGTTTGATGGAATGGAGGGGATGTCTTCTGCTGAAGGATCTGCCATGATGCTGACTTAGAAATAACCTCTGTGAAGATAGTGTGTAGGACTTCACCCAGTAGCCACCCAGTTTCAGAATGTATGGGCCTGGGCTTCAGAGGGCAAGGATAGAAATAGCTCTTCTATTATTACTAAGTTTCTTGAAAAATTTCTGTCTCTATACAAATTTTCTCTATGACTTTATCTCTATGACATTATACTTGGTGAGTTTGATGGCTCTAGTCCCCCAGGGACATATCCCACCCCCCCATCACAATTTCACAATTGTAATTAATAGGAAATGGAAACTACCATCTGGACATCTTAGAGTCTGCAGACCACTGAACCAACATTAGAGAGGGGGACATTGACTGATTTGGGGTCATCTGTTCTGATTTTCATAGGAAAATAGGTTGGTGCTCTACAAAGGGAATAGGAAGACTGTGACTGGAACTCCAGATATGCAGCAGAATGCCACTTAGTATTCACAAGACTAATATTACTGGCCAATGGGAATTTGTGACAACCCAGTAAGGATAGGGCTGTGCCACCAGAAAAGGTATTAGTAGAGTAATGGAAAATGGAACCCAGGATTATCACCTGGGGTATTGGGCCCAAAAACTCCCATTTCTCTTCTCTCCTTACTACTGGAACCACACTTTACTTGACCTTTACCTGGTGGTCCACACTGAAGGAAAAACTCAGTTGATCTAGACTCATTTCCCTTGTTAGGGAAACTTTAGCCCTGCATAGTCCGAGAAGGTGACATGTGAGGTAAGGTCTGCTGCAGTGCTTCTAAAAGGCTTTCTTTGCTTTTTAACAGTGCACAGAAGATGCCAACGTCCCTTTCTCTGTCCCTAGGCATGGCTACCTGCCTCTAATGACTGGGTCTGAAAAGTCCATTTGTGAACCCATGATAGGAGCTGACATTAGAAAAGAAGAAAACACATAGAGGGTAGCAGAATGCAAGCATCATTGTTGTGGCAGTCTTCTGGTCACTTTTCAGTTTGTCTTCTTTCTATAGTATCAATTTCCTTAAATTTTAGTTTCATACATGGTATATTTATAGGGGAGGTGGTGTTTCAGTAGAAATGATGTTTGGTCAATGGTACGTAAGTAGAGATGACATGTGCACCTTCTGGGTTATATTCTTAGAAGAGGTATATTCTTTTTTCCACTATTTTTATTAATATACAGATGTCATACATAGTATTTACAATGAATTTGGGTGTTTCGTACATCTACATATCACATCGACTTTACAATCCCTTCCCATTTTCTACCCTCCCACCTGCTCCCTGTCCCTTCCCTTGACTCCAGCTATCACTTCGTATGGTTCCAAGGAATGTCTGTGTTTTGGGTTTTCCAAGTCCGAGAAACCATACAGTGTTTAACATATTAATCTTATGCACTTAAGTCACTTCACTTAAGTCACCACTCTACCTCAGCTTCCTATTCCTCTGATGGGTTCACAGTAGTTAGATCTTGATATCTCTTCTCTAAATCCAACCAATCCCTTTATTGGAATATTCACCAAAAGTTTTTTTCCATATTTTCCTATATCTTTGTTGTTATTGTTACACTTGGCCTTACCCACCAGTTCCCATTAGAAAATAACTATAAGCATGTAGTTCAAAAGACTAGTTAATTTGGGAAAGAGAAAAAAAAAAGATACATAAAATTCAATTGCCTTAGCTGAATACTGGAAGGTGCATATTTTTACATTCACAAGGTTATCTTTACATCAATCAGTTTCCTTAGAATAAACTTTCACTAGTGACCTGATAAGCGAATTGCTACAACAATACCAAGTTAAAACTATATCACATTGCTACATTAAATGAAGTCAAATCTATACCACATAAATATACTTCAAGTGACAGACATGAAGGCAAATTTAGTTATTTCAGAATTCCTTAACTTTCATATCTTATTTACTCATATTTCACTAATTACCAACATACTTTTTTCTCAGCTCATTCTCCTCTAGCTGTTGTCGCTTCTTCTCTGGGGTCATTGGTGTCGCTGGTCTCCCTTTTACTTTCCAGGTTTCCTTTAAGTATTTTCTGCAATACTGGTTCAGTGGCTGCAAATTCCTTTAAGCCGTCTCTGTCATGGAAAGTTTTAAGTTCTCCCTTAAAATTAAAAGATAATTTTGCTGGATATATCAGTCTTGGTTGGCATTTATGTTCTTTTAGTGCTTGGATGACACTGCTTCAAGATCTCCTAGCTTTTAGAGTTTGGATTGAAAAATCTGCCGTTATCTTGATGGGCTTATCTTTGTAGGTCACCTTCTGTTTTTCTCTTACTGCTTTTAGTATTTTCACTTTGTGTTGGGTTTCTAGAATTTTAATTATGATGTGTTGTGATGAGGATCTCTTCTGATCAAAGTTGTATGGTGTTTTATATGCCTGCAATAGTTTCATGTTCATTTCTTTTCTTAGATTTGGGAAATTTTCTTCCATTATTTCATTAAACATGTCCTTTAAGCCTTTTGTTTTGTCCTCAGTCTTCTCCTCGATTCCCATAATTCTGAGGTTGTTTCTCCTTGAATCGTCTATCAGCCGTTGCAATGATTTGCTTTCTTTATTTGCTTTGTGTTCTTCATGGCCTGTATGTTGCAGCTTAGTCACTTTATTTTTATGTCTGACATTCTAATCTGAAGTTGTTTAAAGTGGTTGCTTATTATTACCTGTGTGTTTTTCATTTCCTGAATATCTGCATTTAATTTTCTGTATCTCTGCTGTGTTCTTCTCTATTTTCTTCTTTTGTTTTCATTATCTTCTGGTATATTTCTTCTCTGGTCTCCTCTAGCTGCTTTTCAAGGCTTGTTTTTTGCTTATCTATGTATTGGTGTAGCTCTTCTGCTGTCTGTTTTATTTCCTGTTTTAATTCCTGCTTTAATTCATTGAATTTCTGGGCCCAGAAATTGCCATCATTTTTGTCATATTCATCTTTATTTACCCTGATATCATCTCCTGGGGTTTCAGGTCTTTTTATAGGAGATTTGTAACCATACTTCCCCATTTCTTCTTTGGTCTCCTCTAATTTCTTTTCAAGGCTTGCTTTTTGCTTAGCTAAGTGTTCTTGTAGCTCTTGCGCTGTCTGTTTTATTTCCTGGTTTGCTTCCTGCTTTAATAATTCCTGCTTTAATTCCTGCTTTATTTCACTGGCTATCTGGGCCCAGAAGTCACCATCACTCGTGCCCATCTGTTTTTTGAGTTCTGCAATTTTGGCACCCCTTGTACCATCCCCTGGGGAGTCAGATCTTTTTGTATAAGATTTGTTACCACGTTTCCCCAAGGTTCTGCTACCTCTGACTGTTTCTGGTGCGCAGGGAAGAAAATGGCTCCTGCTGACGTCACTGCCTGCGATGGCTGTTCATTCCCGTTTCTGATCTGGGGTCCTGGGGCCTTTTCTAGGGGGGAGCCCTCGCTGTGTTTGTAGTACACACACCCGTGGGTTGGTGCTTTCAAGTCTGGGGCCGCCCGCTGCCAATAATTCCCACTTATCCCTGTCCGCGCTTACCTCAGGCTGAGGTTCTGGCCTCTGGACCTTGTTTGTGATCTGTGGATGCCAACAGCTTGGGGCCTGGCCGAGTCAGCTGTTTTCCTCCTCATCTGATGTGACTTCAGGATATCAGACCCGCCCGCAGCCTCCTCTCCTGTTGTTGTGTGCTCCATTCTCTCCCAGCTCCGTTCTCTCCCAGCTCCGCTCTGTCGGATGTTCAGGTCCCTGCGTGCTTTCCTCCGTCCGCAGCTGCCTGCCATTTGGAGCTGGCTGCAGCCGTTTCCTTAACCGCAGGGATTTTTTTCCCCCCTCTGGTTTCGATGATCCTTCGGAGTTTCTGGCCTCCCCCTGGTCATCTTTCAGTTTTGGGGAATGCTCCTCTCTTTCCTAGCTACACTAACCACTCCTTTTCTAACTTTCTTCCTGACTTTTTAAGTGAGTTGATGAGGAGACATTGTTGCAGTGCTGTTACTCAGTCGCCATCTTGACCGGAAGCCAGAAGAGATATATTCTTTTCCTTCCTTTTTCTTCCTCCTTCTGACTAGAATGAAAATGTTAATGTCCTAGTAAGCACAGCCATCTTGGATCATAGGATGGAAATCTCAAATAAAGGATGGAAGAAGGTCTAAAGAGCTTGAGCTCCTTGTTATTTTAAAGCCACTATATTAGCCTTGGATGGCTTATGCTCACATTATTTCAAAAGAGAAAAATAAATATTTGTCTAATTTAAGCCCTTTCATTTCTTTGTACAGTAACCAAATTTACTTCCTGAACAATGTAATCAATAATGTTGAACTAATCAATTAGCCACCCCAGGACTAACCTACCTTCAATCAAATTCTTATGTGAGAGTTAACGTTGTTTTGTTTAAGCCATCTTGAGATTCATTGAGAAGTGTTTTCATTGATATTAATAATACTTTTTAAAGATTTCTAATTATAGAGGGAAGTAGGGTGTTGGGGTGTCAAATATAGAGAAACATTTTATTTATGATGGGACAAAATGAACATGATCAAGGAACCAATAGAAAAAATAGTTCAGGCTACCCAAAGGTAAATAATAATTTGTAAAGTAACACTTTGGAGAATGAGAGAGTGGCTCTAGAGTGCTAAGGTACAGATGGAACTGACACACTTGCGTCATAAAGGGAACGAAGTACTGGTGTGTGTTACAACATGGACAAAGCTTGAAAACACGCAAGTGAAACAAACCGAGCCACAAAGGTGGCTTACATGAAAGTCCTAGAATGGACAAATCATTAGCAGGCATCCTCTAATTTCCTCCCCACTATTTCCCACCAGCTCTAAGTGGCAGCTGATCTTCCTGTCTGCTGATTTGCCTGTTCTAGGACTTTCATGTAAATAAAGTCTATAATGTATGTTGTAACACACATCAATACTTCGTTCCCTTTGATGACCAAGTAATATTCCACTATATGGACATGCCACCTTTTATTTATCCATTCACTAATTATTTGGCATTTGGGTTGTTTCTGCCATTATTCTATTTTATGACACTTTTGTGGATATTCTTACACAAGTTTTTATGTGGATATGTGTTATTGTTTCTCTTGGATCTATTATTATGCATGGAATGGCTTGACCATATCCTGTGTTTAATTTTCTGAGGGACTGCCAGACTGCTGTCTAAAGAGGCGACACCCTTATCTGTTCCATCTGCAGTGCCAGAGTGTGTCAGTTTCTCCACATCCTAATCATCTGTTGTCTTTTTTTAAAATCATAATCACCCTTGAAGTCATGAAGTGCTGTCTTACTGTAGCTTTGATTTGCATTTTTCTAATGACTAAAGATGCTGAGCAGCGTTTCATATCCTCACTGACCGTGTGTATGTCCTCCATGGAGAAAGGCCTATTTAGAGCTTTTGCCCATTAAGAAAACTGGGTGTCAGAAAGTATGAGGGGTAGTTTCAGGGCTGGACAGATAGCACAGAAGTTAAAGCACTTTTCTAACAAGCTCAAGGCCCTGAGTTCAATTCCCCAGCACCACATAAAGCTGGACATGGTGGCACACACCTGTA
This sequence comes from Ctenodactylus gundi, assembly GCA_004027205.1. Taxonomy (NCBI): domain Eukaryota; kingdom Metazoa; phylum Chordata; class Mammalia; order Rodentia; family Ctenodactylidae; genus Ctenodactylus; species Ctenodactylus gundi. The sequence goes on from PVKB01000428.1 coordinate 506,016, forward strand.
ATCCCAGTACTCAGGAGGCTGAGACAGGAGGATTGCTGTAAGCCCAAGGCCAGCCTGGACTCCATAGTGAGTTCAGGACCAGCCTGGACTGCAGAGTAACACCCTGTATCAAAAAAAAAAAAAAAGCTAAATATCATTTGGTCTTTCTTATGTGAAAAAAACCAAACCATAAAAAATGTAAGAGATGTGGAATAAAGTAAGAAGATGAACTTTGTGGAGAGGGAATGGGAAGGGGACAGGTAAGAGGGTGGGAAAGGGAAAGGGAGGTGATATATATACAATTTTTTAAATTTAATTTAAAAAATCTCCCAACATTAAATGTGCTAACTACATGTTATTGGAGAACATCACTAAACTACTGAAATAAAGCAATATTTTGAAAATAAAGAGGAAAAAAAGAAAATTGTGTGATTCAAATTGTATTGGACTACAACTTTGTGTTACAGTGTAATATCTGAGTACATTCTCTCCCTCTGCCCTATGCGCCTTTCTTTATTTGTAACATTACTATTAACTGTGAGAATGCTGTGGCTATTTTGCAACAGGCATTTGTTTAACCCTAATGCACCCATAAGATAATTTCGTAACTTCAAATGCATATATGCTGGGGGAATGTTTACAAACTAAAGCACAGTGTACCATAGTTTCTGTCTTTGGGCTTTTAGTATAGAGTGAAAATAGTAATTTTTAAATTTCTCTGGTTCTTTCTTCCAGTGCCCTTCAGTTTGTTACCTATCTGTAATACAGTTAGAGTCACTTAAAAAGAAAACCATTTGTGATTCTATTTTAGTTTTCTCCCTGTGCTGGTTAATTTCATTTATTTGTTTATTTTGGAGACTAAAACAGTACCATGGTTCTGAATCAGATTTATTTACTCATCTATGTATGGACATTTAGTTTGTTACCCAAGTTTTACAGTTACAATAAGTAACACTGTGGTAGCTGGAGGAATGGCACAGAGGTTAAAGTGCTTGCAGGCACAAGGCTCTGAATTTGATTCCCCAGCACTACATAAACCTGGGCATGATGGCGGGGTGAGATACTTGCCTTTCAGTTTTCACTGGCGTTCGGGGAATGGAATTCTGTTGAACATAGCCTCTTTTAAAGCCATAGCATAAGCGTGTTTGCAGAGCTCACAGCTCTGAAGCCACCAGAACAGCTCACTGCAGTGTAGACTGCATGAGATTTGGCAGCAGTGGGTGAGAGAATTTGGCTTGGGATATGTTGGTTATGAGATGTCAGGAACACAAAGTGGGATGATCTGAGACAGTTACGAGCCCATAGTGTAATAACTCTCTGTTCTGAAGAGCATGAGAGTGTAGATTTGGGGATCGTCAGGATGGAGGTCCTGTCCAAAGTTGTCACAGTTAGTTGTGTTGACAGAGTGAGGAGCTGCTTGTTCCAGGCATTAAGGAGCCAGCAGTGATCTTCCAAGGAGAACTGATTGGTAGGGTGTGTGGGCTGCACCCAAATGCAGGAGAAACCCGAGGGGTGATGATTGATGTGAAGGTGTCTGTGGGCCAGGGGCAAGGCATCCGGGATGCTGACAGCTCACTCAGCCTGTAGGGAGAGGCAGGAAGCAGCAAAAGGATTGAGAATATTTTTTGAAGTACTATTACCTCTTGGTTTTCATTCCGAGTTGTCTGCAGCCTCTGCCGAGACCCATCAGCTATGTATCACAGTATGATTCTGTGTCCGTTATTTACTATTCAGCTATTAACTCCAGACTTTGACTGCAAATCTCATGGGGAGTGGCGCCCACAAGGTGGAGAGCTAGCTTGTTACAGATTGGCATGAACCTCCAGCTCTTCTTGATCTAAATTTTGCTTAATTTCAAAATGTAGGATTGGCTCTGTAAACACACCAGAACTACACAATATCCTCCTTACTAACATGACCTTGCTTTTTAAATGGAGGGGGAGATGCCAGGGGGTACACGTAGGCTGTTTAGCTGCTTTGGCTGCGTAAGTGTTGCCAGCATGCGCGCACCAATGAGTAATGGTCCCAGAGGAAGCAAGTGTTTGAACATCCAGCATAATGCAGTGTGCTGGGCCGTGTTTCTGCCTCTACATAATGCTGTTACGTGCTTTGGGAGGGCGTGTGCGAGGGGGTGCTGTTTATTTGGGTGTGTTTCCCGCGGAAGATGTTGCAGTACGTCGTCTGTCACTGTCTTGGCACTCTGGGGGTGGGCTGAGGTAGGGAGGGTGTGACGCTGGTGTTTGTGTGAACCCGGGCTGGTGATGCTGAGCTTGGTTCATCCGCTTTCTCCTCCCTTTTCCTCCCAGCTCCTTCCCACTAGCGCCACAGCAACGTCTCAGAGTCTCGGGTAACTGCGCCCAGCACGGGTACCGAGCCTGCCACGGCCAGCAACCTGCGGCCGGCCCGCCGGCGAGGAGACAGCGAGCGAGCGCAGTGACCGCGCTTCAAGGCCCCCAGCCCGCGGACCACCATGGCCAAGAGCCGCAGGGACCGGAATAGCTGGGGTGAGTACGGTGGTCCTCGCCGCCCGTACGGGGGTGGCCCGCGGCCGGGGCTCCTGGAGACACCGGCCACCGGAGCCGCCGGGTGCCAGCGTCCCTCAGCGGAGGAGCCAGGCCGCGTCCCCGCCGAGCGGCGGCCGGTGCAGGCCGGGCCTCCGGCTTCGCCCCCTCACGCGCCTCCGCCCAGCATTTGGACAGCACCCACTGGAGTGTGGCCCGCCGTGCCGCCTGGGTGCCGCGGGAAGGACGGCAGGATGCGAGCGGAGGGGCCGTCGCTGCGGGGGTGGGGCGTGGTGGGGGTCTGCCGGAGCCCGGGCCCCTTCCCCCTGGAGCCGAGCGGCGCCCAGCAGGGCGCGGGGGAACAATGAGGCTGAGCGCCGGGGTCCGGGAGGGGCGCGCGAGACGCGGCAGCCTGGGGGCCGGGCGCCCTCTTGGGAGTCCCCGGCGCCGCGTTCGCTTGAATTTAGGGTTTGAGTGAGGGACTCGGGGGAGCTCGGGAGCCGAGTTAAGGTTTCCAGTCTCTGCCACCGGAGCACCACCCATTCGGGCCGGCCCCGCGGCGGCTTTGTTCTTGGTTGTTACCTTTTGGAGGTACTGGGCTCATGATTCAGCACGAGGCCGGAGGGGGTGGGGGAGCGACTAGGCCCTGCGGGTTCGCGCGGCAAGTGGGTGGGCGGCGCTCACGCAGGCGGAGAAGAGCCAGCTCAGTGATGCGGGAGGAGGCGCGGCCCGCCCTCCGCTGCACCAGCCGCTGTTCTGGGTGGAGAGTGTGGGCTGCTTGGCCCGCGTCCTTTTCTTTGCATTGGGTTCCCAGTTTCTTACCGTCTTGAAGCGTAACCAGCATCTTAGGAACTAAAAACGCATTTTATTATCTGAACTGGTGGGGGTCTCATGCCACTGTGGATTCTTATTTTGAAAGTTCACATTCCCGGGAGTTCAGAGCTTTTCTCTTCAGCATTTTGGTGAGATCTCTGCTGTAACAGTCTGTCTGAGCAAGAGGCATAAATGTAAACATTAGTTGGTTATTTCATTTTACTTTTAGCAGAAGATCCATCACTGTCTCCTTGCTTTTGGTTGCTCCCAGGGGTCACAGGATCAGTTCGACCTCCAGGGAACAAGGCTTACATTTGAGAGATGGTCCAAGGCCTGTGATAGCATTGGAGCAGGGAGGTCTACTGAGTTTTTCAAAAGTAGTTCCATTTTCTAAAATCATCATACCCTAATTTTAGTAGGTGAACTACTGCAATAGAACAGATTTTATTTTGTTTTGTTTTTGCTCCTTTTGATCTGGCAGATGGTTTCAGAATCAAGATGTATCTGTTCTCGCCAGTTTTCTCTCAATCTCTGCATATTGCTTGGCGTCCTCCTGTGAAGAGACAGGCATTCCGAGGATTATATTTTTTTCTTCTTTGTAATCCTTTGAGTCATTATTCACTGTTGGGTTAGAAATTTCTTAAGTGGCGGAGGATTTTTTGGGGGGTGGGGAATGTGGTTCTCAAGTGGGATTTGCTTAAAAATCACACCTGGAACTTCTTGGAAGCACAGGTTCCTCTATCTTCCAGTCAGTTCTTGAATCAGTAGAAATGAAACAGGGTCCAGGAATCTGCCTTTTAATTGTAGATGATTGAGAAACAGATAGTCTTTGTATGTTATTCTGCAAAACACACTTTCAATTCATTTATGTTGATAAAAAAATCCCAAATGGTTTGCTCCAAAGTCATCAGGACAGTTTCAACTCACAAGATAGACTTGAAAAAGAAATGCCAGAGTCACTATGTGCTCTGAAAATTTTCATAGAAAAAAGAAAGAATTGTGGCATCTTAATGTTCTATGGAAATTATTTACTATTGAGGTTTCTCTTTGCTGTGAAGTAGATATGACACAAATGATATGAAAATCTAACATGAGGTAGAAGTTAAAGGCTTTAGTAAAGACATTAGGCATGTCTGTCTTAATTCCATTTTTCACCTGCATATAGTACAGTGCTTAGAACACAGTAGGTGTTTAATGATACCAATAGTGGCGAACATCATATGGAGTAGGTAATATAATTGTTGTTTAACATATTAAAAGGTAAGCTGATTAAACGATAGAGCCAGGGTGCCAACTGGCAGCTTGATTTCATCCTCACCATTATTCTGTACTGCCTCTTTGTTGAACAGATAATACTTGCTGTATTGCATAAAATCAGTTTTCAGTGCCCATTCACCTGCATTATTGTATTTGGCTTTTAAGATATTTTGTATCTTAGAACATATTATTCTCTGTTTTGCAGATAAAAAGTCCCAGGTCAGTTAAGTGACTTAGTGAAAGTCATACATTTAATAAGTTAAAGGACTGAGGTTAGAAACTAAGAAAATTTTTGTTTTGGAATTTACTTTTCATAACATGATACTGTGAACTGTTTTTAGATTGTTACTGTTTCATATTTTTTCTTTTCATGAAATATATAGTTTTAATTAAAAATGCACTGAGGTTTGAGAGTGATAGAGAAAACAGGTCCTCATAGAAGCCAGAGCTATCTGATGTGAAGAGTCTGGTCATGAAAGTTTGACAAACACTACTGAACTATATTGAGGTGGGATAAAAGAAAGAAAGATAGGTGGGAAGGAGACAAGGAAATTCAATGTTTTGTCTCCCTCACTACCTCAAAATTCTGCATCAAATCCCTACTCAACTCTGTATGCAGGAATGTTGATTATTTAGGAAAACCTGGCAAAACATTTCTTAGCCGTAACTTTACCTGGCCAATCTCATTCCTGTTTTACACTGAGGACACCACGATGAGAGTAACTGAAGTAATTTTCAAGGTGTGCAGGATGCTCAGTTGCCAGCTTTTCCAATATCCCGTTCCAGACTCCCCTGGAGCAATGCCTAGAAGTCTTCAAACCTACAAACCTCGGAATCCAGGAAAAGCAGAGCCTGGCAGACCATTCATGATGAGATCACCTCCCCACAAACAGGAGCAATTACCCCATGGCTGGCACTGAGGCAACCCCCTCTGGAGTAAGGACAATTATCTCTTGGGAACTGAAGTGTCCCTGGAGCCATAAGGATTCCCCTGGGGCCACGGAAACCAGTGCTGAGATAATCCACTGGCTTTGGCCTTTTGCTTTTGAAAGTGGCCTGGTCTGAACTCTGCATCAGAATGTGCTTCCTCTGGTTACTCTAGCTGGACTCTTTCCTAACCTCCCTTTCTTGCTCACTCTGCCTAATAAACCTAGCTAGGCCTTACACTGACAGGTCCTGAAATTCTTTTTCTGTGACACAAGTCAAAGCCTACTGGGCATGGAGTTAAGGTCCCATCTCTTCTCCTCGGATCCCATCCCATGACATTATCTCCTAGCTAAGTAAATATTTTTCAGATAAGGTAGAAAGGAAAAAACAAGGTAGATAGTCCATAATTGGAGAATATAATGTTTCCCAGGGGTGGGGGAAAAGGTACTAAAGGTGTAGCTCAGAGGTTAAGAGCTCGTGTCCTCGTGTCTGGTAAGTGTGGGGTGCTGGCTTCAATTCCCCAGAACCACATAGGTTGCTTGGAGGCACACAGCTCACCCCTGGGAACTAAATAAGTAAACAAAAAGAAAGGTATTTACCACTGGGCCTGGCTCAATTTTTAATTTTTTTAAAGAAAAAAACATACTTACAAAAATATGTACAGGGTACCTGAAATTGAAATGAGGGGCCTGTAGGACAATAGAACCGGTATTATTTTTACTGAGTGGCTAGAGACCCATTAGGACCTAGAAGCTAGAAAGCAGACAGGCATTTCTGCTGTCCACCAGAGGTGAGGGTGTGGTGTGAAGGATCACACTCAAGACATAACTGCGGAGCGGGTCTGTGACTAGGCCTGAGAATCCCACCAGTATACCTAGATCTGTTCTTACAATGTGTGAACCTGTGGTACTCACTTGTGGTCCTAGCACTACAGAAGACTGAAGCAGGATCAGAGTTTGAGCCCACTGCGGAGCGGGTCTGTGACTAGGCCTGAGAATCCCACCAGTATACCTAGATCTGTTCTTACAATGTGTGAACCTGTGGTACTCACTTGTGGTCCTAGCACTACAGAAGACTGAAGCAGGATCAGAGTTTGAGCCCAGGCTGGGCAATTTAGTGAGTAAGACTATCTCAAAAGAAAAAATGTTTAAAAAGGGCTGAGATGTAGCTCAATACAAAGACCCTGGGTTCAATCCCCATGCTGCAAAAGAAATTTGAATATATTTAGACCGTTAAAAGTCAACTCTTAAGAAGTAAGCATTATTGTTTCTTATTTTAATGTAGAAAGAATATGAAATTTCAAAAGCATAAAGACTTTGCCTGAGGTACCATAATTTATAAGTTACAGAGATCTAGGGCTTCAATATGGCTGCTTCCACAGTTCGTGTGGTGAGGACAAGGGCCTGCCAGAAGGCATCACAACAGACCTACCTGCATTTAAACTGATAGACGAAATTGGTGCTCTATAAACTTGATCTCCTTGGACTGGAAAAGTAGGCAAAGAATGTGCCATTGTGGGAAATAAAGGGGACAGATGAGTATCAGAAACAGAAGCCCAGAAAGCATTCTTTCAGTGCTGGGCTGGAACTTGCAGACTACCAGCAAGGAAGCAGAGTACACACATTTTTATTTGTTGTTTATTTCTTTAAGTTAGATTTCCTCAAAAAGTTACGTACCATGTTGCAATCTAAGTTTTCTACAATTTAACAAGCTAACAATGCAGTATTAGTTTAAAAAATGTTCTCACTAAGGTGTCAGTTTTGCGTGCCTTAAAAAAAAAAAAAATGCTGCTCTAGTTTGACAGTAGATACAAAAAACATCCATTTGTTGAAAAAGTGGTTATGAAAGCTAAGTTTTTAGGTTTCTGGTTTGCTTTTGATGAAAGATTAAAAATAACCAAGAGAATGATACAGCTATCTCTTGATCTTTTTTTTTCTAAATGACTGTTTTCTGTTTTTCTTAAAATGAGAGTATTTATGCCTTGTAGTTTATCCATTTTCTAAATATTGCATCCTCCTAAAACAAAATTTCTACTGTGTGTGTCTCCTAGCGACTCCTAGGTTGCCCTTTCACTTCTCTCTGCAGCCTTCCTTATCTTTAGAGTCACAATATGCCGTAGACTAGAACCTGTGATCGCTGGGAAGTGAGCCACTCTTAAGATAGTCCCACTCATACAAAAATCTTTTAGGTTTGGAGGATTTTCCATTTTTTAACATAAAAATTCTTACAAATCATCTTTGTAGGAATATGTCAAATATACATGTCCAGTATTAAAAAGAATATTAATAAACACTAATGTCTCCTACTCCACAGCTGACCAAGTAGAACTTTATCAATATTTTGTCACGCCTCTCATCCCCTCAGTAGTAACCTCTCTTTATCCCTGTAAAAGTTAATATTTTCATAAATTTGGCGTTCTTATTCCTCTCGTAACTTTAAATTTTAAATATAAATATGTATATAGACCCTTAAATAACATGCTATTTACATTTGTTCTTATATGTAAATAGAATCTAGAGTATATGTTTTTCCCCCCAAAAAATGTTTTATTCACTTCACATCCTCACCCACGTTGGTGCTGGAGTATGTGTGAAATGATGACTCTGACTTCGGTCAGCCGCACTGGCTGTCAGTGAGTGTATGGGCACATACTTACCAGCCGTTCGTATTTCCTGTGCCCATTTTCCTGTTGCCAATTTTTAATTAGATTACCTTTTTTCTTTCTTTGTATAAATTCTTCACATATTTTGGATATAAGCGCTTTGTTAATTGTCCTGCAGATCTCTTTTACCTTTTCTTTTCTTTTCCTTTAGATTGTTTTGAGACAAGGTCTTGCTCTGCTGTTCAGGCTGGTCCTGCGCTCGCCGTGTAGTTGAGTCTGGCCTCCACCTCCCAGTGAGCCTCCTGTCTTTTACCTTTTGAAGACACATCTTTGCTGTTTTTGTGGTATATTATAGTAAACAGATATTTATATTTAAACATTGATTTAATCTATGTTTTCCCTTGTTTGTACTTTTTTGTGTTTTAAGAGACGTCCCTTTATCTCATGGTTGTAAGTGGTTCTCTTCTCTGGTTTTAAATTTTTGCCCACTTTTAGAAAATTCTTTCATTGTGGTAAAATACAGCATAAATTTTTACTTCTTAATCATTTTAAATATAGAGTTCATTGATAAGAAGTACACGCAATTGTTGTTATGCAGACATCACCGCTATCCATCTTCAGAATTCTTTGTCTTGTCAAATTACAGTTCTGTGCCTATTAGATGGTAACCTCCCAGCCTTCCTCCTTCTGGCTCCTAGAAACCACTGTTCTATTCTTTGTGCTTTTTGGCTACTCTAGATATTTTACATAAAAGGAATGATGTAGTGGTAGTTGTTTTGTGATTGGCCTGTTTTATGTTGTCCTTATTACATCCATGTTGTAGCATGTATCAGAATTTACTTCCTTTTTAAGGCTAATTAGCATTCTGCTGCACATGTAGATCCCATTTGCTTATCATCTATTGATACACACATGAGTTACTTCTACACTTTAACACTTGCTAGTTGTGCATCTGTGAACATAGGTATACACATCTGTCATTAACACCCAGCTTTTAGTTCTATTGAGTATCAACCCGGTGTAGATTTGCTAGATCCTTTGGTGACTCTAGTTTTCATATTTTTGAGAAGCCATCATAATGTTTTCCACAGCAGCTACACCATGTTACATTCTCACCAGCAGTGCACCAGTGTTCCTACCAACACTGTTTTTCAAAGCTATCCTGTAGGGCATGCCATGGTGTCTGATGGCTTTCATTTACATTTAATTTTCTCATTTTCCTTGTAATTTCTTCCTTGACCTGTTGGTTGTTTAGGAGTGTTGTTTACTACCATAAATTTGAATTTTCTAGTTTTCTTTTCTACTCCCAGTTTTTAACTTTATTCCATTATAGCTGAGGAAGATACTGTTTTTGTCTTTCATAATGTATTGAGACTTAAGCTAGGGCCTAGTATCCTGGCGAAGAGTGAGTATTGTGTCGTGCCATGTGGTTTCTGGGTGGCATGTCTGTGCGTGTCACTTAAATCCACCAATCTGTACAGTAGATTGTTCAAGTTGCTGTTTCCTTGGTTATCTTTTTTCTGGTTGCTTTATTCACTGTTTCAAGAGTGAGGTATTGAGATCTCCAACTTGTTATTGTGATCTATTTCTCCAATTTTTGCCACCAATATCTTGATAGTTTGCTAGTAAGGTAAGTAAATGGTTGTAATAGTGTGTTATTTATATTGACTAATGACATGTTTTAGTAAAATAAAATATATGATTAAAATGAAAATATGCTGTTGTTTGCTTCTTGTAACCTATTCGACTTAAAGTCTTGTTTGTTTAGTGTTAGTGTAATCACTTCTGCTCTCTTTTGGTTGCACTTGCTTAGAATCTTTTTCTATTCTTTTGCTCTCAATCTGTTATGTCTTGGATCTAAAGAGAGTCTTTTGTAGGCAGCTGTCATGGTTTAGATCTAGAAGTTCTCTTGGGTTCAGAGCTGGGGCTTTTGGGAGGTGACTGGATCATGGGGCTCTGTACTTAGTGGATTGATCGCTCCATCAGTGAGTTTATAGCTAAATGTGCTGTTAAGACGTGGAGCATGATTGGCTCCCTGGCTCGTCCCTTTTCTTTCTGCTTCCTGGCTGCCTTGAGGTACAACTGTTCTCCACCAGGACATTCTACCATGATGATTTTGGCTTGGAATTAGTAGGCCATGGATGTAATATTCCAAAATGTGAGCCAGATTAAAGTTGTTCTTCTTTAAGTTGTGAACATCAGGTATTGCCATCAGGGATGAAAAGTCTGACTAATACAAAGGCATATAATCGGATCATCAGTTTTTTGTTAGTTTGTTTCTTCATTTTTATTGGTTCTTAAAAAGTCTATTCTAGCAGTATCTGTCTTTTGGCTGAGGGAGTTTAATCTGCTTGCATTTAAAGTATTTACTGATAAAAAAAGAGTTCTTCATTTTGTGATTTGTTTCTGATATTTCTCTCATTTCCAGATTTACTGCCTTCTTTTGTGTTTAGTTGATTTTTTGTAATGTAGTATTTTAACCACACTATCATTTCCCTTTGTGAATATTTTATAGCTATTTTCTGTATAGTGACTATGGGGAATACATTTAGTATCCTAAAGTTATAGCACTAATTGGAATTTACACCAGTTTGCTGTCAAAAACATAGAAAACTTCTGATCCTCATGTCTCTCACCCACACCTTTCAGTTATTACTGTCACAGAATCACATATTTATATGTTGTGTCTAAAATCATTAACTAATAACAATTTTTATAAATGCATTTGTCTCCTAAATTATGTAGAAAACAAAATGTGAAATTATAAATCCACATTATAGAAATATAACCTTCACGCTAATAATTGCTTTTTAAATGTATCAGTCTCAGACCATATGGAAGACAAAAATTAGAGTGATAAATTATTGTTAAAATAGTACTTTTCATAACTGCTCATGTATTGACCTTTGCTGAGATCTTTATTTTGTCACCTGACTTTGCATTACTGTCTAGTATCTTTTTGACATGCAGTAGTACCTTTTGCATCTCTTACAGGGCAGGTCTAGTGGTGCTGAGCTCCCTCAGCTGTTGTTAATTCAGGAGTTTCTTAATTTCTCCTTAACTTTTGAAAGACAGTGTATAGCTTTTTTTTTTCTTTAGCTCTTTGAATGTATCAGCCCACTGACATCTGGCCCCAAAGTTTCTGATGAGAAATCTGCTATAACCTTATTGACAGTTCCTTGTATATAATGAGTCACTTCTGCCTCACTGTTTTAAAATTTGTCTCTTTGCCTTTGGCCTTCAACAGTATGATTTTTATTTATTTGTTTGTTTTTGGAGAGAGTGATGCTCTGTAGTCCTGGCTGGTTCTGAACTTACTGCCTGGCTTTGAACTCATGGCAGTCTTCTTTTCTCAGCCTCCCAAGGGCTGGAACAGCAGACATGCATCATCACACCCAGCTGAATTTTTATGTGGTGCTGGACTCAAACCCAGGACCCGGCACAGAGCAGGCTGCCCTCGAGCCCCTGAGATTCAATTCCAGCAGCATGACTATGAGGTTGTCTCACTGTGAGTCTTTGAGATTATCCTAGTTGGAGCTGGCTCAACTTCTTAGATGTTTGTATTCATAGCTTTTATTACATATAGGAAGTTTCGATGTATCATTCTTCACATAATATCTCCCACTTCTTCAGAATAATGTATCTGTTGGTTCACCTGGTGGTATCCCACAGGTTGCTATCTTCAAGTGTACTGATTCTTTTCTCAGCTCAAATCTGTATTTGAATCCCCTCAATGAGTTTTTCATTTCAGTTGACTGTGTGTTCAGCTTTAGAATCTTTTTGTCTTCCTATGTAGGTTTTCCTATGTCTTTATTGAAATTTTCACCTTACTCATATATAATTTTCTTGACTTTCTAACTGCTGGTTCTTTGGATACTGTAAGACTTTTGCTTTAAAATCATTGTCCAGTAGATCTGCCAACTTGTTTTCCTTTGAGACAGTTTTTATTTCTTCTTTTCCATTTAATGGTCCATAATTTCCTATTTCTTTGTTATGTCTTGTGATTTGTAAAACCATACACTTGAATGTAATTCTGTGATAACTCTGAAAGTCAGATTCTCCTCCTTACGTGGTGCTGGGGAATCAAACTTGGATACTTAGCACTTGATTTAGAGCTTGCTAGGTGAGTGTTTTAACTGCTGAACCATTCTTGCAGCCCTGGATATACTTCTTTTCTTATTTGGACTGGTGGGTGAGGCCATGTTAAAGAACCTCAAAAAATGTATATTAAGATACAAAAAAAAAAAAAAAAGAATTTTCAGCAAATCATTCCACTAAAAGACTCTGCTGGACCCAGAAAAAAAGCATCAAGATATGGCCGTGCAGCCCATTCTAGGAGTAGGAAACTGAGCTAAAGAGTGGTGGTTAGAGCGGTGAAGTGAGTCTGACCCAGAGGACTAAATATTTTAAATATCACATGGTTTCTCTGATTTGGGAAACCCAGAATACAGGCATTCTATAGAACCGGATGGGTGTGATGGTGGGAGATGGTAGGGGTGGGGAGGGTGTGGGAGGGCCAAAAATGGGAAGGGATGTAAAATTGATGTGATATATATGTGCACACAAAATACTCATTTATTGTAAACACAGTGTTTAGGATATATATTAATAAAAATGGGGAAAAACTGACTTTTGTCATGTCTATAAATGCAAATGTGTATTGTTTGTTTTTCTTAGTAGGAATTATGCCTTCCATCTGCTTTTTTCCTGAAAATATGTGAACATATTTTATTAGATATTTTTCTATAACATTATTTCAAATCACTGCTTGTCTTGTAAAGTATAGCTGTGACATAATTTATTTACAGTATTTTGCAGTTGAGCATTTAGATTATTTTCAATTTGTCACTATATAAATAATGCTGTTATAAACCTCTATTTAAATGTATACACAGTTATGATAATTTCCTCAGGGTAAGTTCTAGAAAGTGGAACTATTTTACTAAAAGATACGTGAATTTTTAGAAATTTTTCATTGTTTTCAATACTGTGCGTGTGCGTGTGCGTGTGTGTGTGTGCACGCACGCGCGTATGTGTGTGTACCAGTTATTATAACCAAAAAGTTACCTTGTTTTAATCAGTGTATCTTTGCTAGGAAGACTGAACTTTCTGTCCTCCTTCTATTAGCTGTTTACACATTAATCTATTCTTTTTATTAGTTTCAAATCAACTCTCAAAGGTCCCACAACCTCTCAATATTGTTATACGGATACCAGATTACAACTTTAGCCTTTGAAGGGAAAAAGCTTATTCAGACTATAGTGGTTTGCTTCTTTCCTTGTAAGCCATACATTTGTACTATCTATCCATAGTAAAATGTTAATTCCCATCTGGTTTGCTTCTGATCTGTTTCCTTCTTTCCCATTTAAGGATTTGCATAGTGTTCATGGAATTGAAACTAAGTATAGTTTAGCAAAATACATGTACAAGAGTGTAGAAATCTGATACTGAGGAAACTAAATATATATTCCAATGGATTTTGGATTTATTTTAGATTAACAAGGATGATACTGCATAGATAATATATAGTTGTGAGTGATGGATCAAATGCATAACACTGGTTCTTAATAATAGCAAGTATTCTATATTCTTTCAGTTGTTTTTAGTAAATATATATAAATCAGTATTATTGAACACCCACTATGTTGTGACCAGTATTATACACTTTCAAGAAATCCAAGTAGGACAATCTATGTTCTTCATATATTTTTAATTTGTGCTTTAATTTTGATCTTTTATGGAAAGTAGTTTTTCTAAATTGTTTTTAATGGTTTTATTGAAATAGAATTCATATTCTGTAGACTTAACTCATTTAAATTGTATAATTCATTGGTGTTTAGTGTATCTGTAGGGTTAGTGTCCATCACCACAAATTTAGAACATTTTCATTAGTTCCACAAAGAGGCCTTGCACCACTTACCCACCAGCCCCAGGCCCTGCCCACTCTCTAGCTCTAGTCAGCCACTAATCTTCTGTCTCTGTACATTTGCCTGTTATGAATGAAATCACGCACTCGTGACACTCTGTGATTGCTTAACATAGTGTTTTCAGGGTTCATCCATATTGTAACATGTAGTGGTACTGCATTTCTTTTTACTCCTGAAAAAATGTTTCATTGTATGACTATAAAACATTTTATTTGTCCATTTATCAGTTGATAGACATTTGAGTTGCAGCTTTTCTGTATGCTTGGGGGTTTTTGAAATGTTGGTTACCCTAAATTTGGGTACAGGTTGATATAATAAGTTTCAGATAGAAAGCTTTTCTTAACTAAGAAACTCATGACTATATATTTATAAATAAACATTCTACAGATTCGTCGTATTTTACCCCATTCTTTTTGTCGTTGTTCTTTTTCTTTTCTTTTCTTTTCTCTTTCGTCTTTTCTTTTCTATGCCAGGGGCTTAATTTAGGCCTCCACACTGACCTGCATACCCAACTGTTTTTGCTTTATGTAATTGTTGTGGGACTAGGGGTTGAACCCATGGCCTTCATACTGAGTTACACTCTCGATCCATTTCTTTTTTTAATTTTTGATTTTGAGATGGAGTCTTGTTAAATTGCTCAGTTGCCTGGGCTGGGTTTGAACTTGTGATCCTTCTGCTTCATCTGCCCAGAGTGCTGGTATTATAGCCCATGGCATCAGGATCGGCTTTATTTTTTTTAGAGAGATTCTCGCTAAGTTGCCCATGTGGGACTTAACCTTGCAATCCTTCTATCTCAGTCTCCTAGTAGCTAGGATTACATATGTGTGCCATTGCATCTGGCCCATTCTTCTGTTTAATAACAAACTAATTTGTATTTCTGAAAGTCCCCTTATCCAAAGGGAATATTTAAGATGGTATTCTGCTTATAATGAGACTTCTTCCCACCAACTGTCTTAACATTCTTTAGTCATGATTCAGACGTTTATTTTACACACAACATATTTATGTTGCATTTAAGACAACCTCCTCCTCCTCCTCCTCCTCCTCCTCCTCCTCCTCCTCCTTCTTCTTCTTCTTCTTCTTCTTCTTCTTCTTCTTCTTCTTCCTCAAGGCCGTGTGTAACTCTTTACGGCCTTGAACATATAAATGAAAAAAATCAGGGCTGGAGAGTAGCTCAGTGGCAGAGTGCTTGCCTAGGCTCTGAGCTTAATCCAAAGTACAGCACTGCACAATAAAGAAAAAAAAATTGATCGTCTGTATCACCCAAGCCTGATACACAAAGGTAGAGACAGATAATCAGACACCAGCACCCCCTGTGACTGTTTCCTTTTTTCTCCCCCACTGCCCACATTGTCCCAAATCCTGTTGGCGCTCTGCTGCCTTCTTCTGCCTAATCTGACCCTCCCAACCTTTCCAACCTGCTCCATGTGTGTTGTATTCCTCCATATTCCTAAAATATTCCAAGCACTCTCACACAGTTTTCCTGAGTTGTATACACCAATGGCGCATCTTCCCATTCAGTGGGTCACACTATCAGATTGAAATGGGCCATGTTGATGGTATTTATGTCGTGGAACTTGGAAGATTTGATAATTACACACATTTCTTCATCTTTCTACTACCAAGATCTGATTGCTACACATTTGTCAGCATCACACTTAGATTTATGTATGCTATGCAAATATATTGCTCTCCTTGGAAAGTTAAAGTATAATATTCACATAGTAAAACTCATCCTTGCAGCTTACCTTTATGAGTTCTGACAGATTTGCACAGTCAGGATGGCACAGTCAAGATACAACTCTGCCATTACCTCAAATAATTTTTCCTATTTCTTTGTATTTAACTTCTTTCTCTACCCAGTTCCTGGCAACCACTAATCCATTTAGCCTGTTTGGAATATTTCATATAAGTAAAATGATGTAGCATATTACCTTTGAAAAATTTATTTTGATGCAGAGTCCTGTCAGTTGTCCGGGGTGGGATTAAACTTGTGATCCTCTTGCCACAGTCTCCATACTAACTAGGGTTATAGGTATGTGCCACCACACTCAGCATGACATCTTACCTCTTAAGTGAGCATGGTGAGATTTAGCCATGTTATATGAACCAGAAATTCATTTTTTAGGATTGCTGATATTTCATTATATGAATGTATCCTTTATTATTTTTGTAATATGGAATTACTTTCTCCCAGGTGATTATTCTAACACCATTGGTTGAAGACTATTATATATGTATATATATATATATATATATATATATATATATATATATATATATATTTGAAAAGAATGTGTGGTCCTATAATTATCAGATAGATTGGGTTGGCTAGTTATATTGTTCAAGTCTTTTACATTTTTACTGATTCTTTTTGTCTGAAAATTTTAGACAGTGGAAAAGATTCTTAGAAAGGTATTATGGACACTAGAAGTGTCCCAAAAAAGAAATACAAAGCTTAATTACTACTAATATAACTATAATATAATAGCTATAAAAGAAATGAGCCAGGCATGGTGGTGCAGGCCTATATTCTTAGCACTCTGTGAAGGTAAGGCAGGAGGATTGCAAGTTCAAGCCTTGCCTGGACAGCTTAGTGACTTAGTGAGATCCTATTTTGAAATCAGCAATAAAAATGGGCTGGAAATGTACTTCAACACAAAGGCCATAAGCTCAATTCCCCAGTACCACCAAAAACCACAACTCAAAAATCAAATAATAGTTATGAAAACAAATGTAGTTAAAAGTCATCTCACTAAGAAAATTTTAGACTTAGAGATTTTGTAGAAAGTTGTATGGGAAATTGAAAGAACTATTCATTCTTATCTTTTCTTACAAAATTTTTCTGAAAACAGAGAAGGAAGAGACTTTTCTAACTTATTTTATTCATATTAAAGCTAGTGTAACTAATAAGAAACTGAGAAAGAGAAATCATAGACCCAATTCATTTATCAATCTATGTAATTTAAAAATTAGAAGCAAAATTGTCATATTGTATATTTCAACTTTTAAAAATCATTCAGAAGTATCTTCATATAATTTACAAGAGGTAAGAGTATACAAAATGTTTCAATATGAAACCATGCAGAGCTCTTGAAGGAGAAATTCCATTTTCTCCTCTTAGGTAGTATCATCTACATCATTGGCTTAGGTTCTTAGTGTATACTAATTGCACCCTTGAGAATCTGTGATTTTTAAATAGCAACATATTTTACTTTGCAATGCAGCACAGATGGAAATAGATATATAAAACCAAAAGCGAACTCTCACAAAAGCGTTATTAACATGTGACAAGCTCTGATCCCATTCTAGTCTGTTTCTGTACTGCCTCTTCTCCTACTCCTTCTCTGACTCCGAGGAGGAGTTCTGCTTGTGTATGTGCAGATTCGAGAAGTGTTGCAAGGATCTTTTATGTAACTCTTTGAGATTATTTCTGGAGAGTGGCGGAAGTGTGAACCCCAGCCCTGTTATTCATGTTCTCCAAAAGTAGAGCCTTTGCTTTGATTTTCTTTCTCACTTAGCAGAGAGAAAGAGCGATCTGGACTGGCTTAGAGGCTTGTTGACAGAATTCTTGTTTGCTTGGGCCACATGATCAGAAACACCCACTTTGTTCATTAAAATATGTAATCAGCACGAACATCTCCAGTTTCACTGTATGTCAGGGGTTTTCAAGTTGAGAGGTGCATGTTTCTGGAGATGAGCTCAGCTAAGTACTGTTTATCTTCACCAGGTGGATTTTCAGAAAAGACAGGTGACTGGAGCTCAGAAGAGGAGGAGCCAGTGAGGAAGGCGGGCCCTGTCCAAGTCCTCATTGTCAAAGATGACCATTCCTTTGAGTTGGATGAAGCAGCGCTAAACCGGATCCTCCTGTCTGAGGCTGTCAGGGACAAGGAGGTGGTTGCAGTATCTGTAGCTGGAGCCTTTAGGAAAGGAAAATCATTCCTCATGGACTTCATGTTGAGATACATGTACAACCAGGTATGTAAGAGGGACCTTTAAAAAGTGTGCTTGTTTCTGTGATTTTTTTC
Source organism: Ctenodactylus gundi (assembly GCA_004027205.1). NCBI lineage: Eukaryota > Metazoa > Chordata > Mammalia > Rodentia > Ctenodactylidae > Ctenodactylus > Ctenodactylus gundi. The sequence goes on from PVKB01000428.1 coordinate 524,050, forward strand.
ATATTGTGTTTTTCTTCAGTCATATTCAGTGTTTCTACTTCTGGTTTACATTCAGTAACTATCTAGATAAATATAAATGCTGTGATGTAACCATTTCAGCCTCAGTGTTGTGGGGAAAGACTACACAGATCACTTTCCTCACAGCCACTTTATAGCATTTCCCTGGGAATATAACTTGATTTCTTTATTCTATTAAGAATAGACAATTAGCTTAATAACATGATTATAGTGTTTAAAATATCAAGTGACTTCTGCCAATAAAAGACTTTATTGTAATAATTTTTGACATTTACTAATATTTTTCAGGCATTTTTGGCAAAGTTACAAGTTTTACAGTGAACACCTAGATCCCCATCACATACGTTCTTCCAGTAACATTAGTATTGCTTGCTTTATCATATATGTGCCCATATGTCCATCCTGCTTTCTAACCACATATCACTCCATCTTATTTCTGAATAAATTTTTAAGTAAATTGGGGACATAGTATACTTATCCAAAATAGTTGAACATACATCATTATATATATATATATACATATACATATATATATATATATATATATATATCACTATTTTTAAATTTTGAGGTAAAATTTACATGCAGTGAAGTACATCATGTGTATTTGCTAATTTTTGACAAGCACATGTACCTGGAAGTCCAAAACCTCACCAAGATGTGGAACTTCACCGTTACCCCAGATGGCTCCTCTCAGCTTTCCCAGCCAATCCTTACCTTTCCCAGACCCCAGAGTGAACTGGCAGTTGCTATAGTATTTGAGAAAACAGTGGGGCACAGAAGTGAGTCTTTAAGGAACCTGGAATAAGTCAAAGGCAGAAGAATACAGAAGAGGTGAGAGTAGTGAAACAGGCTAGGAATGGAGAGCCGTCTCGTCCTGTCCCTGCCTGCTTACTCAGAGCATTTCAGATGTGCACGTGGATGGTGAGGCACACCGGACATAGCCCCTGAAGAACTTTCTAGTGTCTCTTTGTATTACATTGCCTGTTTTAAACCAATCTTTATTTTAGACTGATCTCTTTTATAGGGACATGTTGATGACATTAGCAGCTATCCTTAGCCTCAGTTTAAGCAAATCAAGAACAGAACTGCCAAAATATTTCAGGCTTTGAAAGAAAGCATATTCCTACTAGCCCTAATTTCTGTCATAACAACGGTAGTATGTTATTTAACACAGGTGGGAAAATTGAAGGGACACAAAATTAATACACTTTTTACTCTTGGATTATACAAAGTCACATTTATAGTTAAACGTTACACAGTAAAATGGAACAGGAACCCTTGGCACATGCCTGGTGGCAGAGTGCTTGCTCCGGTCACAGTGCACCAGGCCTTCCTTTTCCTGTACCTAGGAGAGCATTAAGAAAACAAAACAGAATGTGAATGCTTGTTTTATTGCTCCTTGCTTGAGGGCATGTGTCATTAACTCATGTAGGACAAATTTTATTTTTGTATGTATAATTATCATTCATATTCACATGGCAAAATTTGACTTTAAAGCAGGAAAGTTTTTATTAAGCTTATCTTATACCTGGAATAAAGCAATCAGTAAGCAGTCTTTGAAAAAAAAAATACATGAATACATGCCTGAACAGGTGAAATAAGCTAAATTTTCTATCTGCCAAGGAAATATTTGTGAATGTTTTCTTTATCTTTAAAGCTTATATTTTAGTCTGATTAGTTTCTTCTGTTCTCTCTGTATTAGCTTCAGAAATCCCTCTTGTATCTGTACACTCCTATTCTTCCCCTGTTGTGGCCCTGGTTCCAGCCCACAGTCATACTTTTGACTTTTAAAATAGCCCTATTTTTGTCTTTCTAGCTATCATTAATGTCCTTACTGACCAGTCCTTCCCTGCTTCTAGAATAATCTTCCTATCCTTCTTTTTAACTTCACGGCCTGCAGGATACAACCTCACGGCCTTAGGCACCGTACCACTTCTTTGAGTGTCTGGCTGCCTGTCTAGCTTCTCCCTGCATAAGCTCTTCTGTATATCCTGACATGGTGTTCTGTCTCTCCATTACCTCCCTCCCTTCCTCCCTCCCTCCCTTCATTCCTTTCTTCCTTCTTCCCTTCCTCTTTCTCTTTCCTTACTTGCCTCTTTCCTGGAATGCCTTCTCCAAGATTGTTCATTTGGAAAGTTCCCAAGTAGTCCTGAAATGTCACCTCTTCCCTGATAACCCCCCTGGTCAGGAGTTAGTTTTCTGTTCCCTGTGCTTCCATCTGTGCCCCATGCCCACTTCCATCTTGACCTTTGTACATTGCATCACAATGGCTTATTAGCACATGCCTCTCCCTACTAGGCCAGTTGCTTTCTCTATTCGGAATGATATCTATTCATGTTGTATCATCAGACCAAGTAGAAAATGCAATAGTTAATTGCTCCTCTCTAATTATTTTTAATGAATAAAGTGATTGTATCAATACAATTGATGTGTATAAATTGTTTCTTTTGACTAGTTATAGAAAATTGAAATTATGAATGGAAAATTTATATACACCTCAAGTTCCATATAATAAGCTGTATTGAATTTATAGGAATCAGTTGATTGGGTTGGTGATTATAATGAACCATTGACTGGATTTTCATGGAGAGGTGGGTCTGAACGAGAGACTACAGGGATCCAGATATGGAGTGAAGTTTTCCTTATCAATAAACTTGATGGGAAAAAGGTATGACACTAACTTTATAAGTAAAATTGGGCTTTTATTTGAAATAGTGCTCTTTTGGAAACAAATCTTAACCATTTGACTTGAAGCTTATGGGGGAATAGCATTCTGTTGCATGGTTTCTTTTTGCCTTTTTAGTGATAGCGGTAGGTACTATGATGAGAACAGTAAAGCAGAAGACCTTCAAGCTAACAGTTTTACTTTTATTCAGTGCTGTATTAAGGTTTATTGTGTGTGTTGGGTTATCACTGAAAATCATTACAATAATCAGCTAATTTTTATTTTCTTTGGTATTCGTGACACATGTAAGGAATAACCTATTAAGTATTCATTGATAATGATTTTCTTTAGTTCTTTTGATGTTAATGTCACAGGAACCCCAGTCCTCTGGATGGTCTATACAATATCAGTAATGTGCTCTACTTGCCTGTAGGTCGCAGTGTTATTGATGGATACTCAGGGAACCTTTGATAGTCAATCAACTTTGAGAGACTCAGCCACAGTGTTTGCCCTTAGCACCATGATCAGCTCAATACAGGTATGAAATAATATTGATTTGGGGTGTTTCTTTAACTAAAATTTATAGGTAATGTGTGTTTCTACATAAACATGGTAGTAAGAAACAACAGAAGTGGTAAGTCGTTATGTGTTATTTGGCTGAACTAGCATCCAGTTCTTGTGATTTGTGCAATAGAATTGTATTATTATAGTCTAAGTGCTCGTCAGTTTTACAGTTGACTGCATGAGTCAGAAGAGGTTTACTGTCTTATGATATTTTTCTGTTTAAAGCCTACTATAAACTTAATAATATTAAATCTTATATGTGGATATTGAGACCATCTATTAAAAGTTATGCTTAATGAAGCAAGATTTATATATGTAAATTTTTATTTTACCTTGCCCATGGAAATGTTTCTACATTTAAAAACTATGTGTACTTGTGGCTTTTTAAGAACACCTTAATATATATTTAGAAAAGTAAATGTCCGTATATAAAGTTTTTGTCTTCCTATACTTTCCTTTTTTTCTATGCCTTTTGTTAAAGTGTTGTTTGGGGAGTTACTGGAGGATTTTCAAATTGTCCTGTAAGTTCTTGGAGGCTTTTGCTATAACCCTAGAACATATGACATAAAAGATTTTAAAGAATAGTTCTAGATTATATTTTGTTGACTGGAAAGAGTTAAATTCAGCTCATAAAGTAACTTTAATGTAGAACATCATGCTTAGTGAAGTGAATCAGAAGCAGAAGGTGAAACACCGGCTGGTCTCTCTGATATGAGAGACCCAGACCACAACTATCTCATGGAACTTAAGATGAAAGACAAAGTGAAAGAGGGGGGTAGGGTGGGGGTGGAGGGAGGGAAGGGAGGGTAAGGGGAGGGACAAAAGGAGAGCGGGAAAGCCCTTGTCACCTTGACAAAATATGTATGTGCACAAAATGCTCAACTCCATTGTAAACCTTAAATTTTGCACTTGTACATATCAATAAAATGGGGAAAAAAGTAACTTTAATATTCCAACTCCAGAATAGTGGTTATTGTATTTCTAGAACAACATTATGATCATTATACCCTGCTTATAATCTCTCCAGCCTTATTTACTCCTCTCTGTAAATGTCATCATACAAAGACATGAGAAAGTTCCCTTTTGCAGTATCGATGCTTATAAAAATAGAGTGATATAGCAAACACTTTGGAGGGTGCTGAGTCTTTTCTCCTCTTGTTTTTCCTCTTATAATCAAGGTGTACAACTTATCCCAAAATGTCCAGGAGGATGATCTTCAGCACCTCCAGGTAACAGTATCTATACTTTTTTTTTAACATATTCGGTGGTCTTCTGAACATGCACAGCAGAGTTTAGGGGAATGACTTAGAAATGTAACCAGATGAAAACAGTCGTGTTTTCAGGTTTCTGGTTGGGTCTTGCTTGAATATGTTCTTTCTAATTTAGTTTTCGAATTCTTTTGCTTCCATTAAGCTACTGGGTGCCAGTCCCATATATACAGCAAGTAAAGTGGAAGTGAATCTTTAAAGATGACCCATGGTGTGACCTTGAGTTCTGAAGGTTAGGGACTCGATAATTGTTAGTGTATCTATTCTACGCCAGGTATTCTTTTTCTTATGGATCACTTTGTAGCTAAGAACTGTTAGGGACGACCTGGTAATTCACAGAATTCTTTTAAATCTTAAAGTGACCTCAGTGACACCTAATTTAGCTTTCATGTTTTATAGATGAGGAAAATGAGGCCCGAAGGAGTAATGGCTGCAGAGGGTCATACAGCTAGTGGGTGGGAGGGCGGGACTGAGCATCTGGGCGCCCAGCTTGGCCTGGTGTGCCTTCCACACTCCAAGCAGAGCTTGTATCCCAATGAGTGAAAGCTGGAGAGCTCTAGAGAAGTTCTCCTCTCTCTAACACCCTCTGCTTTCTTGCAGTCCGTGTTATCAGATTGCAAAGCTCTTGTTTTCTGACAGTTTTTCTTCTGTATGTTATTGCTCTCAATGTATTATTTTATCTTGGTAATCAGAGCCATGTACTAAAATGCAAAAGAACAGCTGTAAAGGACAACAAAGCAGAGCAGTCTCTGTGTTGGAAGGTCAGATGGAGTTCTACCCAGTGTGCTCCTAGTTCATCACACTGACTACTTAGATCAGTTAGGCAATACACTGAAAAATTGCGGATGTTTTTGCATAATAAGAGCAATTATTTCTTTGGGTATGTGTCATAACCTAGCCAACCAGCTACTTTCCAAATTAATGATGACACTGCTTAATGACAGTTCAGGAGTTGCTATAAAAGGATTCATTTTGGACTTTGATGCTGAGTAAGCAGTCTTTTGAGGTCATTTAAAATTGTACCTATAAATGGTAATACCTCAGCCTTTATGAGAAGTGATTATAAATTCAAATCATGTAGTACATGATTCTAATGAGAGTGGCTCATTCCTGGGCCAGCTGCCTGTTAGACGTATCCCGGGCTTTGAGTTCATTGCTGGAATCAGTGCCTAGTGGTTTTACCTTCTAGTTTCCTACCGCTTGCACAGCAAAGGAGTCTGTGTGGTGCTCTGGGCACTGTTCTAAAGGGACAGGGGCCGGACATTTGGTATCAGCATCTTCCCCAGCTCTGAGGAGCCACTGTAGCTTGTCAGTCTTGTGTTGTAAAGAAGCATTTCTGGTTTTCATGTGGGGAGGAAGCTGGTCTTGATAAAACCCATAAGAGTCCCAGCACAGTCGCCTCATCTGGTCTGTGTTCACTCTTACAGAAATTTCACGTTATGGTGTCTCATGCATGACCTTACTTGGGAGCCATAAAGAAATAAGAGAAAGGGAAGGCAGTGCATTTGTGCATTTGGTTCTCTACTTTTTAAAAATTTCCTTTTAATTCTTTTTTTTTTTTTTTTTTTTTGAGACAGGGTCTTGCTAGCTCTGTGGTCCAGGCTGGTCCTGAACTCACTATGGAGAGCAGGCTGACCTCAACCACACGGCAGTCTTCTTGCCTCAGGCTTCAGTGCTAGGATTATAGGTATGCATCCAGTTTAATGTAGTGCTGGGGAATCAAACCAAGGGCCTTGTGCTAGTAGGCAAGTGCTCCAATTGCCCCAGTCTTAGTTCTCCACATTTTAAACCAAATCCTTAATGTCTTTGTAATAATCCAGGCCTTTAAATTTCTTCAGGCCAGAACTTTTAAAAAATGTATCCTACATGGTTTGAGGCTCTCTAGTCTCATCTTGTGCAAGTTCTGTGTTGAAAAGTGATTTAACATGTTTTCTTTCCCCTCATTTTCCTCTCAAAACATTGGTATAAAAGATAGTAGTGTTAGTGTAGGGGATGTAGCTCAGTGGTGGAGAATGTGCTGATTGTGCATGAAGCCTGGGTTTAATCCCCAGCACCAAAAAAGCCCCAAGAAGTACTAGTTTCAAAATTAAAGTTCATTTTGTAAATTTACTCTATCTCCATTACTTAGTTCCTGAAAATGACCACTGTCATGTTTATGATATAGCACTGTATTATGGCCAGAGGAAAAAATGGAATGAAAGAAGCCAAGAAGGAATACTGCAAATACTGAAGTTTTCTCTCTCTCGCTCTCTTTCTTTTTCTCTCTCTCTGCTCTTTCCTCCCTCCCTACCCCACCCCTGTACCCTGTGTGTGTCTGTGTGTATGACTGTGGGTGTTTATATGTCTGCTCTGTGTGTGTGTGTGTGTGTGTGTGTGTGCATGTTTATTTTTTTGTCCCAGCTCTTCACTGAGTATGGCCGCCTAGCGATGGAGGAAACATTTCTAAAGCCCTTTCAGGTGAGTAAAAGTTGAATAATGATAAATTTTATTAGATTTTTCAGAAAACTATGATTATATATAGCTATATATATATAATTAGGGTAATATTTCCCTCTTGTATTCTGTACTTCATTAAAGAAGTATTTTTGAATGAATATACATTTAATGGTTTTTGATGTGAAAAGGAGATAGAATTGCGGGTAAAAAGGTATATTAAATGTTTTGGTTCCTAGAAGAATATCATCTTCTCTCCCCTTGAGTTCAAGCCTAAAGTCATTGAAGCCAAAAGAAAATTTATGAATTTACCAAGCACAAAAGCTAAAAGAAAATAGACTTAGGGGTGCGGGTGAGAGCTGAAGTGTAACTCAGTAGTTAAAGTGATCACCTTGCATGCATGCGGCCCGAGGTTTGATTCCCTAGCACCACATAAAATTTAACTAGGTGTGGTGGTATACTCTTGTAATCTCAACACTCAGAAGGCTGAGACAGAAGGTTTACCTTGAGTTTAAGGGCAGCCTGGGCTACAGAGAGAGTTCAGGACCAGACTGGACTACAGAGAGAGACCTTGCCTCAAAAATAAATAAATAAGAAGAGAAAAAGAAACAGAGTTCAAGATAATAAAAAAAACTGATGTACCTCAGAGCAAAAGCTGAGCCCCAGAGAGGACATTCTGCACATAAACCTGTTCCATTGCCACTGAACCTGAGGGCAGCATCTGAGCTTGGAGGGAGCAGTGTCGGTTTCTTCTAATCTTACCCTTTTATGCCAAGAACTAGAATCTAGGTCAAGCAGCCCTTGCAAGGAGTCCTCAAGGAGGTGCGCATTTGTGCACCAGTGACTGTCACTAGGATAAGAGCAGACAGGGAAACCCAATGACGGGTAAAGCGAAGTAAAGTGAGTAGTCCTGATGGCAAGTAATTTAAAATGAGCTGCATTCTTTGTGCTGTGTAACAAACTATTTTTAAGCCACAAACTTACTATCTCACAGAGTTTTTGAGACTCAGAAATCCTGTATGGCTTAACCTGTGAGGTTTTGGCTTCAGATCTCTCACGAACCTGTACTCAAGACACATCCACAGAAAATTAAACACTTGTTTGAGTGCTTAAGAGTGTAACCAAGACAATAAGAAATTATGAATATCTGAGGGAAGATAGCAGCCCAGAAGAGGGGAACAATAAAGGAAAGCCAATGTGGCTATATTAATATCAAATAAAATAAACTTTAGAAAAAAAAGCATTACTAGAGGTAAATGGGTTCTTACTAATACAGCATGAATTATGAGGAAGTGAATTGGTGAATGTGTAGCAAGTGTGAACAGACATTAAGTTGTCTGTTAAATGGCATTTCCTAGTAGTACCACAGGAGGCTGGGGCAGCCCAAGTAACCATCGTGGAGTAGTCATGCTGCGGAGACCCTGCAGCACCCATGCAGGCTCTGGAGGGCGAGGAGGGGTACTAAGTAGTGGGAATGGAGTGTTAAAGTTCAAACTAATTAAGCAGAAAAAAGTTGGAGGTATATACCATGATACTGTCTGTGATTATTTAAAATACACTACATATACAAAATAACATATTAGAGGGGCCAGAGGAATGGCACAGCGGTTAGAGCACTCACCTAGCAAGTGCACAGCCCTGAGTTCAATTCCCTAGCACCACTTAAGCTGGGCATGGTTGCACAGGCCTGTAATGTCAGCACTCAGGAGACTGAGGCAGGAGGATTGCCATGAGTCCAAGGTCAGCCTGGGCTCCATAGTGAGCCTGTCTCAAAAAATTAAAAATAATAATGTATTAGCGTAGGTGTGGATTGCAGTGCTGCTGAAGAATGTAACATGAGGCCTTACCAGCAGGTGTCACTGCTCCTTACATGTTGCGAGATACATGGAAACAAACCAGCATTCTGATAAAATAATAGTAGAAAAATATAGTTAGTAGTCTTCGGTTTAAAAAAAAAAAGACCTGAAAATAAGTAATAGAAAAAACTTTAAGATGTCTTCATGTTAGTAAACTGTTGGCATGATGGAATGTCAGTGAAAAGAAAGAGTTTTGGCTGAGTGAGTCAACAGTCACTATTAAATAGGTGTGCACTCATGAATCTATCCACTTGAAATGGGAAACTAAGTGTAAAAGTGACATGCAGAGTCATGTTACTGATGCTTAAGACCCAAACTCAAAACAAAAAATACGATGCACCGTAGAAGTCAAAGATAAAGTGTAAAAATAAATATATTCACATTTCAGGACATTTAAGATATTAATAAAAATGCTTCACACTTAAAAATTTAAAAACATAGAGGAAAAATAGTGAGGTAAAATAACTTGTAAATACACCTTTGGTGAACTCAGCAAGCCCTTTTACCCCTTGCTCTAGCCTAGGGCCCACCTGGCCAACAGCCTTTGTTAGTAGGGCTGTACTGCTTTTCCTTTGGGAATATAAGAGGCTTATTCATGTGGATAAAATTATAAGGAAATTTAAATATTACCTGAGGGAGTAAGATAAGGGACAGCGAAATTTTAAAAATAATAATCATATACACATACTAATTTAACAAATACAAAATAGAAGAATTCCTAACTCTGAGTAAAATTATGAATGACAAACAAGGTCTGTAATAAAAAGCACATGTGAAGGCATTTAGCCAAGGAAATGAATAGCTAATTTAACAGATGAGTTTGGTTCTTTCAAAAAAATTATACCTAGCTCAAATCAAGTCAACAAAAAATCTGGGTGTGTACTTCAAAACCATAGTTTAAAAAAAAAGAACTTAAAGCTAAGTGAATTCAGTTAAAAAGCAGTGCAAGCTTAACCAGCAGTGTGTCAGTAAATGTTTACGGTGGGCTTGGGAGTGGGGAGCAGGAGAGCTGGTTGTGGCATTTGCTAACTTCTGCAGCGTGTTACAAAAGGCTCCCTTCAAGCTGTCAACCTGACGTCAGCTGACCTGAAAAATTCCTCAGATTGTAGTAACTGCTCCTTGTAAGTTCTTGTAAGCCAATTCTAAACCGCAAAGCATATCTCAGAAATATAGCCCATATTCAGATTCAATATAGAATTCTCTTACTTTCTCCCTTGTTTTTCCTCACTGTGAGCACGTGACTCTTGAGTGTAATAACCTAAAAGGAGCTATTCCACACCCACTAGTTTGTTCTCATTAATTTTGCTTTAGGACTGCTAAAGGTTGAGAATGACAATACTTTCTCTTAATTTAAACATGATTGCTTATAATTGTTATGCAAATTTCACAAGAACCTGGGGTAATGATTTCCAGTTTTCTCTAAGAACCTAAGTGACCATATCCTGTCATATGTGATAGGAAATTGCCTCTGTTTTGGTCTTCTCTGCATTTCTCTTCCTTGGTCATTTGGACTCTGTTTTTAAGTGACACCTGGCCCCAGGTTGCTCTCAGCTAAAATAATGACCTCCTTGGGCCTGGATCTTCATGACTTACAGTGGGTATTTTTCAGATTGTCAGGTGTTACTTGAAGTTTTCTGCAAATTCAGTCTATAGTCATCTTTTCACATTCTGTCTGCTGCAGTGGCCAGCCATCAGTCGCTTTTGACCAAAGGAAAAAGCTTATTTTCCATTTGTGACTGTGTATACCACACACTCTTGGGCGTTCTGGGGTGCGGACTGGAGAATGCACTTGCACTGTCATGTGATATGCTATCAGCAGTACATGTGTTATTGTGTCTGAGCTGAAAACAGATTTCCCCTAAGGCTGGAATACAGGCTTACCCCACCCCTGACAACAGTAAATGCTCCTGTTGGCCATAGCAGCCCACGAGTTTACTGTGTTATGGTTTAGATGTGGAATATCCCCCAAAGGCCCCATGTATGTGGATGTTTTGGAGTACCTGTAGAACTGTGTGCTATTAAAAGGTGAGGCCTGGTCAGAAGGGGCAGATCGCTGGGCATTGGCTTGGAAGAGGCTGTTCTCTGAGACATGACCTGGAAGGATATACACTAGATCCACCCTTCTTCACTCACTCTGCTCCTTGGGGTGATGCAGCGAGCTCATCTCTCTTGCTAGGCCTCTGCCTTGTGTATGGCTGACCATCCACAAGTGGGCTGACCTCTGAAAGTGTGAGCTAAAATAAAACTTTTCTTCCTTAAATTGTGAATGTTGGGTATTCTCCCCAGCAACGAAAAAGTAATCAAGACACTGTTTAAGCCTTTAGTGACTTCTAATTTTATATATATATATATATATATATATATATATATATATATATGAATATATATATGACAAAAAGAAACGGAAACATTTTCCACTTTACTAAAGCATCATTGTTCTCAGCATTCACTTAAGCCAGTGTTTCACAGGCAATATGCTTCTCAGTGGCATTTCTCCATCTTGGGGGTGTCCATAGTAGGCCAGTCTACAAAAGCATATTTAATCTACTGTAAACATAAATAGTAATCACAGTATTCCTGGTCCCTTTAAGGTACAGCTCTGAAAATTACTCCATTGATTCCTGGATGCCTCTGAGGCCTGGAACCCTTGGAGAAGGGGAGTGCTGGCAGGATTTGGGTATATGGTAGCAGAGAAGAGATGTCTGTGTCTTGTTGACACACAACAAGGTTATTTAAACGCCTGAATTAGAATAATTTCTAAGCCATACCATGGTCCTGTAAAGTCAGAATCCTAGTGTTGGGACAGGGGAATATGCACTTAACAGGCCCACCTACCTTCCTTCCTTCCTTCCTTCCTTCCTTTCTTCTTTTCTTTCTTTCTTTCTTTCTTTCTTTCTTTCTTTCTTTCTTTTCTTTTCTTTCTTTTGAGACAGCATCTCACTCTATAGTCCATATTGTTTCTGAATTCACTTATGTAGTCCAGGCTGACCTCACGGCAATCCTCCTGCCTCTTCCTCTTGACTGCTGGAGTTGTAGGTGTGTACCATCACACCTGGCCTGTGTGGTGCTAGAGAGTTGAGCTCAGGGCCTTGTCCTTGCTAGGCAAGCACTTTCTAACCATTGTGCTATTTCTCCAGCCCCTCTCAGGCCATTCTTAACATTTGAGAATTATTTAGTCACTGTGCACACCCTGGCAGAGGGCATCTGTGGCAAGGGAGGTTCTGGTAGCAGAGAGATAAGGCTGCCTCCCTCCCGTCCATCCGTCCTTCCTCCCTCCCTCCCTCCCTCTCTTCCTTCCTTCCTTCCTTTCCTTCCTTCCTTCCTCAGGATCTTGCTCTGTAGTCCATGTTGGTCCTGATCTCACTATGGAGACCAGGCTGGCCTTGAACTCGGAGTGATACTCCTGGCTCAGCCTCCCAGTGCCAGGATTACAGGTGCATACCACCACACCCAGTTGTGTGCCATTTCTGTGTACAGGTGTAAGATTTGCTGCAATAGGAAAACATCGATTACAAATTTTAAAAACAAAACACAAACTTTCCTGCAAAAAAAAACCTTTTTTTTTTTTTTTCTTGGAAGCCTTAGTACTTCTTGAGTGGATGTTTTTGACTCTTTACATTTGTTACCTTGTCTTTTATCTCCTCGGTGTTAGGTGTTTCACTTTCTTGATTGGTTAATTTACTCCCATTTATCCCCGTGGCATTTTTCCCCAGTGCTGAGTTTCAAACGAGGGTCTTGCGCCTACTGGGCAAGTGCGGTACTACTAAGCTATCTCTTCACCCCCTCCTAGCATTTCCAGTGCTACATTTAAAAGCCCACGAACATCTTAGACCTTATAAAAATACTTGAATCCTCTTTGTGAGATAAAAGTGTCAGCTTAGTTTGTCCTCTTCATCTTGGAAGAGGTGTGGCTATTTGAGAGCAGATCTGTGTGTGCCAGCTTTCTGTCTCAATCAGAGGTTGCTGGAAAATAGGCCTAGGTAGAGCATCTACTAGTATACTGTTAGAATAAACCTGTTACTGGCAGTGGCTCATTCAGAGCAGGCGCACGTGTGGACAATTGGGAATTATTTTACTCTCATTTACATACTTATATTGAAGAGCCCTGTATTCCTATGATTTAAGAATGCTCACTTGCAGAGTTCTTTGGTAGTGACTTAGGCTAACTGGAACAAAATATCCTTGGATAACTGTCGGCAATGACTGGGACTGGCAGATAGTAGCAGAAAAATACTTGACCTCACGGAGAAAAGAGAGGTCTGTCTGTCTGCTAGGGCTGAGGGTGAAAGAAGTGGCAGTAAGAGGGCTGAGGACAAAGACAGCCGAGGAAGCTGCTGGGCCTTTCCTTGTGCAGGCTGGATGATCTGAGAGCTGTGTGAACTAACAGAAATAAGCTCAGATGGTGCAGAGTTAGCTCAGTGGTATAAACCAGGATTCTCTCAGTTTCCACATTTAAATACATGAAATGTCTAGAAGAGCTGCATAAATAAGTTTGTCGAGCACTTATTTTGTACCAGGTACTGTGCTAAGTATTTTTATATATTATTCAAATTAATGTTCATTACACTTCTGTGAGATAAGTAACATTATTACTTCTTTTACTTTATTTTCTTTTTTTCACCCAGTGAGGAAACACTGAGGTTTAGAGTAGCTGAAAAAGTTGCTTCTGGTCACACCTATTGTGAAGTTGCAGCGCTGACCTCAATCCAGGCCACAGGTTCAAACCTGTGACACCCAACCTTGTAGTAACTCTGCCCACTCCTAACCCTAGGCAGATACTGAGCTGTATTTATGATCTTATATTTAATGGGCATATCCCATTTCACTAATTATATAAGCCATTAAAACGGGAGCTTTGTAGTTTATATTTACTGCCCAGACAAAAACACCCACTATGATACTTATGAGTAGTTGTTCAACAAATGCCCACTAGTGATGACATTACATACATATTTAGAATTGCATGTAGTTTGTACATAAGAAAATTCATTTAACTCAAAATTGGAAGAATTACATTTAAGATCTGGTACTGTTACTACAGTTCTAGCCTACTACTATTTCTTTAACTTCTTAAGATAAGATCCATGAACAAACAGTATCACTAAGTCATACTGGGTGTGAGTGTCCAGGCCACTGGGCATAACTGATTCTCATGCTGCAGAAACAGTCATGAAATTCTTTTCAGCAGGTGGGGCAGTAGAGTTGCTGAGTTGAAGTGTTATACTTGTGGGTAGGAACACAAAAAGAAAAGAGCAACCGCTATTAGTTAAGACTAAGTCACAGAAAAATGTTGAGTTACTTAGGTTAGCAGTAGTGGTTGAACAGCATGTGGGGCCATAAGTTTTAAAGGTTCTCTGGGTGCCTGAGCTGTGGATGCTTTGAATAATGAGACAAGCCTGCCGTTGCCCTGAGGCAGGAAGAGGAGGCCTTGGCGACTGGGCCAACATAGAGGCGCCAAAGGCAGTGAGTCTTTGACATGTATTATGTTGGTGATTTGATACCAGAAATGGCCTAATTTTAAAAAATAGGAATAAAAAGATTTATGTTAATTTGGAAGGGAGTAATCTGGCCTTTCTTATGCTCTTCCCTAAATTTTTCTTTCCATGTCCTTATATTGTTTTGCTCATTCAGTTTTTTTTTTTTCTAAATCAAACACAGTACAGGCATTCTCATCCCCTATAGGATATTTTTTTTATTTTGATTGGATTTTCTGTTCACAGTATCTATAGATGTCTATAGATTCCTGTCCATTCTTAAAGAATGGAAGATATTTTGGTCTTCTTTTTATGTGGAAAGCCATAAATTTGTTCTTGATTTCTGCCTGCTAACTATCCACATCCTCTGAAAAGTCAGCCATATGCTAGAGATATCTAAATTGTCAATTCCTCATTTATGTTTTTCTTCTGAGTCCAGATTTTCTATCTGAGCCCCATGTTTTTTTCTTCCCTACCCACATTCTATGTCTGAGAGCTTCTGAATCTTTGTTCACTTCACCTTTAGGAGAAAGTTTTCTGAAATAGTGTTCATATTTTCTCTATTTTTCTTTTTCTCTAGAAGCTATTATAATCTGTAAATTTTATTTATTTTTTTACAATGAATTCCTTTTTTCAGCTTGAGCAGTTGGTGTATTTACATATCCCATCTTCATTTTTCCTCCCCTTTCTCTCTCTCCCTCTTCTCTATCACATCCTCTTTCCCTCTTCCCATAGTCCATCTTCTTACTTTCCTTCCATCTCTCTTTTACTTTTTTGTGGTTTGGTTTTCTCACTTTAGAGAAACCATGCAATATTTAACCTTCTTTGATTCATTTTGCTGACCATAATGGTATATTCATTTCAAGGTGCTTCACATGTATCAGATGTATCTTTTATCTTTCTTTATGGCAGAGCAGTTGTGGCGGTGTTGATCTGGGTTGTTCCCCAAAAGCTTCATGTATCTATGGCTCCTGTGTACTGGTGGGAGGTAGGATCTGGCTAGAAGGGGCTAATTCTTGGAGTGTGACCTGGAGGAGCATGTGCTGGTTCCACCCTTCCTCTCCAATGGGCCTCAGTCATGCCCCGCTGTCATGAGGATCTCTGTCTTGGGGCATTGGTACCCCTGGCTCTGGCTCTGGCTCTAGCTGAGACCCCACCATGTGATTCCTGCTTTTTCCAGCCACCTACCCATGAGACCTTCTGAGCTGTGAGCTAAAATAAATCTTTTCTCTGTAAAGTTGTGCATCTCAGGTATTCTGTCCCAGCAATAAGAAAGTACCTAAGTCAGTAGTACTCCATTGTGTAAATATACCACATCTTCTTTATCCTTTCATCTGTTGGTGGACATTCCATCTGCTTCCAAGATTTAGCTGTTGTAAGTTGTGCTACTATAAAAATGGGTATGCATGTATCACTCTTGTGTGATGCCTTTAATTCTTTTGGGAAGATACCCAGAAGAGATATAGCTGGGTCAAATGAAATATTTATTTTGGGTTTTCTGGGGAATCTGCACGCTGCTTTCTTAGTGGTTATACCAATTTCCAGTCCCACTGATTAATGTAAGAGGGTTCCTTTTTCCTCACAACCTCGCCAACATTTGCTGTTTTTGGGTCCTTGATACCAGCCATTCTTACTGGAATTAGATGGAACCTCAGTGTTGTTTTGATTTGTATCTTTCTGATAGAGATGCTAAACATTTTTTTCATGTATTTATTATCCATTTGGACTCTTTCTTCTGAGAACTGTTTATTCATTTCAGTTGCCCATTTTTGTTTTTTTATCTTTGGGGAAGTCTAATTTTTTCACTTCTTTTATATTTCTAGATAACAGCCTTCTGTCTGAGGAGTAGGCTGCAAATTTTTTTTCCCATTCTGTTTGTTCTCTCCTCACTTTGTTGTTTCCTTTGCTGTGCAGAAGCTTTTTAACTTGAAAAAATTTTAATGACCAGCTGAGTTATTTAAATATTCTCTTGATCTTTCCTACTGCTTTTAACCATTTTAACAACCTGAAGTTTTAATATCTAAGTGAATTCATAGAACAGAATTGGCAATTCTGGACTAAATAATCTCACAAAATCTTGACTTCTGCAGCAAACGTTTGTATTACAGGTTAAAAGGTATTTCTTACAACTCAGCTCTAGATTAGGATAGTGGTTGCCTTTTAGCAATAGATGATAATTGGAAGAAAGTAAAAATAGGAGCTGGTGGACATTTTGTTTTGTGTCTTGGTATAGGTTCTGTTTCCTTGGAGAATTCAGTTTGTGAAAGTTTATTAAGCCACATAATCATATGCAGTTTTCTGTACGTAGCCTGTATTTCAACAGTAGGTTTAAGATACACAGACATGGCTCCTGGGTTGATGCTTCTGACATCGTCTTTCTTCAGAAGAATTTATTAGACCGTCTTTGGGTGAGAATTCAGAAATACTTCTTTTCTTATGGTACTGGAGATTGAACTCAGGGCATTTGCACCATGAGCTACATCCTAGGCTGGGCTCAGACTTGCAGTCCTCCTGCCTCAGCTTCTCAGTGATAGTGCTAGCTATGCATCATGAAGGGCAGCATTATCTTACGTCATCTTAATTTCCTTTTAGTCAGTTAATTTCAAGTATATTTTAGTACTTTTTATTTTAAATGCAACATATAAAACAGTCTTGCTTTTTATAAAGAATATAAAATTTTATTTAGAAATTTTCTTCCTACTCTATCATGTATATACTGTTCACCAAATGTGAACATTGCATCTAGATGAAACTTGGGGTACATTTTTAAATTTCTGTTCCTTAAGGAGGGAACTGACTGAATGGGAAAGAGGGTTTTCCAGCTACTCCTAAACAGAGGATTATTATCAAGAACATACAGAGAACTAAAAAAAGAAAAAAAAAATCACACCCTCCGAAATAAAAAAATTTTAAATGAACAACTGAAATGCATAAACAGTTCTCAGAAGAAAAAGTCCAAATGGCTAATAAGTAACATAAAAAAAGTTCATCATCTTTAGCCATCAGAAAAATGGAAACCAAAACAACACTGAGGTTCCATCTATTTCCCATAAAAGAAAGGCTGATATTAGAACTCAAAAAACAGTGCAGGTGAGGAAGTAGGGGAAAAGGAGCCTTCCAACATTACTGGTGGGACTGTAAAGTGGTACAGCCACTATCAAAAGCAAAGTGGACATTCGTCAAAAAACTGAAAATCGATATTCCATTCGAACCAGCTATACCTCTGTGGGGTATCTTCACAAAAGAATTACAAGAGGAATCCATGCATACCCATATTTATAGTAGCATAATTTATAATAGCCAAATCTTAGAAGTCAATATATCCACCAATAGATGAATGGATAAAGAAGATGTTGTATATTTACATGACAGAGTACTCCTCTGCCATAAGGAAAGATAAACTTGATTCATTTGTAGTTGAAAATGGATGCACCTTGACATGCTTAGCAAAATGAATCAGACACAGAAAGTTAAATATCATGTGATTTCTCTAATGTGAGAAAACCAAACCATAAAAAAGTAAAAGAGAGATGAAAGAAATTAAGAAGATGGGCTTTGTGGCCAGGGGAAGGGGATGGAGAAGGGCTGAGGGGGTGGGAAAGGGAAAAAGTATGCAATATTCAAATTTTAAAAATTAGAAAAATCTTGCTCTGGACTTTGCTATATAGTCTGAACTTTTTTGATTAAAATGTATATATGTCATTTCTATAAAATCAAAAATAAGAAAGAAAAACAGATCTTATATCTTATGCTTATATTCTTCCATAGCCACTAAAAAGGAAGGCTCATAGAAATGTTCTACATAAAATCCAATTATAGTTACATAGGTCTACTCAGCCATCTTGAATAATCTGTTTGTTTTCCCTAACCCCAGTACTGGAGGTTGAACACAGGGCCTTCACTTCAAGCTTCAGCCTCAGCCTCTGCTTGTTGTTCATTTGAGGCAGGGTCTTCCTAAATTGGTAAGTTGCCTAGGCAGGGCTCAAACTTCTCTTGTCTCAGCATCCCAGAGGTCTGGGATACAGGCCTGCACCACTGGGCTGGCCAAACGTGTTTCTTACCTGTCTGTGGAGTGCCTTAATCTTGGCCATTAGTAGGCAGCTTTCTGTTTACATTTAACAGAAACATGTAGGATGTTCTCATAGGCAAGGACTATTTACAAACTTCCAAAGGCTTTGTGCTTGCTTTTTAATTCCACAGTGATAACACTGTTCAGATAACAATGACATTACAATTTGTTTCAATACAAAACACAGGTCTGTACCTTACAGTACTCTTATCAGTTCTTATTATTTTTTAGAGTT
The DNA here is from genome assembly GCA_004027205.1 of Ctenodactylus gundi. Classification (NCBI taxonomy): domain Eukaryota; kingdom Metazoa; phylum Chordata; class Mammalia; order Rodentia; family Ctenodactylidae; genus Ctenodactylus; species Ctenodactylus gundi. The sequence goes on from PVKB01000428.1 coordinate 542,635, forward strand.
TGATATTTCTTGTTCGAGACTGGAGTTTCCCATACGAATTTTCATATGGAGCAGATGGTGGTGCCAAATTCTTGGAAAAACGCCTCAAGGTTTGTTAGATGTTTAAATCCATGACACTTTACTATAGTAATCTAGAATAATTTTTTGGAATGATTTGCTGCATACTCAGTAGATGCAATTTCATTTGACCCTAGTAATATCTCTGTGGACAAACTTAATATTGATATTTAATTAACTACTCTTGAGTTATAATTTTAAATACTAATATTGATATAAAGAATTATTTTTTAGTTATTTATAAAACATTTATTCCTAAAGGTAAAACTTTTACTTAACTTTTTTTTTTTTGAGACAGGGTCTCATTCTGTAGTCCAGGCTGGTCCTGAACTATCTAGCCCGGGCTGGTCTTGAACACATGCTAATAACGGGTGTGCACCACCATGCTCAGCTTATTTGGTGCTAGGAAAGCAAACTCAGGGCCTTGCATTTGCTAGGCAAGTGTCCTAACCTCAGTGCTATTCCTCGAGCCCCTACAACTTTTACCGTGAAGAATAAAATCAGTTTAAGACTGACAGTGCAAACACCTAGGTGCACGTTTTAGTAGAGGTTTGAAGAACTCTTATCATGTTGAGCTCCCAGAGTCCCAGCCTGGGTACATCTGCCAGCAGTTCACACAGTGGGAACTAGGAGGCCTTCTACTTTCTGTGTCATTAGAGTTCAACAGTGGATTAGTTGTTTTCACATTGAGCAGAGGCCACCCAAAAATGCCCACCAGGAAATAAAAGTTGAAGTTGGAAAAAACAATCTCTTTGAATATCAAGATCTGTAAGCTTTGCCTTATTATGTTTATAGTTCCTTCTAGAGTAGTTTTCAAATGCCTGTCAGTGAAAGAGTGGAGAGTGACTGGCCTTTATGTAAGTAAACACCAATCCATTCAGTTGCCTTTCTAGAATGTAAGCACACAACAAGCAGGCATTAGGAAGCTGTCCTGGTTATCATCTGAAAAAAAAAGAAGTAGGAGTATCTATTACCAGTGTGTGTCTCCTGTGAGTACTTTGAGTTAAATTTGAATTTGTAGAAATTAGAATAAAACTTCACTAATTTGTAATACTGGAAACTGGGACAGTTCGTCTGAGTGGTGTAAAGGCAGGTGCTTGCTAATGGTAGTAACCGTGCTGCTTGCTGTACTTAGGTACCGCCTTTTGGACACACTCAAGACTGTTCTCTCTTCAGTAGCAGCCCGTCATGTCATTTTTGTCACTGTGGGATCAGACAACCACAGCACACATAAGATGCCACAGAGCTCCTCTGTTCCTTTTGTGTTGCAAATGGGTTACACCTCAGAATGATTCCCTGCAGGTCTCAGGGAACCAGCACGAAGAACTGCAGAATGTCCGAAAGCATATCCATTCCTGCTTCACCAACATCTCTTGCTTTCTGCTACCTCATCCTGGCCTAAAAGTAGCTACCAACCCAAACTTTGATGGAAAACTGAAAGGTTTGTCTGCTTTTTACTACATGTTTGCATCACTTAGTCTGATTATAGAAATGTCACTGAGCTAAAGGCTGCTAGCTTAGCACATCCACTGAGGTGAGGCAGGGGATTGGAGCGTGTCAGATGTGGGAGTCCTGGGCTGGCTATAGAGCCGCTCTTCAGTCACAGTAGGATCCCATGGGCCCAGAATGTGTGCAGTGCATGCGAAAACAGGCTTAGGCTCTGCACTCACTGGCTGGTGGTGACCCTCGCACTCTCACCTCTGTGCATCGAGAAAAGCCCCTTATTGTCTTGGTGCTTAATTTTCCTTTCACTAATGAGGAAAACCAAATGTCTATATTAACATTGTATTTGCTATGGTAATTAGAAAGAAACTTTGTATCGTACCAGATTGTGCAGAAACTGAGGTTAATCTTTCCTAAAAGAGAGTTACCACCTTTGGACAAGCTTTGAAATTAATACAGAGTAGCCTAAAGACATTGCTGATTTTTTTACTTGAGGGCTAGCATTGAGTTCAGGTGTGTTACAGGGAGGGGAGGAGAGCATGGTAATGGGTGAGATAGTGACTTCAGGTTTTCAGCACAACTGTCGTCAAAGAAATTTAAAAATATTTCTTACAGAAAGGACAAGATAATGTGCATCATGATTAGAAGCTGGCATAATTAAAAAGCAGAAAGATTTCCCCCTTATCGATGGCATTTACTCCCAATACCTTACCTTCAGCATTAGCAGTCGATACCATGAGGAAAATCGCAGGTTTCTCATCACCATTGCTTCTGTACACAGAATTCTTACCTTTTTAAACAATACAGACCGCAGTAAGCACATACTAACTCCTGGAGGCCAGGATCCTAGCATGTCACTGCCTCTCATGAATGAATTCCAGCCCACAGTGAACGCACAGACCTCTTGATATTGTGCAGATACCTAATGGCTTCAGTGTGTTCTGAATAAATTACATAAGGAGAGAACTTGCACAAAGCATCTCTTTCTTTTCTGGAATTAGGAGCTGTAAACAGGCAGGGAGGGGCAGACCTTCAACAATAGTCCTTTATCGGGACAGAAAATGGCTCTGACTTACTCTGTTACTATAGCATAAAGCTACAGTTCTTAAATTAACTGATATTTTACAGTGGATCAGAGTGTTTAGGGTGAATCACGCCAGTAGAGAATCCTACTTTCTGAAATGTGCTCTCTTATGTTTTACTGTTGTATCCTCACAAATGCTGAGCTGCAGTTGTTATAGCTGCTTATAATTAGGGATTTGCCTGGGAGAAAAAATGAAATCTAGCTTCAGTTGCCCTAAAAGTTCCATTTTCATGAGGTTTTTGTACTTTCGGGGATTGCTGCTAAATCCACCTTATGTACAGAAATGTTCTAATTTGCCTGTTTCCTTGCGTAGTTGTGAAAGTCTAAGTATGGTATTTTCCCACTCCATTCTGAATCTTAAAATTTGATGTGATTTCTACCCAGGACATCTCATCCAATGGCCATGCTGTTCTCCAGAGGGCTGTCATCTTTGGCTGCCCATCAGAAAGAAAAGTCTGAATAAACACTTAGGCAAAAACTATTTTTTGGTAATAGTTATCCCCATATGATTTCACACCAAGAAATAATATTTTAGTGATTATCAGTAGTGATCAATTTCAAAATGGTGCCAAACAAGAAACACAGTAAACCTAAAGGCTTCCAGCATCCATGTCCATGCATGTCACAGAACCAGCGAGGAAAGAAAATGTAAATTGAATTTTCAATGCCCATTTGGGGATGCAATAGTAAGAGGGCAAATTTGCCAACATAATTTTTAGTTTTAAATCTTTATTCTTAAGACCTTGAAAATCATCAACTTCAAATCCTGAAAACTCAGCTCCTGACATTCAGTTCTTTTCAAAATCACTGGGAGTAACTAAGTTTACTTAGAAAATCACTGGACACACTTAACTTCTCCATACATAACCTGTGCATTTGTCCACATATATGAAATAAAGATTTAAGAAATTACTGCTGGGCTCAAAAGACGTCTTCCAGAGCTATTTTATTTTTGCTAACTTTGTGCAGTTAAGCTTAAGCCTGCTGCTGTAATGTGGATGTGTGTAATCTATCATACAAATGTGACAGGTACAGAACTCTCTTGTCTACTAGAGGCCGTTGAGGTCTTTTCTTGCCATGACTTTATGTTGCTGTCCACCACTAGAGCCATCATCATCACTACCTTTCTGAACTCTGGAGTCCTTGTTATCACAGCTTGCGCAGCTTCCTCCTCTTCATGAGGTGGATGATTAGCAATTTTTAGATCCATTTTCTGTAGGGAATACATTTTAAACCAGTAAATATTTGGCTTTCCTTCACACTCTACCTTTTTTCTCCTCTAAGATTGGGCTTTACTGTGTAGCCCAGGCTAGTCCTGAACTTCCAGGCTCAAGTCATCCTCCTTCCTCTGCCTTCAGAAATACTCATATGAATGGGCTGTGAAAGATACACTCAACACTGAATGTGCATGAAGTTGCTTCACAGGGGAAGACAAGATAAATGTAGGATTAGAGAGGTTTCAGGCCAAGAGAACCTGAATCCACCCAGAGAGGACAGGTCTCAGGAGTCATTTAAATAGTGGGTAAATAGTGGGAAAGCAAGTGATGGCATAAGCTCTGGGGATGACCAGGAAGCAAAGGGGATTTCAGTGGCATCACAGACTGGGGAGGATTTTTAAAATAACGATGGATTTGCTTTTACTTGTAGAAATAGACGATGAATTCATCAAAAACTTGAAAATACTGATTCCTTGGCTACTTAGTCCTGAGAACCTAGATATTAAAGAAATCAATGGGAATAAAATCACGTGCCGAGGTCTGGTGGAGTACTTCAAGGTACCGCTCTCATTTCTAGTGCACTTGTGAGTACTTAGGCTTGACATACACTAGGATATATCAGCACATCCAAAAAATAAAAGGTATGCTATACTGTGGGGCAAACGCATGAGGAACCCGTAAGAAGGATTTGAAGATCATGGAACACGCAAAATAACTTCTTTTCTGAATAAAAAAAAAATTGGAGGAAACTCCTTATTGATAACCCTTCTGTCCCCTTTTATTACTTGAATGAAATGTATTTTGAAATACAGATATACCTGAGAGGTGGGAAAGTTTTTTTGTTTTGTGGTGGTGGGTTTCCCAGGGCCCAGCCAGGATCAACACTGATTTCTATTTCACTCAGAACATTTCCCCTAAGGGAATGGCACCATCCTACTGGAGACTGTCCCAGTTCCTATTCTCTGTGCTGAGGTACAACGGGAAGTAGAATGAATTTAAATTTACATTCACCTGTTTACCTCAGTTACCACCAAGTGCTTCTTACCAACTTAAGTGTGTGGTGGCACATTTTAGCCTCATTTGCATGTCGATGCTCCAAGACTAAGATATCAATTTTTAAAATTTATGTTTTATCATTTAAAATTCTATCCTGAACCTCTAGTGTATTCTCTTTGCCTTCCTCACTCTCCACATTAAATAATGGTATTTATCTAAAACTTGAATTTTTACTGTAACTCTGTGAAGTTTACAATTTGGTGGGAAATTCTGGATGCTTACATAGATCCTTTCCATAAAGCTTATGACATTAGCAAGGCACAGATTCCTGTGGGTTACTAAAAAAGAGGTTACTTGCAGTATAGGGACCTGCAGAAGTTTTAAAGCAGATGAACTGAGCCTTTAAGAAGGGTAGGATTGGCATGTGCAGCTGTGTGAAAAGAACATTTCAGGAAAAAGGAAAAACAACTGAAAAATTGAACTATAGTCTGAGAAAGAGATAATAGTTTTAAGTTCCTGAAAATATTTTTTGAAATGTCAAGACCTTAAAATACAGTTTAATGTAGAGAAATGTTGTGTGAAATTACTTGATCCTGAGTTTTTCTCTTTTTCTTAGGCTTATATAAAGATCTATCAAGGTGAAGAGTTACCACACCCCAAATCCATGTTACAGGTATCTAGGAATCATGAGGCATGATGTCTTAAAACATACATGTCACTAAAGCTCCTTTTCCTACTTGTATTCACATATGTGCCAACCTAGTTATCATAAATAAATATAAATATTAGAATGATTACTGGGAAATTATTTGCCTAATAACTTTACCTATGTGTCTGTCTTTCCAGATACACATTATTACACAAGTAGTAATTGTACGACTTAATAGAACTCACTCAGTTTCCATGCATGCATACATCGTGGCATTGATCACTTCCACTGTCTTCTACCCGTGACTCCTTCTCCTCAACTCCTCCCTACCCAGCACCACTCCCAAACCCTAAAAGTTCCCCTGGCCCTTGACATTTTCTAGTGACCACAGTTCCATTCTGTACTCTATAAGGTTGACTTACTGGTTTTCATAAATGAGAACATGTAACATTTTTACTTCTGTGTCTGGCTTATTTCACTCACTATAATCACCAGTTCCATCCATATGGTTATGCCAGGTTTACATTCTTTTTTTATATGGCTTAGTAATATCCCACCATATAAAATAGATAAGCCACATTTTCCTTCACCATGCACACACTGAAGGGCATCTGGGTTGATTTCAGATTTTGGCTACTATGTATAATGCTGCAATAAACATAGGAATGCAAGTATCTTTTTGGCACAAAGATTTCATTTCCTCTGGGGATACACCCACTAGTAGAACTTCTATATCAGATGGGAGTTCTTAAGTTTTTGTGCAATCTGTTTAACGACTTCTGTAAAGGCCATCCTAGTTTACATTCCCACTAACAGTCTATAAGAATTCCATCACATACATGTATTATATTGAAATAGACATTTTTCCCACAGAGGTGGGAATCAAGTGACTTACAAACATTGTACTAAAGGGTTCCTGTTTTCTTTGTACATTTGTTTAGAAAAGAGATACTGTAGTTTAGATTGACACAACAGGAAACAGAAAAGAAGGTCCAAGCTGTAAACAAGCCGTCTTCAAAACTAACCATTACATAGGGAAACTAGTTTTCCTCACATTAAGTTTATTTTTTTACTATCAGTGATTATTGGTTCTATCAGCAAATGATAATATATTTTAAATGTTCTACAGATTATTTGTCATGTGTTTGGGTTTAGAGTTTTGACTCACCATGACATACTAAGTGAAAAAATATTTTTGAGAGTAAAATCTTTTAAATGAAAATTCATTTTAGAATTATAATTTGTTGAGTAGATATCTGTTTTATGTATATTGCAATTTTAATTTCACTAATTTAAAAATATAGTGGAAATAATTCACCAGTTTCAAGTTATTTGACAATTTTTTCTACATTTCTTGAACATGAAACCCTGAAATGTGATTTGCCTATGAAATTTTAATAGACATGAACCTCATTTTACATTGTTAACTTGTTCTTTGTCCACAGGCCACAGCAGAAGCTAACAATTTAGCTGCTGTTGCAACGGCCAAAGACACATACAACAAGAAGATGGAAGAGGTAAGAATTAAGTATTGTAAATGTTTTAAATAAGACCAGTACTTCATCGAACTTGTTTCCCCCCCAACATCACACTGTATACGCATACAAAGAGATAGCTTTGACTAATTTTCAGCCTAAATTTATGTCTTATATATTGTGTTTCTAAACCATTTTAAAAATACATGTCTATGTACTGTATTCCTAAAGTATTTTAAAAATAAGAACATTGCATAATTTAAAGGGCATTTTAAATTAGTCACTGCTACTTACGATACAACCCTATTCACAGTTTATTTTGGCTAGATCTTCCCACTGTAAGACACAGTGGCTAAAATGACCTGTGTAGTACTCTCCCAGCCATGCCTTCTGACATTCCAAATCCTAGTATTTCTCTTAATGATAAAACCTTGTAGGAAAAGTAAGAAATCAGACCTCAGGATTAATTTCTATATGCTGTATTTCCTTGCTTTAATTTAAACTAATGTGATAGGTTTATTTTCCCCTAAAAATGTTACAAATCAAAATTATATCCAAAATTGATGAAGTCTTAGAATCAGGGGAAATATACTACGTGGAATGGTATTTATGACATAAGTAACAAAAGAATTCTCAGTACAGTTAAATCTCAAAAAAACAGAGTGAATGACAGGGTTAATGAGATTCACCTTTTAACTTTTCAGAAGGTTGAAAATGTGGTTCAAGAACATTTAACATGCTTCTATTTTATCTCTGGAAAAAATACCCATTGGGCTTCACTCAAAGAAAAATCAGTGAAGTTGCCAAAAAATATATTTTACTTTGATAACTTTGTAACATATTGTTTTAATTTAAAGTCTGTAGGGAAAAAAAAATACTTCAGTGTGATTTAATTTCCCAGAGGAACGGGGATAAGGGCAGTTCCCTCAGATTTGGGTTCAATCTGTAAGTGACCTCAACTGGTGCTGCTAGGACAGGCTTTTCACCTTCACGGCCTTGGATTCGGTTATTTATTATGGGTATGAGTAAGAATGACTTTATTACTTAAGCCACTTACACAATACGAGCCACAATTACTAATTACTCCTCTCAGACATGGAGTGAACACAAAACAGTGATAGTCATGTGTCTTTATCTAAGAAAGTAGCCATTAGGAAATTTTGTCACTGTGCAAACAGCACACAGTGTAGATGCTCAGACCTAGATACTGTAGGTCAGTCCCCAATGCAGCCAGCTGATACAGTTGAGAGCCAAGGTAAATCAATCTGAGGCTGCTGCCAGCACCACAGCCTTACAGTCAAATTTTCATAAGCAGGAATATATATATCCTAATGCAAAAATGTAAATACATAAATGACAGCTGTTTGTTATCATTATCAAGAATTAACATACACTATACATAAGTTGTATGTGCTATATGCTTTTTTTGTGGTGCTGGGGATTGAATTCAGGAGAACTCTGTCATCTCTACCATTGAACTACTTCCTGGGTCCTTTTTATTTATTTATTTATTTTTTTGAGACAAGGTCTTGCTAAATTGCCCAGGTAAGACTGAACTTGTAATCCTCCTGCCTCAGCCTCCCTAAGTGTTGGGATTACAGGCACGTGCCACTGTGCCGACTTGTGCTGTGCACTTAGGACCAGCAATGCATATTTACACCATCATCACCACACTGAGTAGTAGACCGCACTTCAGGCTTTACAGTGGCTACAGGGTCACTGGGTGATAACAGTTCCCTCTGTTATTGCCTGAAACATACTTAGGCTTATCAATTAGGACTGTATTAATGTTTTAAGAAATTCAACTAGCCAAAAGAAAATTCTTTTGTATATTTGCTAACTTAAATTGCACAAACATACCTGTTACAGATTTGTGGTGGTGACAAACCATTTCTGGCCCCTACTGACCTGCAGACCAAACATCTGCAGCTTAAAGAAGAATCTGTGAAGCTGTTCCGAGGGGTGAAGAAGATGGGTGGGGAGGAATTTAGCCGGCGATACCTGCAGCAGTTGGAAAGTGAAATAGATGAACTTTACATCCAGTACATTAAGCACAACGATAGCAAAAACATCTTCCACGCAGCCCGCACGCCAGCCACCCTGTTCGTCGTCATCTTCATCACATATGTGATTGCTGGTGTGACGGGGTTCATTGGTTTGGACATCATAGCTAGCCTGTGCAATATGATAATGGGACTGACTCTAATCACCTTGTGCACCTGGGCGTATATTCGGTACTCTGGAGAATACCGAGAGCTCGGTGCCGTCATAGACCAGGTGGCTGCAGCTTTGTGGGACCAGGTAGGAACTCTTTTCATTTTCTTCAATTAGATTCACCATACATTTGAATGTCATCCTTCTCGCAGCCTCTGCTGTAGATGTTGAAAAGTATACAGAGGAATGAGTTGGGTCCCTGCCTTCAAAGCTTTACGGTCTGTCATGATGGCAAGTTATAAATATAAACATCACTGTGAATTCCTATCCAACTGTTGTCCAGTTAATATTTCAGTGTTTTAAAAAATCACATGCATTAGGCAGTGTTTTTACTTTCCTTTATTCTAAAAGTATTATAGCTGTTAAAACGTATGAGAAACATTTTTATTGAGATGATTGTGACTGTTCAGACACTGCTGTACCATGTGACTAGCACTGAATGTGTCAGGAGCATTATGAACCACTATCATAGATATATTAGGAAAATAATAATACCTCACATTCTTTTTTACTCTTAACTTCCAAACCAGTATCAAATCACTTCATATTATCTTTATGTGAGCTAGACTTTTACACCCAACTCTAGCATAAGTCAGTGATCAGTCAACTTTGTAACTTTGTTACAAAATTATCAATCAGCTGCCCTTTCTGGCCCAATTAGCCATATCTAGGAAGTCAGGGCCACCAGTGCACACTGTCCAAATAACTGATTAGGGACTGGAAGTACAGTTACAAATACACCTAGAAGCATAAACAGCTCACCAAGGAAATGTCTCATTCTGAGAGTATGTTCAGTTATTTCATGGAAATTTAAGGGAACTTAGTAAGTTGAGATTCTCCATAAGATTTTGGATTTAACACTTTTGAACATGTGTGGTTTGTAGATAGCAAGCAATAGCTACACTTTGCCCCGCATTGTGGTCAGCCTCGTATATGACAGAATTGTGACTAATGGATTTAATGTGAATCTAGTTGAGGTAATAATGTGAGCATGATGGGAAATGAATGACATAAACACTAGGTCCTCTACGCCACTCGCTGTCTGTGAGGGTCCCTCATGCACAAGGGATGGGCTGTCCCTCCTAAAGACACAGTGCTCAGATCTATCAGGAATATATTGAATTTAATTTGTAAAAATATTTTCATAACGTATGTAATCAAAACTGAAAAGTATGCAGGAGTATCTGTTCTTAAATGCTCACAATACTGTACACAAAATTGAATACCATGCTATTAATGAAGCCCAATATATACTTTTCTTATCTTCTTTTTAAATTGCCTTTGCCACAGGGAAGTACAAATGAGGTAAGTTCTTTTTTAAATAAGAGCTATATATTTATAAACATTTTTATAATGGATAGGCATTAAAGGGTATCTTAATGTAGACTACAGTCTTTTACAGTAACTACTATTTCTGTGTCTTGATTTTCAATTCATAATTTTGAAATTTAACATACCAGAAATACTTGATTTATGTACTCACACACACTCAAAAAAACCTGATCATCTTGAGAGAACATTTGTTTCCTGAATTTTAGAAAATTTCAAAATTCTTCAGCCATGATGTGGTACAGTTCTGCTCCACTGCAGAGAGAAGCAAGCAGTTCCAATGTCTGAGTGCATTTAATTATGGCAGGTGTAGCTTATAACCTTGAGGCGTTGCTTTTAACTTTGGCTTTTGAGTGACAGTTACCCATACTGCTTTAAGCAGGTTCCATACTACCATGAATCTGTTTTTCTTGCCCTATCGCCCAGGTGACCGAAAAACTAGTGTTTTTTTCCCCCAGTGCCCTTTTATGTAGGTAGAACTATAAGTCTGAGGACAAAATCTGAGGTTCCAGGAAGATATCATTTATTATACTAAGTAGAATTACCTGTATGGAGAGTTCTGTGGTCATTATTTTCAGAGAAGCAATGTTGATCTTGAGCAGCTACAGAGATAGCTCATCATGCTTTCCTCAGATTCTTCTCTACCCCTTAACTGGGCTACGTCCTCCAATAGAACCCCAGGGATACATTTAATATTTACAAATCAATAAGGAGTTGCTGTATATAAAACTCAGCAAAACAAATTCACTAAGAAGGCAAAAACAATTTTTAACTCTGTAAATCAAACCTTAAGAAAAAAACCCTAAATGTTTAAAAGAGAATCAGAATAAAACAGAGCTAAGAGAATATCTTGTTTCACCAGAACTGAAAATGGCATGGTTAAAACTTGCAGCACCAGGGAAAGTAAAACAGCTACACAGGCTCACAAAAGAAAAACTAACGGAGTTCCTGGAAACAGATGACTACTTAAAAGATACAAAGCTCTAACCCCCTCTTTAAAATATTCAAAAATATTTTACAGACTCTAAAAGTAAACTGGCTTGGTCAGAACCGAGTGTGGAGCCTGTGAAAGTCAGAGGACAGGATGAAGCCTACACACTAGCTGAGGGGAAAAGAGACACTTAGGGACACTTAAGGAAAACAATACACAATTTGTAAAACATCCGTGTGATTCTGACACTGCTACTGTAAGAACACAAAGAACAATCAGCAGTAGTTTAAGGAGCAGAAGCTTTCTGAGGTTTTAGAGATAGAAGTGAGTAATTAAAACCAAACCAAGAGAGCAGGTAAAACAGGGATCCCAGTGGGAGATGGGGGAGGGGGGGTGAGTGAGGAGCACATCTGTGCTTAGCTGCATGCCGGTTCAGGGAAGAAGGGACAGTAATACTGGTCCTGTTATGGAGAACGTACTGGTGGTCAGAGGACATGGGCTGTGTAACCTGTCTGAAACTGGTAATATTCACAGGAGTTTCCCACACAACCCTGAGGCATAGTGGTTGGGAAGCCACCAAAATATTCGAGGTAAAAGGAAGTGCAATCTTAGAATAAAAAATTTACCATGAAGATCAATCCACAAAAGTGATCACACACACACACACACACACACACACACACACACACACACTGGAAAGTTGAAAATACTTTTAAGATATTAGTTATTAATTTGTATCTTATAATGATAAAAAGTTTCCAAATTCAGCATGTTAAATTTTATATAGTACCATAAACAAAAAAGGATTTTATATCTGCGCGTTTAGTTTTTACAATCCTGATTCTTGTATTCCAGGCTTTATACAAGCTTTACAGCGCAGCGGCAACCCACAGACATCTGTATCAGCAAGCTTTTCCTGCACCAAAGTCCGAATCCACTGAACAATCAGAAAAGAAGAAGATTTAATCCAAATTTTTCACATACAGGTGCATGACCAATTGTCAGTTAAGTATTCAGTTTTTGTTTCCATGCAAACATTCAAAGTGCTTCCATGAGAACAGATTAAAATACCACACAGCTCTGAAGACTGCATAAAAGGTTAGCTCCTTTACTTCAGTGTTTAATAAGCAGATGTATGTGTGCATGGTTATATTATTTTGTTCACATGTACAGTTTCCTGATTTTTGTCTTTAAATATGCTGTTATAATTTAAGATATCTGTATATTTATGATGACAGTACATGTGTTCTGCTTGAATTTACTAAATTCTACTACTGGGTTATAATTAAACCAAGTGATATTACTCTATATTTAAATATGCTCATTTGATTTCTACAAAAAAGTTAAATTATTTCACGTAGCTATTTGCTAAAGCACAGCATCATAACTCAACAGGCTTGATTTAATCTATCTAATCTTACACATACCACAAGCTCCTAGTTATTTTAAGATACATTTACATAAACTTTAGGAGCTTTTCTGTTGCTTTACCAAAAACTGTATGGTTGTTTTATATTATGATTTAAAATAGAATGTAAACCTTTTGATCAAAAAATGCACAAAATTCACTTTGTATATGTACTTGAGTTTCACTGCATTGTATATTTTTTCATTTGGTACATAAGAAATGTATTCTTCATAGGTTTATTCTTTTAACATGTGCACTATTAAAGTTTACTCTGGTTCCTAACATTAAAACAAACGCTTACTGAGTTTGAAAATGTTTGAGAGGAACTGATACAAGAAATGATCCAAGTTTATCTTTCCTTTACAATTCAAGACATAGTTCTACTCTGTTGACACCATTATCAATTTCAGCTTACATTTTCTGAAACATATGCTAATCTCTTTAGGTACTTTCCAGCTCTTTTTTTCCTAGCTTTTAACAAGTGATTTTAAAATATATTTTTAATAACTAAATTTTCTAGTGGAGTTTCATTAAACACAGCTCTTCAGAAAAAAGGGGAGGGTTGTAAAAAATAAAAAGTAATACTTCTTGTCTGGGAGGCCCAAAATGAACACTTCTGACTGTCTTAGAAATGGTGAATAGGAAAGAATAACTGAGAAATAAGAGGGTAAGTTCACAAGTCAGTTTTACATCTTAGAAAAGCTGGATCAAGCTCACTAATCTTTTACCACTGATAAAGTTCCACTATCCGTACGTTCTTAATACCCTTCCCTTTCATTATATTTCTTCCTTGACCAAACAGCACTATATCTAAAATATAGACTCAAACACCACACATTTAGTTTCCACAAAAATATATTTTATAAGCTTGTTATACAAAGTCAAAGCTTAACATTGTATCAATAAACCAAACTCACGTATGTCTGAGAGTGCTTTATATTTTGAATACTAAACTAAAAACATATTTACATATATTTACAAAATATGTAAATGTTAACTAAAGATCTATGAAATTCACAGAATTCTGGAGATTTACAGGCTAAAAGTATCATAAATTTAATCAAATATATTGTGCTAATTTTGAACAGTGTAATAAGTAAACCAAAAGGGTGAAAAATTGGGAAGAAGATTGATGGTTTTAAAGTTTTGCAAAAACACTTACAAGGTAAAAAAGTAATATAAAACTGGTTTAATGATCAAGATTTCTTATTGAATCCCTGATGACTGATAGTCATTTTTGGCACCCTAGCCCAGTATGTCGGGAGCTGTATGCAATGCCGTCCCCCCAGGAGCCATGCTTGGCGCACCAGTGGCCTGGCTAAAAAGAAAAGGGGGGCGGGTGCTGCCGACTCTGGGTACAGCACACACCGTTCCCACACTGGCTAAGGCCTTCCGCTTAAATTTACTTCTGAAAGATTTTTTCAACATGCATTAAAAGGGTTCCTAATATTTAGCAGAGGAGGGGGCCACCATGTATAGCATAAATAGAAATTCACCACAATAAAGTTTCCAAATCCTATTTTGTATTTTGTACTACATCATGATATGTAAACCATCCCATTCCAGACAACATTCCACATTAGAGCAGTAAACATCTTTTTTTAAATACTGCATAGATTTTTTTTAAAGAAAAGTACTGCTACTGTAAGAAGTTAACAAGTGATCTTTTGTTACTTAATACTCAAGTATAACATTTTCTTGCTGCATTTTATCTATTAAGAATATTCAAAGCAGTTTCCTATTGCACAGCAGTTGAGATTGTATGTCATGGTAGCTCTTGAAATGATAAACTCATTTTTTTGTTCAATGAAAGAAAAATTTCTAATGACAAGTACATGTACAAATACAATTTTATGACTTCCCAAAAGTAAGCTGCCTTTATTAGCCAAAGTACTTGTTTGTAGCTTTTTAATCTCTGAAAGTATTTGAAAGCTTTTATAAAACTTTAAAATTTTCAAAAGTTCACTTAAAAATTCTTGCCATGCTGCTGGGCATACCACTGCTGTCTCTGCTGGCGGTTTTCCAATTCTGTGAGAAGAGCCTGCCTGTAGGCCTCATACAGCTTAACGATCTGCTCCAGTTCTTTCATGAAGAGCAGCTTGAGCATCCCCTGGTAGGTGTCCAGGTCAGCCAGCTGAAAGAGTTCCCACTTGAGAATATGGTCATATCTGTTTTAAAACAATGTCCACAACATAATCACAAATGTGTTTATACAATAAACTTGTCTCTTTTTATAGATATCAACTTTGTTATAACTAAACAAAACATTAGCTTAAAGATAACCGAATTATTAGCTTGCTATTTAACTACACTTTTTTTTTCCCCTTTGAGCTGAGGTTCCACTAAGTTGCCTGTGCTGGTCCCAAACTCCTGGGCTCAAGTGGTCCTCGTCCTCAGACTCCATACTATCAGGGACTACAGGTACATTCCAGCATGCCTTTCTCTAAATACACCATTTTTTTAGAAGAAAAAGAAAATTATTAATATTACTTCAAGTTAAAGAATGTACATTTAAGTATCAATAATCCTAACATAGCACTAGGCAACCACGGAAAACAATTCCAAATTACATTGGTTCTAGTTCTGAAAAACGTGCTACTGAGAAGTGCATCTAAAGTTAATTGTGAGGAAATTAAAAATGCTTTAGACCACTCTGTGATTGCAAACAGTAATAGAAATAGAAAACATGGAGACAGCATTCTAGTTCAATCTTCTCAGTTTAGATTTCAATATTTTTATGTTTAAAGAGACTACTTATTTCTTGCACAAATGTTTACTGACTAAAAGTTCAGTAAGGCAGAGAACTATGGACTGACCAAGAAACTGTCATTTTGAATGTTAATTCATCAAGACTAGACAAACTTGAATAGAGATACTATCTCTGAAATCACTGCAGAGTAGTCTTAATAGGAAACTTAGGTTGCCACTTCCAGATCAATGTACTGTTAAATGATTTATTATCATTTCCTACCCAATGGTTCTCTGGTAACTCAAGTATCGCAGGAGCACAACAGCACAACCTCAAGGTAAACATTCCACTGGGCTCTCCATTTTACTCAATTACTCAAGAGCTGCAAATTTACTGACAGGTATTGATTTCTTTGTAGAAAGCTTTATGTCCTCAGCACTATGAGGAATGGCACAGCAGTAGCACAAGGCCCCGAGTTCAGTTCCCCAGCACCACATAAAACTGAGTGTGGTAGCACACGCCTGTAATCCCAGCACTTGGGAGGCTGAGGCAGGCATATTGTTCTGAGTCCAAGGCCAGCCTGGGCTAGAGAGCAAGACCCTCCCTCAAAAAAACAAAACAAACAAACAAACAAAAAAAACCCCAAAGGTTTATGTTCTCTTAAATGGGAAACATCTACTTGCAAACAGAAGTTGGAGAGATACTACAAGAAATACTTAATGAGCCTGCATGAAGCAACAGATGCGTATTAGGTGTTTCCTAGAAATAAATGATTACCAAATTAATTTCCCAGAGTATCCTGCTCTTTTCACCCATGTCCTAGCGTTTACATGGGTCCCTTACACTTACAGCAACTACTGCCTCACTTTAGAAATTAATATCCTATGAGAACACAAGCTTCTTACCATATCATGTCCCTAACAGCCGACAGCAGTGGTCAGCACATCACAACTGAACATGCATCTATGCTTGAACAACTAGTATTTCTAATTAATAATCTTAAGCCTTGATAAGATCTACATATCCTTTCCTCAAATAAAATCTTACATAAAAGCCCAGTATTAAGAGGAAAAACCTGTCACTACTTGGGTTAAGAAACTTAGAGGCCTCTAAAAAAACAAACAAACAAACAAAAACCATGTTCACTTACTTCACAGGGGCTCGAGCATAAACTTGAAGCCAGTCAGGAATTTCTGCAGTATGATAGGGATTGGCAGGTACCAGAAGGGACTGATTTCTTTCAGTTTGCTGTGGCTGGTATGTGATGGGTGGAGGCTGATCATACCGGGGTACGCTAAGAACAAAGAATTGGCATTCGTTCAGACAGAAGCCCCGAATCCAATGAAGAAATTATAAAAACAAGTAAAAAATAAAGAAGCCAGAACTATTACTCAGTTATCTCTTCTATGAAAAGTATCTTTTCACGTGCTGCTTGTCCAGACTGCCTTTCCTCCACCCCTAAATGGTATCTTTCTTATCTTTCTGGTATCAACTAGGGTGTTGCTATAAACCTAAGCTAAACTTGCATACCTAAAGACATTTCTTGTGGCTGATATTCAAGGATTTCAAAGGAGGTTATAAATAAATGGAACTAAATTTTAACCTTTATATACAGGCTTAAACATAGAATCATACATTTCTGACATAATTAATATTAGTTGTAAATCTGTGTTAGAAAGGTTAATAGTTTTCTCTTGACACAAAACAATATTTTCTTTCTCCCTTTGGCTGAAAAGAAGGGTTAGTTAGGATATAGAATGCAGCAGGGGGAGGGGTACTGTTCCAGCTTAGAAGAACAAATGTAGGTAAGAATCGATCAGAACCTATTTAAAATCATAGAGATTAAGAAAAAATATCCCCACCATGCCTTAATGAGTTCCAAGAGCATATATGCTGTGAGAAGGGAGGGTGTGTCAAGGTAGGCAGAGAGTATTATAAGGGAAAGTGCTAAAGAAAGCACTGAACTGCTTGAAGGTTAGAGGCTGAATTTTAAGAGGCCAGAGGACCTAAATGAGGCTATCACACAAAACTGGCAGGGATTTGCCTACATACATAAAGATTTATGGTTACTGCTTTCTAAGCTTAGATTAAAATAGGGGTTAGATGACACTGTGGTTAATAATTTAATGTGCAAACAGAAAGTTTATTTTCGACTTTCTTTTATAAATAGGTTCAAAAGGAAAAATTCATTGATAACTGCGATTTTGACCATTTACAAGTTACATGAATGTAGGCAAAAGTACCTGACTTCTCTAAGCCCCAGCCGCTTATTTAATGAATAAAGAATTCATACCACAGATGGCTGCTCTCAAGATTAAATGTACTAACTACTCTTAGTTAGCTCCACACTATACAGAATGAAGCGGCTAGCAACCCCTCTCATGGACTAAGGAGCAGGCGTCATTCTCTACTGCTGCCTGTCTACAGAGTTGCTGAGAGACGTAGGTCAATTAACTGTGAAAATACTTTGTAAATCATAACAATTTTATACTGTACGGCTTATGAGGAGCAAAAAAGTAAACTGAAATTAGTCATTTGGACCACAAAAGTCTTTGCCACCTGGTGACAGCAAACCAAAACCACAGGTTTGGTTCTTCACATCAGTCATTCAATATATACTAACTTGAGTGCTACTAAATGGAAAAAACATATTTTCAAAACTCAGTCATTAAATTCATAAATGTAAAGTAATTAAGCACAGTGACAAAGCTTATTCTTCTAGTGATTATATTAAAGTTTAGTTTCATAATGAGCTTTATTTTTCCTTTTTTTTTCATTATTGCAGTGCAGTACAGGGTATCAAACCAGGGCTTTGCACGTGCTAGGCAAGTGCTCCTCCACTTAACTACATCTCCAGCTCCATAATGATTTCAGTGACTCTAAAAAATTATAAACATCCATAACCAAAAATCTGTATTATGCCAGATAAAACTAGGCAACATCTACCAACATGCTGATAACATTCATCTTTAATCTTAGTGCCCAGTTCCTGAAGTTCAGATACGGTTAATGTGAAATATCTGCTCGTTTATTACTGAGCTAACACCTGATTTATATGTACTTTTGTGTGTATTTACTTGTACAAAACATCTCAATTTGAGTTATTTACATTCCAAGTGTTCAATAGCCACATGTGACAATTGGTTATAGTGTGAGACAACACAGGGCTAAAGTCTGGCAATAAACCAAATCTACAGGTATGCCCAGTATCAATCAAAACTGGCCAGAGAATCACTGGCTATATTTATTAAACAGATCTGGGATATTCTGTCCAGTTCTGACGTTCACTTTCTTGACTGCTAACAATAACTAACGAAATATACAATCAGCCTTAACTTGAAAACAAACAGCAAGATTTATAGTTCTAAGTATCTGACTTAATAGTTGAGGTGAGTGTGAATAATTTATAGGAATTTCAACTGAAGAGGCACATGTTTTACTGATTTATATCTATTTTTGGGTATCCTCAACAGAAACATTCCGGTGTAGTAAAGTGGAATCAGATCTCAAGAATATTAATCCTGTTTTAAAGTTGTTTAGAAACGATAAGTATGTCATTTGCTATAAAAATTAGCCCAGAAGAAAAAAATGTCATAAATTTTTTTAAATAAGGCTTTAACATATCAGGTTTCAGGGTATCTTTCTCTTTGATAAAATTTGAGCCCAAAACCTACTGAGACAACTTCAAAACACAGAGTTGAAAATAAAGTCAGTACTTTACCTAGGAGCACAGGGATGCCTGTACTGAGCCTTTTTATTTGTGTGATCTACATAATAGGTTCCAAATTCTGAAGATTCAACTCTTTCCCATCCAGGAGGAAGTCCTTCTCGTTCAAGAGGATGGCTCCAATGAGTTGTGTTTGTGTTATGATCTATGTAATATTTTCTCCCTCTCATTGTCCAGTCCACAGACCAGCCAGGAGGAAGGGGTAAGTCTTCAGACCCATGGTTGGTTAAATTCCCTAAAGATGTAGCAGCAACTCTCCCAATACCTGAGGGAAAAAAGAAACAGAACTATTACTCAGTTATCTCTTCTATTAAAATTTAAAATTATATCACTATAAATTTTCTCATAAAACTAGCTAGTATTATCCTTTAATTTAAAAAGAGGGAAGGAACTAGACTCTGAAATTAGTATGGTTTTTTTGGCTTGCTTGAGGCTTGTGTCAACATACCATATAAACATTTTACTACTAGTAAAGCTACTAAGTATGTATACTGCTAAAGAAAAAGAGAGGAAAAGAAAATCTCACCTCATTCAAGATTTAAGATTTGACATTCATCTAAAAAAAAGCAAAAACGAACTTGTCAAACCATTCTGAGCTTATAATTTGTTAAAAGGCTGTGTCTTACTATGATTAAGTACACTTATCAAGGTAGCAGATTATAAAGTACGCATGTAAAAAGTCAAGTGTACATTAACAACCATCAGAAACGAAAGTTACTGAAATACCATTTTAAAGTAAAAAAAAATCAAGTATTTCCATACAAATCTAACAAAACATGTGCAGAATGTATGAAAACTGCTGAAAGAAATGAAAGAAGACCCACCCTGTCAACACATTGGAAGATTCAACTGTCAATTCCCCTGAAATGGTCTTTATATTTAACATAATTGCAATCAAAACCAAAGCAGTTTTTTACAGACATATGTACGTAATAGACAAGAAGACTTTATAACAAAAGACAACACCCACAATACAAGGTCAACTGATTTTTGACAAAGGTGAAAAGGCAATCTGATGGAGAATAAACAAGTGTTTTCAACAAATTGTGTTGGAACAACTTGACATCCATATGTAAAATTATCTAATTACAAACTATAACCTGCCAATTCATACAAAAATTAATCCAAAACAAATCTAGCTAAATGTATAACTATAAAACTTTTAGAAGGTAAAATAGTGTAAATTTGTGTATGTTAGACTAGGCAATGCATTCTTAACCATGGTGCTAAAAGTGTAATCTATAGAAGAGAAAGTCTGACAATTTGGACTTCATCAAGAAATGGGAAGGGGATGGTAGGCACACATCTGTAATCTCAGCACACTGGGAGACTCAGGCATAAGGATCACACGTTTAAACCTAGCCTGGGCACTAAGAACCTATCTTGAAATAAAAAATTCAAAAAGCCTGGAATGTAGCTCAGTACAAAGGCCCTGAGTTCAGAACCTGGTAAAACTCTCTCTCTTAAAATGTTAAGAACATTGTTAAGGGGGCGAGAGGAATGGCTCAGCAGTTAAACACTTGCAAGCGCTACATCAAGTGCTAAGAACTCGAGTTCAATTCCCCAGCACCACATAAGCTAGGTGTAGTGGTGCATGCCTGTAACCCCAGCACTTGGGAGGCTGGAGTAGGAGGACTGCCATGAGTTCAAGGCCAGCCTGGGCTCCATAGTGAGTTCAGGACCAGCCTGGGCCTATCGAGTGAGACCCTGTCTCAAAAAAAAGAACATTTTTAAGAAAAAAATATCAAGCTATAAGCAGGATGAAAATATTTACAATTCATACTCCAGGCAAAAGACTTTAGAATATATAAAGAATTCTCAAAAGTCAACATGAAAAAAAATTTTAAATAGGCAAAGAAATTTAAAAGACATCTCACTTCACCAAAGAAGATATGCAGGTGATAAATGAGCACATAAAAAATGCTCAGGGTCATGTTAGCCATCATCAGAATGCAAATTAAAACCACAATGAGATGACAATATACAAGTATGAGAATGTTCAACATGCATGCTCTCGTAAATTGGTAGTAGCAACATAAAATGGCTATAGCCTCTGTAGTAAAACAATTTTTGAACTTCTTAAAAACTTAAAGTTTGTCATATATATGTAGCAATCCTATCCCTATATATTTAAAAGTGAAAATTCATCTTCACACAAACCTGTAGGTGGATATTTACTGTGAGTACACTCATAATTGCCCCACGTGTCTTTAACGGAATGGATACTGTAGTACAGACAGTGGAATCTACTCAAAAGTAAAAAGGAATTATGTTTATATGCAGTAATATGGATAAATCTGAAAGGCATTATGAAAAGTCTCAAATGGCTGTAAATTATACAATTCCATTTATATGAGGTCCTTGCAAAACTGAACTAGGGCAGAGAACAGTGGTTGCAAGGACTACAGAAAGAGCAGAAGGTGACTGCCAAGGGCAGCAGTAGAAAGAGCTGGGAGTATGGAAATGTTCAGATATTGTTCATGCTGGCCATCCATGGCATGAATGTCTATGTATATGAGTCTATGCACATGGTAAAACTCAGAATTGTGTATCTTTTTGTAAAAATTTAAGTTTACTATGTTTTATTTAAAATTAGTAACTATGAGCTAGGCTTGGTGGTGCAAGCCTGTAATTTTCACCACCCTGGGAGACTGAAGCAAGAGGGTCACAAATTCAAGCCCAGCCATGGCAACTTAGTGACATAGTGAGTATCTGCCTCAAAAATTAAAAAAAAAAAATGAAAAAAGGGCTGAAGATGGATATCACTGTGAAGGCCCTGGGTTCAAATTCTAGTACCAGGAAAAAAAATAAGAATTATATTTCTATTCTCACAAGAGATAAGGAATAGTGTATATTCAACAAATTTTCCCAAGGTTCAGTGACTTACAAGATTTAGTTAGTCCATAAATGTATAAATCAGTGACACTGTTGTCCTTAGTTCTTCTTGTTAACTTTGTACAAATTACCTTTAATTTGTACAGTATTATTACTTGGTAAAAGTTCTCCCAGATGAGCTAACTTTCTAATGAGGCCTCACTGATGATCAGACATGCACTTCTTCTCTCAGCTACTCGCTGCTACTTCTCTGATCCAATTATGCCCACTTCCTTGCTAGTCTCTCTTATGGCTTTAAGAAATGTGTATCCACTTAAATGGCAAATGCACATGGAGGTTCACATACTACAGATTCAGCTCCATCTGCAGTAAGAAATGGCAAGAAATAAACCACACATCTTCTATTAGGGTGCTGTTGTGTGTCATGGTTTGAATAAAAATGTCCCCCAAAAGTCTCACATGTTCAAATGGTAGGATCTCAGAATACAACTAGGTCATGAGAACACTGAGATCATCAGTGGACTGATTCCTCAGATTAGTCTCTAGGTGAATGTGCGGGGCTCAAGTGGAAAAGGCGGGAAAATAGAGGCCCTTGGAAGGACTAGCTCTTGCTCAGGCTTCTTCTCTCAGGTTCTGCCATCATGAAGTGAGCTGCTTTCCTCTGCCAGCCCCTCTATCATGCTGTTTTTGCCTTGGAGTCAGGTGACCATGAGTGGACCTCTAAAACTATGGGCTAGCTAAAAATAAACTTTTCTGCTTTACATTGTGTCTATCAGTTATTTGGTCTGAGCAACTGGAAGCTGACTAATACAGGATGATTATGCAATTATGTGCCCAGACCATACCAGAGTACTGTTACTACACAGCTTATAAAAATGAAGACAGTTTCTACTTACTGACTTGGAGTAATATCAAAGATTGAGTAAATGAAAAGACAGACACACAGTCAAGCTGTCTGGATTATCATATATGTGGCAGCCAGCCCACAATGTAGCCCTGGGCCCTAGTGATCCCTGCCTTCCTGTACGCACCCGTCTGTGTCAGCAGTAGTTTATGGCAGAAATGACAGCATATGAACTCAGAGTACATGACTTCTGATATTAGGACATGAAGGATCTTGCAGCTCTGTCCTGGCCACGCTCACCTGGTATCTGTTGGATTGCTCACGCTGTGAGAAGCTGATGGCTCTTTCATGAGAAGCCCATTTGGTGAGAAGCTTAGGCCTCCAACAAAAACTGAAGCTTCTGGCCACCAGCTTCATGGATGTGCTTAAGTAGATTCTATATCCCTGAGAAGACTTCAAGTAACTACAGCCCCAGCTGACTCATCAGCTACCAGGTCATAGGAGACCTTGAGTCAGAACCATGCTGCTAAGCTGCTTCTGACATCCTAACCCCCATAAACCAAAATGATAAATATTCGTTGTTTATGCCACAGAGTTCACAGGACATTTTATACTGCAACTAATACAAAAATTTAAGAGGGATGTGTATAAGCACAGATATATATGAAAACAGGCATAAGTGTAGGTATACACATATATAGTCATCCACACACACACACACTTTTCCTGAAATATAATGAAGAGATACAACAAAAATTAGTGAAAATAGTTACCTACATGGGGAGAAAGGGAAAATAGTCGAAGACAAAGAAGTACTTTTCTAAATGTACTTTATTTTATAGTTTTGATTTTGAAATCTTTTAAATGTCATATGTAACTATAAAATAAATCAAAATTTAAAAGCAATCCCTACAACAAAAATTTAAAAATGAATCTAAGCATATATCAAATGGCTTAACCATACTTGAAAATTATTCAGAGTGAATTTGAAACACAATAAATTGTATTTCCTGACTGGGAAACAGGTTAAAGATAAAAAAGCAACAATAAGTTTTCTATTTTATTCAGTTCAACTAGGGATTAGAGTTAGTGATGGCTCTCTCCTAAAAAGTATGGAAAGAGAAAATGGCAACTTCAAAGTCACCTTCTTCTATATGATTTATAGGAAAAAATACACTTTCTAAAACCTTAATATGCCCAGTCTAATTGTATGAAAAACATCAAACAGAAATCCAAATTGAGGGACAGTTTACAAAATAACATGCACTCCTCAAAACTGTCAAGGTCACAAAATAATCTGAAAAATTGGCATAGAGTAATGACTAAAAAGACATGACAATTAGCAAAATACGGTACTTGGATTAAATCTGAAAATATTAGGTAAATAAAAAATACTAGTTAAATAAATCCAAATAAAGCCTGGAGGTTAAAAAAAACTGAATCTATTAAGATACTCAAAAATTTGAAAGTGGCTAGAATTTCATTTCATTATTCTGAAAAAACAGTAAATATAGGGAGAGATCTAGCATTCATCTCATCCTTCCTACATGAACAGCAACCAAATAAATGACAAAGTTCTTATTAAAAATTCCAATTAAAAAATAAAAGAATTGATAGAATTCAAATCACAATTTGCAATTCCTAATAAAATCTGGATCTAGTCAAAGACCACTAATGGCTGCCAAAAACATAAGTAAGAGGCTGATTTCCCCACCCCACTCCCACTCCTAGTGAGGACTGAACCCAGGGCCTTCACACTGCGCTGCATCCCCAGTCTTGTCTTTGTCGTGTCTTTTCTTTTTGCGAAGGGATCGTGTTAAATTGTCTAGGTGGGACTTGAATTTCCAATCCTCCTGCCTTAGCCTCCCAGAGTACTGAGATTATGATGGACAAGTGGCTGACTTTTGAACTCATGATCAAACTTAACATCACAAAGAGTAAAATTAGTCATGTGTGTCCCCAGGACTGCTGTGATAGAATGTACCCAACATCACCTATGGAACACTTCAACAATAATAACAAAGTTCTGATTGGGTAGTATTATCATTATCAATTTACAGATAAGGAAATAAAGGTTCAAGGTAAGTTGTTTTTTAAAAGTGTGATTTTTAAAAATAAAGTCTGACTTTTTGATTTGATTTTCATTTCTTTACTACTTTAAAAAGTATTTTTTAAAGTACTATTTAAAATTTCATAGAAGTAAACTAAGTGCAAAACAAAGACATTCAAACTGCCTTTAGTATTCCAACTAAAGACTTCCTGTTAATAGCAGGAGTCCTTCCTTTGGCACATACAGTAAGTGCCTGACAGGCACATTGGCCAAGAATTTTTTAAGAGGTCAAATTTCATAGTTGAATGCAGAATTTCCCATAAGCTGCAAAAATCCTTTCAGATGTTATGCAAAAAAGATACTATATAATATATGCTGAATAAGATAAGTTCAACCTTTTGAGAGCCAGTGTTTCCTGAACATCTAACAATTTTTTGGCAAGAATTACTACTGTGTCTGTAGTAAATCTAGTCATTACTACTAGACATAATTCTAATCATGTTTAGTCATTACAAAATAATTTTCCATATTTTTATTACATTAACAAAAATTTAACACTTGTGAAAATAAATATGCACTACAGGCTGAGTATCCCTATAAAATTTTTGGGACCAGAAGTGCTTCACATCTTTTTAGATTTTGGAATATGAGGTATCTTGGGGCTAGGACCCAAGTGTATACATGAATTCCATGTATATTTCACATGTGCTTTATTTAAAGTCTGAAGGTAATTTCATATAATTTTAGTGTGCTTGCATTTTGACTGTGACCTGTCACACGAAGTCAAGTGTGGAAATTCCATGTTTCACATGTGCTTTATTTAAAGTCTGAAGGTAATTTCATATAATTTTAGTGTGCTTGCATTTTGACTGTGACCTGTCACACGAAGTCAAGTGTGGAAATTCCTACTTGTGTGGCATTGTGTCAATGCTCAGAAAGATTTGGATTTTAATGTTTTTGGATTAGGGATGCTCAACCTATGAGCCATTAGTGATGTATGCAGTATATACACAGGCAATGTGAGTGCAAAGAACAAATAATCTGTACTAGTAATAAATACAGCTATTATTCCTGTTCCCGTTTCCTTTATAAAGCTGTGTTAAGTCTCAGATTTGAAAACTCTGGACTCATTTATTCATTTACCCTTCCCCCCTTTTTTTAAACTTGGAGCATCTCCTATGGAGCCAGGTGCTAATCATGTATGACTCTTCCCTTCTCTTAAAACCCAAGATCAGCCAGGTCCCACTCATCTGTAAGCATCCTACTTCTCTCCAGTGTCCAAAGCAGGACATCATTAACTTGAAGTATTAACCACTGAACACTCACTGAAGTGGAAAGTTAGGGTTAATACTCATCAAAAGTGTGTAACATTAAGAAATTCATCCAAGTAAAAACCAAGGACACAAAGATTGTACAGAACATAATCACGTAGCATAAAAAAAGAATGTGGCATGAAAAATCATGAAGAAAATAATATATGAGTAAAATCTTTGGTAAATGTGCTTTTTTGCATTTTGCAAATTTCCTATTATAAAGTCACTAAAATATACCAAATAAGCTTTGCTTTTGATAGAGTTGTACAACAAATTATTTCTAAAGATTACTGAATGACATAATAACTTGTAAATACTTAATATGCAAAACTCTCTTAATTCTTTAATCCAGAAGGTCTTTAAAACCCAAAAAGGTACTCACCCATGCTTGTTAGGGTATTTCTAAAAGCCTAGGAAACCTTCCTTCTTAAACCTCTCCATGTGACTACATCAGCTTTCATAAAATAAATTGTGCTTACCAAGTATTTCATACAACTTCCCAACTTTCAAAATATACTTCTTCTCAAACTCCTAATTTTCCTTTTTCTCTGAAAAAGCACTCTACATCTTTTCCTCCCATTATCACCGGTATATACATTCAATCCTCTTTTCTCCAGGGAACTATCCAAAATATTGTTGCAAACTCATCTTTAAACATATTTTTATAAAATTTAACTTTGTGACAACAAATCAACAGTTGAGCTGAAATCTGAGCTTGCTGTTAAGACAACAAATCTGTGTTTCACTTCACGCCTTATTACATCAAAAGAGGCGGGAAAACACAACTCCTTAAACTTTAACCCTGCTGCTTTTAGTTTTCAATGAGCTACTCTCAATTTTCCATCTAAAATGTCTTTTTCTGCTGTTAATCTCAAAAAAATCTCAAAAATCCAACCTCAAAACTTAGCTGAAGTCTTTCCTCTTCCATGAATCATTCCTTTAAGTATTCTAGCCCACACTCATCTCTGTTTTCACTCCCTAGCATACCCACAGGACCACAGTGTAGCAACCAACTGTCCGTGACTACCCTTTATTAGTTTTGTTTCATCTACTGAGGTGTCCCAGGAGTGTCAAGGAAAACGCGGGGCACACAAATGATTACTACTAAATGAACACAACTGTCAGTGTACTCATACTCCAAACTGTTAGGTCAGCTTATCTGAAGTTAGGTGGGCTAAAATGTCTCACATATTTTTTATCTTTATCCTGCCAAATTTAAAACCTACAACTTACTAGGAAGAGAAAAAAAGATGTGAGAAAGTTTTTCAACTCGTGTCACTATCTAGTGGAACTCAGTACTTTAGGAATAAAGTAGAACTATAACATTTCTCCATATCTTTTCTGCTCCTTATGGAAGTATTACCAAGTCAAAATGTAAGGAAAGCTGATATTTTCCCTTAATTGCATTATTAATATTTTTACCTGTTATAAGAAAAAAAACCAAAAAGACATGTTCACTGCATAAATGATAAAGTCTAACTTGACAAATTAGTGAGTTACAAAAAATTATGTTCGCAGAAACAGCGCAAGATGCCAATAATGCAGCTGCCGTGGTATCACCTGGCTACCCAATGCGTCTCATTCTTCCCTTTCCCAGACTCAAATTTCTCTGAAGACCTAACCTTCCCTTTCTACCAAACCTAAAGCTGAATACAATCGAAGCAGAGACAGGATTTTCTCATGTTCAAAGCTGTGTTAATAGTGAAGATGGTCTTGAGACAAGTGCCCAGTTTATATAACATAAGCTAACAAAAAAAAGAACTCATGAAGTCTGTCCTTCACTGCAGGTTAGTATCTCCTTGCCAGCAGGCTTAGCAAGACTGGCACAATGCAAAATGGAAAGAATTCTCTAGGAGTATTTGCCGACTTCTCAGGAAAACCCAGAAAAAAAATCATCTTTTTAATTAATGTCAATAAATATAAGATAATGTATTATCTAATAATGCTAAGGTACCTGAAGCATGCCTCCCCTGATTCTGTGGCATTCTCTGGAAGAGATCATGGTTGTAGTCATAATATCTGTAGTCTTCATGCACACGATCTCCAAGTGGACGCCTTCTCTGACCATCAAAAAAATTATCTGAATAAAAATATCGGGAACCAGAGTCTCCATTTTCAACAGCAAAATTAACTTCTGTTAAAAATGACTGAGACGAGCCATACTCCCTAGGGACATCTGCTAGGCTCCTGGCCAGGTACGAAGGTGCGGACAATCGGTGGCTCTCCCTTCTCATTGTCTCATGAGGTGTTCTTTGAATAGGAGTTCTAAGGAAACTTGGGTTTCTTGACACCACCCCATCTCCAGAAGCTGAAAAGGCATTAGAATTTGAATCTGGAAGACAGATATCAGTTCGTCTTGGAATTGTTGGACCATGCCGGATAAATGAAGGCATGAGATCTATAATAAAAACAAAGAGTATGATTACCACTTCAATAAGAAATAAATACACTTTCCTAAAGATTTCTATTTATGTTTATCACCCCAAACTTAAAACACCAATTTACTTAAAGGATACAAAATTTTAAGTTTTAAGATGGCACTTAAGTTTTATAAACTGAGGAAGATTATTTCCCACTCAAATAAATTTATAGTTTGCACAAATGTGCTCCGTGCAAGTATCAATCAGAATCAAATGTCCTCTGCATACTACTATACACATGATGAACTATCAATAAGCTATCTGTGAGGTGCATGACAGTGAAATACTCGAGCGAATGGATAAGGATAACATACACAGATTGCTTTTAAAAGCTTTGAAAATTAACTCTTTCTATTCTCCAAATTACTACTCCAAATTAGTAACCAAAAACTAAAAGCCAGAAATTTAAGTATGCTAACTAAAAACAGAAAGTACTCATTTCAAAGAGGCACACAAATGTTAAATCAGATCAAAATGCCAAGCTTAAAACTATGGCTCCTTTAAGAATTACAATTCAAAACAGAAGACAATGGCAGAACAACAGTCTACAGGATGTTGTACTACTGGACACAGAATGAACATAGCTGAGAGGTTGCTGATGCAAAAACAAATGCCTTTAAACCATGAAAACTGGATATAGAGCTCATGTTGTCAGTTCCGTAAATAATAACCACTGATTTTAATAAGCTTCAGAAACTTATATGGAAACAAAATCAGAATAAAGCTTACCACTTAATAGCAAAAACTGAACTATGGTATAAAGTTATTTGCCTCAGGATGTGCTCTATTCCACGGTTTAAAGTCATGCTTAATTCACTATTTGCACCACAGCAAGCCATCATTTGAAACCACAACAGCACGCACAGCTGAAAACCAGACTGTTAAAAACAAGTTTAAAAATCAAGTTTCAAGTTACTGGACCTATCTGAAAGATTCTGTTGAAAGCACTGCAACTACTACAGTTAAGTCTGGAAGGCTGGTGATGTTACGGAAAACCATGCGCCCCACCCCTTTCTGGATGATCTTGGGCAAATACTGGGAACCTCTATGAACAACTTTTCCAATTACAATATGAGGTCAGGCTCAACTCACAAGGTCACTCCCGGCTTCCAAGAAGGAAATGTACACAAAGGGCCCAGCGGGCAGCGTGAGCACGAAAAAAAAGACTGGTTCCTTTACTCACACACGTCTTGGACGCTTAAGAATTCGAAATTCAAGACATTCAGCTCGAAAATCAGAGCCAAACATTCTAAACTACGGAAAGCAGGAGGGGGGGAAAACATGCCTTATCACAAGTAACAAATTTCTCGACAACTTCCCCGCTCTGACAGGAATCCTTTCGAGCACTTTCCCTTTCAGGAATCGGACAAAGACAAATCAATACAAACGATTTCGGCTCGCCTCCTCTGAGATCCAAGGATGATAAGGATTCGGGCGACGGCCACAGAGCAGTGATCGGGTTTGCACCGTGTCAGTGTCCGCCCAGCAGCACGATTATGGAATTGTGTTCCCAGAATTTGCACTACGACCAAGGGCGCGGGCGGGTGGCGCCCGCAGTGTGTGCCCACGCACAGCGCGCCCCACGCACGCACCCCCACCCCAGTCAACCGCTTTCTCCTCCGGCCTCGGGGAATCGGCAAGGTGTTTCCCAGCGCCTCCGGCTTCTGCTCCTGCACACCGCGCTCCATCGTGGGGCCGGAGCGGGCCACTAACCCATCTCCGACTCGTTACCGACTTCGGGTCCATAAACCCCGCTTCAGGTACGAGGAAAAACAGCCATTTCCTCGAGACCGCGGTTCGGGGCGGCGCAGGTCCCCAGCCCGCGGCGACACTCACTCCGCAGCAGAGGCGACGTCTCCTTCTTCACGTACTTGCCCTGCACCTCGGCCGGCTTGCACGCTTCGCTCTTGGTTTTCTTTCGGGACAGCATCCTCCCCGGCGAGGCCGCGCCGAGGGCCGCCGCCGCTCCGCCGCCGGGTCACGCGCAGGGACTGCCGCATGTTGGCGGCGCTACGCGCGCCGGCCGCCGCTCAGTCGCATGGCAGCTCCTTCCCGGAAGCCGGCCCCGCTCCGCCACGCCGCCCGGGGAACGCGCTGCGGAGCGGCCGAGGGCGCCGGGCCGGGGCCATGGTCCGCCGCGCGCCGCCGACTCTCCGCTAGCGCTGCCGCGGCGGCCGCCGCCTACGTCCTGGAAACCGGCCCGCGCCGCGGGGAGTTCTGGGAAGCCGCCCCGCCCCGCCCCCGCCCCGCCCCCGCCCCGCCCGCCGACCTAACGGGCGCCGCGGCCTCCGGCGCCACGCGGGGCCGCCCGCCCGGAGGACTGAGGGCTGTCGGCGTCGCCGGGGTGGCGGAGGCGGCGCGCGGCCGCGCCGGGGAGCCGCTCAGCCCAGATCCGTCCCGGGGACCCCTCGGGCCGCGCCGGCGCCGGACTCGCGTCGCGCTCCTGGCCGGCGTCGGCCTGGTACGTTCCCGCAGGCAGTTTCCTGCGCCGGCAGATACTCAGGGGCTCAGTATTTCTGGATGGAAATCGAGGCGAACGGCCAGGACCTCCAAGTCTGGTGCCGCCTCAAGTCATCAAGAAACTTCTTTTTCCGAAATCATTATTCCATTCAATGCTAATTAAATTTATATCCATATCTTCTTCAAGTGCCGGGGAAATCACCTTATTTTTCTATCGCTCTGGAGCCCAGGTCGGGCCTGAACGCACTGTGGAGCCCAGGCTGGCCTTGAAATTGCGGCAGTGGGCCTCCGCCTCCCTTGTGCTGGAATTACAGGCATGCGCCACCACGCCCGGCTTATAAGGTGCTGAGCATCTTTCTGATAAAGGAAAAAACCAGGAGAAAAGGAAACTGGAGTGTCTGTTACCTCTTAGGATAAATTGGATGTTACCGTATTATTTCTTCATTATTTGCATTAATATATTTGATGGCGACTTACTTCCTCTTGGCGTTACATATTACCATCTTAGAATTTTGAAGTCTTCGAACCCCAACGATCAGGACCTACACTTTTCCATCTAAATAGTCTAGACCCTACTTTTTTCCCCCATGACGTTGACAAGTGTTTAGGAGAACACTTGGAAAACACATGGGTTTTTTTTTTTTTTAACTACACAACATTGGGAAGATAGCCACGTTTTATTTCGCCATGAGCAAAAGCATTTTATGATTCCCCCAACCCATTCAATACCGTACCTGTTGCCCACCCATCACGTGAGGCCCTGGCCTAGGCTCTGGCATGCAACACTGAAACAGACAAAAGTCCCCACTGACATGTGGAACAGACAAGAAAAACACCCAAAACATACTGTGTTAGATAATGGTTAAGTGCGGAGGGCTCACGATTGTAGAAACATGACAGACCGGAGAAAGCTCATGAGAAGGTGACCAAGCTAAAAAACGGAAGATGGCTCTCCGAAAAAGGTATTCCAGGCCTTCGCGGCACTCGGGCAGTCCCTGCGAGAGGCCACGTGGGGTGTTGTGTTGAGGGCGCACTGCGTGGGGACGGGGCAGAAGCAAGCTGTAGCCGGTGTAGGTCCGCGTGAGAACCGTGGCGCGGTGACTACCCCACTTTGGACAAATCTGAAAGAGAGCGGGCCTATGGGATTTGCTGCCGGATGAGAGAGGGTAACAGTAAGGGCGTGGGAGTCTTAGGGTGCTCTATAACAGCAAATTAGATGAGGGGAGCAAAGCAGGTCCTTGTTCCTGTGGCTCGGCCTAAAGGACAGATACTAAAGGGATAGTAGGCAGAGTGGGGGAAAGACAGATGGGGCAAATGGAAATATGGTGGGTTTTGTTACAGGTAGGGCAGGGGAGAAGGGGGTGCCCAGGCAGGGCTGGGGTTCTGCCCGAGATGTAGCTCTAAGGAACACAAAGGGGTGTCACAGTCTGGTTAGTAAAACCTACGCAGGGCCTTCCCCAGGGACTGAAACGCAGGGCAAAAATTTTGATCTCACCTGACTTTATCAACAAAACTAGAAAATTAAAGTATGTTGCCTTAGATTGCCTTCCTGGTTAGTGACAAGTGTCGGAACTAATTTTCTGATACCATTTTTGGCCTTATTCAACGGTGGCACAGTAAGAACCCCCGGCTAGTGGTAGTCCAGACTGTTTCTGACACAATTGTCTTGAAAACTGTCTGTTCCCTACAAAGTGCTCTTCAAGGTCATTTCAAGTCTGAATCACAGTGTAGAGAAAGCCTCAATTAGGTGCTCTGTTTAAAACCTGCAATTTGCCTTTTTATCAAGAAGGGCACATTCCACAGTCAGCAGGCAGTATCAGCAGTAGTAACACAAAACACACATAAGAACTTTAATCTAAATCCTAAAATCCAGGAAAATCCAGAAGCTGTGAATGCACATCTGTTTTCTAAAAATTCCTAGGCTTCTGGGAATTTTTACTAAGGAATCCAGATTTTGCTGTTGTAATTCTCCAGACATTGCCACTGATAATGCTAATACTGTACTGCATAATAGAGATATTTTCCCCCTTGCAGTTACTAAGTGGAAAAAAATTGACAGTTGGGGAGTTATTTCATATTAATTTTTTTGTTAACTTAGCATGAAAATTTCTTTTTAGAGGAGTCAAGGCATGACCCTGGGCTGACCTCATAGCTCTCCGGGTCTTAGTTTTCTCATCTGAAAATGAAGAAATTGGACAGTCTGTCTTTATTTTTTATTTATTTATTTATTTTTGTACTAGAAGTTGAATCCTAGACCTTCACACTAAGCTACATCTGCAACCCTTGTTTTGTATTATGAAAAAGGATCTTGCTAAGTTACTCACGGCCCAGGCTGAGCCATAGCAGTCCTCTTGCCTTAGCTTCTGAGTGAGTGCTGGGATTACAGGCATGCGCCACCAGGACCAGCTACACTATTTGATTTTTAAAGCATCTTTCAGCCCTAAAGTTTTGTGCCACATAGCAGAAGAAATACGCAAAAATAAAAGCAGTTACCCAAGTAGAATAATAGACATAGCTGATTTCCTTTCTTTTAAGTTTTTATTGTCTTCATTTAAAACAAAATTAAAGAGCCAGGCACCTCACACCTGTAATCCCAGCACTAAGGGAAGCTGAGGCAGGATGAGTTCAAATTTGAGTGACGTCTGGGCAACCTCATGAGACCCTGCCTCAAAATAAATTTGAAAAGGTTATACTCATTGGAAATTCACTCCTGGTTTCTATCCACAGTATGGAAAAAAAGTATATCAACACCAAATAAAATTATTAACATTAAAACAAACTTGCATGCCAAATTGTTACTTTTAAAGAAAATAGTCCTTTGTTCTGATTTCCTCATGCAAGAAAATTTAGAAGAATATAATATAAAATTTAAAAGAATAAACTGTCCGGTAAAGAATTGTCCAAAAAAGAACCAAAAAGGATTAATCCTTACATATGGAGCCTCTTAAAAAAATGAAATAAAGGAGAGCTCCTCTCTAACCCACTCTTTTTGGTCATTAACAAGATAATTTATTCTGCCTCAGGAAGAAGTAATAATTATGCAAAATCTAAAGTTCATTAAGCCTTCAGAGCTTGCTATTAACATTCAGTAGTGCCTTTTAGGTAAAAACTTGAGTTCCTTCTTATGATAGGTAAGGATGTGAATTGTCCGCACAGCTCTCAAAATGTAATTACTTAGTATTAGTAAACAGGTGATATTTTTAAACTTTTCTAATGTCTGGTGAATTACCCCTTAAATAAGATAAAATTAGTATTACAAATCTGGTCAAAAGTCGTCAAGTATGGAGATTAGTGTTCCTAAACTTAGCTCTCATTCCTATATACTTACTGTGGTTTGGGGTGCCCCAAAAGTCTGTGATCGAAGACTTGGTACATAGGCTGGTCCACTGGGAGGTGGTGAAAGTTGGGGAGTACAGCCTAGTAGGAGATGCTTCAGACACTAGGGGCATGCTCCTTAGAGGAACTGGAGCATTCTGCCCAACCTGCCCCTCTCGCCTTACTACCTGGAGGGAGATGTTTGTGCTGAGTCAAATGTGACCTTTTGCCAAGAGGTGCCATCATCCAGTACCCTAACCAGAACTGAGCTGAGTCAGGTTCAGGCCTTTGAACCTCCAAAACTATGAGCCAAATAAACCTTTTCTTTTCTTTTTACAATTTAGCTGCCTGGGGTATTTCATTGTAGTAACTGTAACTGGCTGGATTTAGAAGTCCTCTGAAACCCTGACCAGCCAGAAAGATTCTTACTCTTGCCAATGCTGGCTTTGACTTCAGCTGTCTGTCCTTTATGGGGCTTTAGCTTGACCCTCTGGCCCTAGAAACTTATCTTCCTTCTAAAATTGGGCCTTTAGCTACTTTCAACTTTATCTTGGCATTACCAATTTTTACTTGGTTCTTAGTAAGATTTTTTTTATTATTGTTTTTAAGAACTCAGTAAAAATCTACCCAGGCCTGTCCTCGGCTCTACAAGTTAACACCTGGATCTATCTACAGCACATGGGAGCTGAGATGTGCTCAACCACCCCTGCAAACCCACGTGCCTGTGTGGTCCACACCACTGTCTCTCTTTAGCTCAGCCACTCCCTGCTAACAAGAGGTTCCCTGCAGAAACCATAGCCAGGAACGCCATATCGGAGTTCGGGCCAAATAGTTGTCCCCACCAGCTGTTGGGGATTATACAAGCCTTTTAATACTAGCATTCCTTACTCCAGGCTGGCACCCACAATCTTTTTTCACAGTCTTTCTTCTCCCTGCCAAAAGTGCTCTACTTCCACTTCATGCCTTGTGGGAACTTGCCGTGAATCATTGCTTCTATCTGGTTTTGTCGAAGGCTCTCCCGACCCTTTTTTCTGGAGAGTAAAATTTTACTTTTTGTTAGGGTACAAGACAGTCAGAACTTAGGAGGAAGGAGGAGGTGGAAAATACATCTGCTTGAAATATTTTCAAGAAAGAAGTTTGAGTAGAATTCTTTTGCTAGAACTAAACTACAAAGGATTAAGGGGAAAACAGAAATGACCTGTTTCGTGTACAGACCACATGAATGCCTCTCCTTTTCTTCTTCCATCCACACTAAATTGACAGTGAAATAATACACAGGAAATAAGCTCATTATTACTGTGAGACCACAGCATGGGCCATCAGCAAGAAGTGACATTAATAAACGTGTGGAAGATGAAGAATGATAGGATTGAGGTGAGGAGGGAGGGGCAAAAGGTGAATATGAAATAGGGCTGAGGCCACAGCCTTAATTGTCAAAGTGCCTACGGCCCAAGGCCTATGAAAGGCTTAGGACTCCTATGTATCTGGTTTAATCAGTGATGATAGGAAGGTAATCCAGAGCTAGAAATAGGCATTAATTGAAAGTTAAACCTCCATCCCAGATCCCTAGAATTCCAGGCAGCCGAGCATCTATTCTCATGAAGAGATTTTCATGTTCTGTTCTGGAGAAACCAAATGATCTTAAATGCCTGAGCAGTCTGAGATTTGTATGTCTTGCAACAAAAGAGCCAACCCAGCTGGGCTAATAGTGCATACTGGTAACTCCAGTACTTTGGGAGACTGAGACAGGAGGATATCAAGTTTAAGCCCAGTGTGAGCAATTTAGCAACTTAATCTGTCTAAAAAAAAAAAAAAAAAAAAAAAAAAAAAAAAAGCTTGGGAAGTAGCTCATTGCAAAGGGTCTGGACTAAGTGACTCCTGCAACACTCAAAAGAGCCAACCCGTCTCTTAGGGAATCTTCCAGGCAATGAGCCCTGATCCCTCAGCTAGCGTTTGAAATGGTGTGCATGTATGTGCTTAATGTATCATTCTTAAATAAACATGCAATTTCAACATGAGTGATAGCAAGATATAAAGAAAAACAGACTGAAAGAAAACAGATAACTCAGAGTATAAATGAGGACTTTAAGCAACAATAATTATTCCCATCAACAAAGATTTGAGAGAAGATATTGCATCGATAAAACAACTACCAGCTGCTAAGAAACACATTGAGAGAACAAAGAGTTCTTGGAAGTTAAAGATAGAAGTCACTAAAATGAAACATTCAGAATAAAGTTAGGAAGATAAACTGGGTAAATTTTATAGGAAAATAAAACAAAAAACTGAGATGGGGAATATATGAGAGAAAAGGTAAGAGATACAAGCTTCATACAAAAGGCCAAATAAAGATGAGTTCTAGAATAAGAAAAAAAAATGTAGACGATAGCACCAAATGTCACTACAAGAGGTTTTTTTTTTCTTAAGAAATGAATTTCTCAAATGGAAAAGCATTCCAAGTTCCCTTCAAAATTAATGGGAGTGAAAAGAGGCATGCTTTGTTGTGTCATTGTGACATTTGAGATTATCAGGGCTAAAAGGAAGATCTTAAAAGCTTTCAGTGGAAACAAAAGCGAATTATTAAGGAACAAGACTCAGACTAGTGTCAGACTTTTCATCAGCCCTACAGATGGCCATAAAGCAGTGGAGCAACACCTCCAAATAAAAAGAGAATTAGTTTCACTCGACAATTCCACATCCATCCAGAATGTCAACCAAAAGCACCAGGGGGAATAAAGATATTTGCTGACATGAAGAGACACAAAATAGATTTCCTACACATCTTGTTCCAGTAAGTTAGTGAAAGGTAAGTTCTAATTGGAGGATAGTGTGCTCACACTCACATAAAAAACACAAAAGACAGAAAAAAAAAGATTCAAGAAATAATGATCTATCTCAGAAAAAAAATGAAGTTAAGTTTCAGTATCAAGTCTGTTCAGCTTCCTAGAATTGAATCCATCTGGAGCGGAACTGAACTTCAGAGGCCTCTGGGAGGAAAGTACCTAGAAAAGATGTAATTCAAAAAAAACCTGACTATTTGGGACAAATTAAGATGATAAAGGCAAAGGCTTAAGGAGCCAGTCAGGCAGGAGAATCAGGAGTTCAAGACAAGCTGGCCTTGTCTAGCAAGACCTTGTCTCAAAAATATATATATAAAGGTCAGGTGGGGCGGACACCTGGGGATGTAGTCCAGTGGTTAGAACACGTGCCTCACAAGTGCAAGGTCCTGGGTTTGATTTCCCAGCACCACATAAAAGTTAGCCAGGCATGGTGGTACATGCTTGTAATTCCAGAACCCAGGAGGCTAAGGCAAGAGGATTACTGAGAGTTCAAGGCCAGCCTGAGCTACATAATGAGTTCAAAACCAGCATAGACTACAGGGAGGACTCTTTCTCAAAAAACAAAACAAAACAAAAAAGGGGTCTGGGATGTGTCTTGGTAGAACAGTTGTCTAGTTGCAAGTCTTTGGGTTCCATTCCCAGTGACACAAAACAGAAAGATGGAGGTGAGGGGAGAGGCTAGAAACAGGAAACTTGGGGAATACATAAAGCCTTGTAGGCCCTTCTGAAAAGACCTACTTGTTGAAATCCAAGAAACTGAGATTAAAATTTAAAATTCAAAATCGTGGGTACTGGGAGTGAGGTTCAGGGGTAGAACACTTGCCTAGCATGCCCAAAGCCCTGTTTTTGATTCCCAGCACTTCATGGGGGAAAAGAAAATTACAGAAACAAGCTGAAAATAAACCAGGAATAATCCAAATGCAAAAGAGAAACTACTCTTTGCCTTGAGTTTTCCCATGTCCATACATCTTTAAAAGTTTTTCTTAAAGACTCTAGTCAAACACTCAAAATCAGGTATTTGGTCTGAACAAGACAGGTCTGAACAAGACGTAAATACCAACATCGCTTGGCTAGGGATGCTGTTTATGACGATCAGGATTGAGGATGTGGAAACAGTGTAGACAAAGAGCAAATTCAGTGGAGTGAGGAAAGGGGGCGGTAGTAATGCGAGGTTGTGGTCAGGGACGTTTCAGTTTCAGATGATAACAGCTTTCAGGTGTGACCAAACCAGCGCATTGGCTGGCGTTAAGGCAGAAGAAGCTGAGAAAGTTAAAGGAACATAAAGGCAGCATGCTGGAAGACATGGAATATGATGAAAATAAACTGAGCCACTCAGAAAGGATGAGGGGAATGTCCTAGAACTCAGAAGGAAAAAGAAAGGATAGTACAAATGAAGAGCATAAAAATAACAGATTTTTTCCTCATGACTCATGTACCACTCAGAGGTCTCTGAAATCCTAGAGCGTCGATTAGGAATTCCAGCCAATTCGGTAGTGACACGCAAATACTGAATTTCACTCATGTGCTTTACTCTCAACCTCACAGAGCTGTTAGAAGCCTAATGACTGCAGACTAACTGATGCTCAGAACAGTAGCAGTAGACTCATCCAGCTATAGAACGTGTAGACACTTGCATGCCAGGGCTGATTATCTGCAGTATGACTAGTTAATAGAACTGAATGAGCTTATTTGGCAACTAAGACAATGTTTTAAATTACAGTATCATCCATCTTTCCAGTGACAACTTTGATGGTAATTCTGATTTAGTATCACAGTCACTAAACATGGAGGGGAAAAGAAATTTCAATGGTTTTGTTTTTACCATTCCCATTTCTCTTGCACTGTGACACACATCTGTATTTCAAATAAACACCACTACCATCCGAATCCAAAAATTGGTTAGATTGTAATCCTTGAGTTACAGACACGACTGAGTGTAATTTAAGGCTCCATAATCAGAACAGACCAGAGAAGCTGATCACTGACAAATAAATACCCTGGATACTGGAAAATTCCCTCCGCCACAATCAAGTCAGTGATCGGTCCTGCACCTGAATATCCTTGTAGAAGTGCACGTTTCCTCTGGATTCAAGTCTGGCAGAACTTCTGGGTCAAAAAATCTAGTAGGCTCCATAGTGGCTCCCCACAGACATGCAGGTGCTAAGGATCCCCAGAACCTGTCAGGAGGCTAACACAGTTGGGTTTTTTTCTTTTGTTTTGTTTTGCTTTGTTTTTCTTCACTGAGGATTTTGAGAGGGAGCGTGACCTT
Organism: Ctenodactylus gundi; assembly: GCA_004027205.1. Classification (NCBI taxonomy): domain Eukaryota; kingdom Metazoa; phylum Chordata; class Mammalia; order Rodentia; family Ctenodactylidae; genus Ctenodactylus; species Ctenodactylus gundi. The sequence goes on from PVKB01000428.1 coordinate 582,200, forward strand.
GTATTACCCAGGTGTGCCCAATGTAATCACAAGGGGCCTTGTAAGTGAGAGGCAGGGGCGTGGCTATAAATAGAAGCACCAGGTTGGCTGGACGCGAGGAGAAAGTCAGGAGGTAGTGATTACTAGCAGTCGCCATAACCTGAAAGAGTCAAGGAAAAGTTTCTCTGTGCTCCCGAAAAAGCCAGTTCTTCTGGTAACCGGGTGTTAGGCCCATGAGACTGGTTTTGGACCTCTAACTTCGAGAGCGGTAAGGCTGAGTTTTTGTTGCGTTATATCACTTAAATTTGTGCTAATTTGTTAAAGTAGCGATACAAGTACTACAGAGTGTCTGCATTTGCAAGGAATATCAGGGCTTTGGTTGCCGGCTTCTTCCATCTTCACTCTTGGGTGCGTCTCCCGCCTCATACACACAGCCTGCAGACCTTCCTAGGTACGAAGCGTATCTGCAGTCTGTCTCTATCTCTGTTACACGTCCTTGAACCTGATCGATCTGCAAAAGCACGTGTTTCCAATGTTGCTAAACTTGGAGTAGTCACTGAAGAAAAAATTTGACCTGATTTAAAAAAAAATATGACTTCTCCTTTGAGTTGTAATACCAAGTGCTTTAGAGTTTTAAAAAGCTAGGGGTGAGTTCCATCCCCAACATACTCTCTCTCTCTCTCTCTCTCTCTCTCTCTCTCATATATATATATATATATATATATATATATATATATATATATCTCAGGAATATCGTTTTTAAGTCATGCTAAAGGGTCAAGCTTAGCAGACCCACTGTGCCATTTTGTCAGTAAAATGGTAATAGTTCGAGTGTTGGAGGAATAGCTGAGCCGCTAAAGCACTTGCCTAGCAAGCACGCGGCCCTGGCTTTGATTCACCAGCACCACATAAACTGGGTGTGTTGGCACAGGCCTATAATCCGGAGGGTGAGGCAAGAGGATTGCCATGTGTTTGAGGCCTTCCTGGACTATATAGTCAGTTCAGGATCAACCTCAACTACAGAGTGAAACCCTGCCTCAAGATAAATGAATAAATATTTTTTAAAATAAAATAAAAATTTGAAAAAAGATTAAAGAAATAGAAATACCAAATGATACAGTTAATACGTAGCAATCTGAACATAGATTATGATTATCCATCTACAATTTACATTTTTCCTCATTCTTCATGTGGTTCTAACATGTTTACAATATTTCCAATTCTTTTCTTGATGGCTTTATTGAGGTATAAACAGTGAAACATGCATGTTTAAAGTATACAATGCAGGTAAGTATTTTTGCATGTATTTATAATGCTGGAAATTGAACCCAGGAACTTAGCACTGAGCTACATCTGTAGCCACCTCTCCTCCCTACACCGCCACCTGCTTTTGAGACAGGACTGAACTAGGTTGCTAAGTTGGCCAGGCAGAACAGTTTCCAAGTGTTTAAAGTGAATTTATGTGCTGTGTGAATTCTCTTTATATTTTGGCTTTGTTGAGAATTATTTTGAGATTCATCCTGTGGTATGTACGGTAGTTTCTTTTCATTGAAATACTATAATTTGTTCATTTATTGACAGATACTTGATTTTTCAGGATTGGTTTTTTGTTTTGTTTTTGGTTTGGTCTTTTGTTTGTTGGTACTGGGAACTGAACTGAAGACCTTTACTTCCCCAGTCATTTATTTTTTTACTTGGAAATAGAGTCTTGCTAAATTGAACAGGCCTTGTGGTCTTCCTGCTGGGAGTACAAACATTTGCCACTACACCGGGCAAGTTTGCAGTTCTGGTCCTTCATAGAGCTACTCGGGAGTTTGGAGAGCATATTTTGGTGATGACAGTGCTTGCCAGGGAAGTACAAGGCCTCAGGTTCATCCCCAACAACATGTAATAGCCGAGCATGGTGGCACATGTCTGCAATCCCAGCACGCGGGAGACTGAAGCAGGTGGATTGCTGTGAGTTCTAAGCCAACCTGGACTACCTAGTGAGTTCAGGACTGGCTCGAACTACAGAGTGAGACCTTGTCTCAAATAAATAACAAAGCAACTAGGAGCATTTGTGTACCTGTCTTTGTAAGAATGTGTGTTTTCATTGGTCAAATACTGAGGAATGTAATGGCTGGATACTACGGCTGTATATTCTTTAACTTTTAAAGAAATTGCTCATCTACTTTCCAAAGTGATTGCCTTACCAGTGTAAGATCTCCATTGCATTCTTGCCCATGTTTTTTGGTTTTTTTCTCAGTTTTTTCGGGGGTGGGGGCTTTAATAGGACTGTGCTAATATTTCATTGTGGTTTTAAATTAGCATGTCTCTGTTAACTAATGATGCTGAGATGGTCCATGTACTGTGTTCCACTTTATATATTTGTTGGTGCCGACTTAAATATTTGCCCCCCCGGGGGGGGGGTCTTGCTTATTGTTGAACATTGAAATTTATTATACTTTCTAAAAGTCCCATATCAATTGTGCAATTTACAGATACTTGCTCACAATCTCTGGCTTATATTCTATTATGAACAATGTCTTTTGAAATGCACAAGTTTTAAAACTTGAAGCCTAAAATTATTAATGTTTTCTCTTATGGCTAATACTTTGGGTGTGTCATAAATAACTTTTTTCATTCTTTAAGGACTCAACTCTTTTCATGGTCTTTGGTAGAGGTTGTGGTGTAGCACCAGCAGGTCTAAATTAGAGTGAGGGTGTCTAATCCTTCTGAGTCTCACCAGACAAATTCCTGACTTCCTGCTGTGAGTGACATAATTCATATACATCCTGGGAAACACATGGGTGTCAAAATGCTCACATGGGCAAAGTTCCTAATAATGACCACCTTCAGTGTTTCCAGGGCTGCACTCTGCAGCCTCTTGGGAACATATCAAGTGAGTTGTTGCAGTGAACAAGCTGTACCTGGGTGCAGTTTCTTTGGGCAAAACAATTACTCTTTTTTTTCTCTTGTCATTTTGGGGACCTTAGAGAAGTAGGATTTAAACCTTAAACTATAGCTTAAGATACTGTAAAAATTTTTTTGGGGGGAGGGGAAATAAACTGGATAATACTTAAGTGGACAAAAATTGAACTTGTTTATGGGTTGCCTAATTATGTAGTAATGACTGTGTTTTGCATCCTGTAAGTTATTGAGGATCTCAAAGAGATTATTTGCAATTATGTGGAATATGTCTGTCAATATTAACTATATTAGAATTTTGAACTGAGGAAAAAAAAATTTTATTTACAAATCATTTCCCTTTCCCCTTCTCACTCTCTAACCCCCTTTCTCCAAAGTCTATCTTCTTGCTTTCTTCCATATCTCTGACTTCTTTTATGGTTTGGTTTTCTCATACTAGAGAAACCATATGATATTTAACTTTCTGGATCTGACTCATTTCACTGAGCATACTGGTCTCAAGTTGCCTCCATTTTCCCGCAAATGACTCATATTTGTCATTCTTAATGGCAGAGTAATACTCCATTGTGTATATATCATGCCTTCTTTATCCAATCATCTGTTCGTGGGCATATTGGCTTCTTTCAAGATTTGGCTATTGTAAATTGTGCTGCTATAAACATGGGTATGCATGTATCACTATTGTATGATGACTTTAACTTTTTTGGGAAGATATCCAGAAGAGGTACAGCCGGTTCAAATGGAATGTCAATTTTCAGTTTTCTGAGAAATATCCATACTGCTTTCCATCGTGGTAGTACTAGTTTACAGTCTCACCAGAAATGTAGGAGGGTTCCCGTCTTCCCCACAGCCTCGCCAGCATTTGTTGTTTTTTGAGTTCTTAATACCAGCCATTCTTACTGGCATTAGAAGAAACTTCAGCATTGTTTTAATTTGCATTTCCCTGATGTCTAAAGATGTTGAACATTTTTTCCCTGTCTTTATTGCTCATTTGGACTTCTTCTGAGAACTGTTTATTCATTTCAGATTCCCATGTTTTGACTGGGCTCTGTCTTGGAGGGTCTAATTTTTTTCAGTTCTTTGTATATTCTTGGTACTAGTCCTCTGTCTGAGGAGTAGCTGGCAGATATTTTTCCCATTCCATGGGTGCTGTCTTCACTCAGTTGATTATTTCCTTTGCTATGCAGAAGCTTTTAATCTCATACAATCCCACTTGTTGATTCTTGGTGTCATCTTTTGTGCTTTGGATGGTTTATTAGATAGTCCTTAACTACACCTCAGTCTTCTAGGGTTGCCTACTTTTTCTTCCAAGTTCAATGTTTCCATTTTAAGGTCTAAGCCTTTTATTTTGATTTCATCTTGATGCATGGTGAAAGTTGTGGGTCTAGTTTCATTCTTCTGCATGTTTTAGCCAGTTTTCCCAGCACCATTTTTTAAAGGGTCTGTCTTTGCTCCAGAGTATGGTTTTGACCCCTTTGTTGAAGATCAGATGGCTGTAGGTACTCAGGGATGTTTCTGCATCCTCAGTTCTATTCCATTGATCCACATGTCTATTTTTGTGCTAATGCCCTGTCATTTTTATCACTTTTGCTGTGTAAATAATTTGATATCTGGTATAATGATGCCTTCTGCTTTTGTTTTGTTATGATTGTTTTGGCTATTCTTGGCCTCTTATGATTCCATATAAATTTTTGGATCATTTTTTCTAGTTCTGTAAAAAATACTGCTGTTATCGTGATTGGGATTGCATTGAATCTGTAGGTAATATGGCCATTTTCCCATTTTGGTTCTTCCTATCCAGAAACAGAGGATGTCTTTTCATTTCCTAAAAATTTCTTCTACTACTTTTTTCAGAGTACAATAGTTCTCAGTATAGAAGTCCTTCTTTTGCTTCATTAGGTTGATTCCTAGGTATTTAATTTTCTTTGAGAAAACTGTGAATGTTTTTCTGATCTTTTTCTCTGTGTTTCACTTTTACTCTAGAGGAATGCTACTGATTTTTGCATGTTGATTTTTATATCCTGCAACGTGGCTGAATGTGTTTATTAGGTCTAATAGTCTTCTGGTCGAATTTTAGGGGTCCTCTTTGTAAAGGATCATGTCAACTGCAAATAAGGATAGTTTGACTTCTTCATTTCTTTTGTGTATTCCCTGTATTCCAGTCTCTTGCCTGATTGCTCTGGCGAAGGTTTCAGGCATTATGTAAATAGGAGTGGTGAGAGTAGAGACCCTTGTCTTGTTCCTGATTTGAGGGGAAATTCTTTCAGTGTTTCCCCACTTACGATGATGTTGGTTGTAGGATTGACATAAATTGCTTTTATTAGCTTGGAGTAGGGTCCTTCTATATCTACTTTCATCAGAATTTTGATCAGAAAGGGGTGTTGTATTTTGTCCAAGGCTTTTTCTGCATCTATTGAGATGATCATGTGATTTTTGTCCTTGCTTTTGATGTGGTATATTACATCAATTGATTTGGATTCGCTGATCCAGCCTTGCCTCCATGGGATGAATTCAGTCAAAGAGGTTTTATTTATGTGGGATATATCAGTCAATATTTATTAGAATTTTAAACTGAGAAAAAGTTTTCAAGTATTTATTCTAAAACACCATTAACCCCACTGCACATTAACACAAAAGTACATTTTGTGAAAAGTAATGATTTTATCCAAAACAATATTTGAGAAGGGCTATAATTTACTTTAATGTTTGGCTTAATAGAAAAAAGTGGATTTTCATTGAAGATGGTGATGGAGTAGGAGCCTGGGGAATGCATGTCTGAGCAAACTCAGCCCACAAAGCTGACAGGTAGGAAAGAGGCCTTCCTCAGAAGAGAAAGCACAAAAGACCAATAAGCTCCTGAAAAAAAAAATGTTTAACATCTTAGGCCACCAGAGAAATGCAAATCAAAACACCATTGAGGACTAAGGGGCCATAGTTCAGTGGTTAAAGTGCTTGCCTGGCAAGCACATGACCCTGGGTTCAGTTCCCATGAACAGGGTGTGGTGACACATACCTGTAATCCCAGCACTCCAGAGGCTGAGGGAACAGCATTGCTGTGAGTTCATGGCCAGCATGGACTAAAGGGGGAAGGAAACCCTATCTCAAAACAAATTGAGATTCCATCTCACTCCAGTCCAGGATGTCTTACATTAAGAACTCAAAGACTGACAGTTGTTAGCAAAGCTATAGGGAATAGTGAATGCTTCTACACTCTTCACTCTTGGTAGGACTGCAGTCTGGTCAACCCCTATGGAAGGCAGCTTGAAGATTCCTTATAAAAAGTGAGAGTATAAATCCCATTTGATCCAGCTGCGACTCTTCTGGCTATTTTCCCCCCAAAAACAAAACTAATCATAAAAATGCCTGCATATTCATGTTTATAGCAGCACAATTCATAACAGTGAAATCCTAGAAACAACTTACATGTCTATCAACAGAGGAATGGATAAATAAAATGTGATATATATGCACAGTGGAATAGTATGTAAGCCCTAAAGACAGATACAAAGCATTTGAAAGAATATGGGGTCACCTTGAGTTAATGCTCGGTGAAATGGACCAGAAACAAGAGATTAAATATTGCGTGGTGTCTCTCATATGAGATTTCCATAAATATATGTCTAAAAAGATCTTAACATAAGAGAGAAGATAGAGGGGCAATGGACAGCCAGGAAAGAGAAAAAACACTGAAAATAAGAGGGGATGGAAGGGAAAAGTCAAAAGGGATAATATGGTACAAATTCCTGAAGTTATATGTAATTAATATTTATTGAATCTGGTTCATTCATGTTCAAATAAAAATTAGAAATTGAGTTATCTCACTATCTGTGCATACACTGTTTTCATTTTTGGAACTCTTGAGCTATCTTAAGAGGAAGACCATCTGTTGTGATCTGGATCTGGAGAGCCTCCCAAAACCTCATATATTTGGATGTTGTGAAATACTGATATGCTATTGGGACTCGGTCAGAGGCCGGAGCACTGGGGCATGACCCACAAGGCCACTTGGGCAGGACCTCCACCCTTCTCGCTCACTTGGCTTTCTGTGACATGCTGTGAAGAGTTATCCTCCACTATGCTACCACTCTGCCATGTACCAGCTGCCCAGGTATGGACTGAAACCTTTTGAAACTAACCTAAAGTATATTTTTCATCCCTTAAGTTGTTGATATCTGTCTCAGCAATGAGAAAATACCTAAGACACCATCCAATCACAACTCATTGATATCAACTCTACACTGAGGAGCTTGAAGTGAGATTACAGTGATTGAGATAATGAGCTATATCTTAAGTGAAAGTTACAGAGCAAACTGTCAGTGTATATGTATATACACATGTGTATGCCATTGTTTACATAAAATTGTGAATGTGTACTCTATTTTAAAAATTGACTTCTCTAAATACGCATCATCACTCACTATAGGCAAGTACAAAGTTGGTTTTTGTTTTAGTAGAAAATTATAACAGATTGTTCAGAAATAGCCCTGGTCGTTGCCTTACCTTCCTTTTAAATCACGTGCCTGATGACCTGGAGAAGAGAAATAGTGTGGGAAGCAATTTGATCTCTTCATATGATGGGATCATTAGATTCACTAGGCAAGTGAAAATTTATTGCTGAAAAACATTTAAATACTGTCCAGGTGAACAATGAACTGAAGGCATTGTACTGTAGCAATCACTTGTCTGATCTGTGTTCATGCTAGTCAATTTACACATTAAAATAAAAATAAAGGCCTAGCACAAACCCAGGAACAGAAGCCCACTTCATACCATCTAATCAGACCATAAGGCAGTGTTTACCTTCTTCCTTCTACTAAAAGAATGAGAATTTTGCAGTTGGTAGAACAGCAAAAACTGAGTAACTGTAGAAATATTGGATAAGTTAAGCTTCTCCATCAATGAAAAGAATCCACTAGAATCTTTGGGGGAAAAAAATGATGTCTAAGTTGTTGTGTTGTCTTTATAGCCACTCATCTAAGTAAATGTCACAAGTTTTTACTGTTTATTGTCAGAGTGGTTAGATTGTGATATATGCTTCTGAGAAGGAAATACACTCTTTAAACTGCTGAATATAGCAACTGATTCTTGTTACACAGGTGATTTTTTTTCCCTCTTAAATTAAGAAGTTTTTAAAAAACTTTGGTCTTTCAAGAACAGCAGTAAAACTCATATGCATAAAACAGCATAACTTTCTCTTACTAAAAACAGAAATGTACAGTCTTCCATGTTAATTGAGTACTGGTTTGTTCCAGGCACTGAATTGGGAGTAATACTATTGTGAATAGGCACTAATTCTTGTCTAAAAGATCTTAGCATCTTACTAAGTAACTTAGTGTCCTCCCTGCATCGTTGGTGTTTATGGGAGTACTGAGGAGGGCTTTCTACACCCATCTTCAAGAGAAAGGAAAGATAGCTTGAAAAAAGTCAGTAGAACCACTTTAATTTATGAATGATGTCAATATAAAATGTATATTGTGTTAAGAAACTTTTAAATTTTTGCCTCTGTTAGCAGTATTGTCAATATTGTGCTGCTATAGTCAGATACAGAGAGTGGTATTTATTATACCATGATGCCTTAGATGGACATATTCATATGTGAGATCTGAAGAGTGTATGGAGATCAGGTCAAAAGAATGAGTGGAGAGCAGGAACAAAGAAGGAATACTGTGAGAAACAGGGCTTCAGAGGACGAATAATCCGTTTGTCACTATTGCATTTAAAATGGTGGGATTTTTTTGAACAGGCATTCACTTCTATAAAAAATGTGAAAAAAAAGTCTTTAAAGTACTACCTTTCAAACCACTTTTATCCTAGGTCTACATGCCTTTAGAGGCTCCCGGCCAAATTTTCTTCAATAACTGCCATTCTTTCTTGCCTGTGAGATTACTTTCTGTGGTGGTCTCCTGCTAACTGTGCTCCAAGATGCTGAACTTCGGTCACAGTTGACTGCATCGAGACTCTGCCAGATCAGTCAGATTCATTAAAAGTTCAGAATTGAAACTTTGAAGTCAATTTGGGGCTTGAACAGAAAAAAACAACTGCCTAAGAAACAAGTGTAGAGAGAGAGAAGCAGAGACAGGAGTTAATGTGAGGGGAACAGAGAGATTGGAGGATCAGGTAAGCATGTGGGGAGGCCACTGCCAGTTCTTACTGTAGTTCCTCAGGAATTCTAGCTGCATTTCCTGCCTTCTGGTTCTGTGAAATAAATATGGCATGCTAGACTAAACTTTCCTTCAAACAAGCTAGAGAAGATTTTCATTTCTTTGAGCCAGATTTTTCCTGTAAGTTAGCAGGTAAACAAAATAATATATAGAAATATCTTTGAACGGTGGGAAATTGACAATTGTGTGTTATTGAGTATAGGAGTAGATGGGGAGATAATGCTTCCTAGAAAATATCCTGAGCCCACATGGTCATGTTGCACATGTATGATCCGTGTCCTTGTTAGCATTCCCCTTAGATCTTATCATCCTGTTACCTTTTGGCTTTTACTTCTCCCATCTGCCTCAATCTTCCCATGATTTCTCATTTTCCATATTCCCAGGGAAATCTATTTAAAAAATCTGTTTGTGGTGAACTTTGTATAGGATGGCCATACTCTTGTGGCTAGGCTACCATGAGGTATCTAGTCAATTTCATCTTTTCTACCATAAGTATATCATCTACCTTTTTAGAGTTGCCCTGAAGGTAAGGAAGGTTAACCTGCTTAGTACCACTGCATTTAACAAATTTCCATCTGTTAAATTTTAAGCATATCGTGTGGAAATAGTTTAAAAATAAGGTTTGGGGGCTCAGTGGTGAAAGCTCTTGCCTAGCAAGTACAAGGCTCTAGTTTGATTCTCCAGCACTATATAAACAGGGCATGGTGGCACATGCCTATAATCCCAGTATTTGGGAGGTTGAGACAGGAGGACTATTGTGAGTTCAAGGACAGCCTGTGCTATATAGTGAGTTCAGGACCAGCGTGGACAATAGAAGGCTATCTTGTCTCAAAAAAACAACCCAAACTTGCCATAGCAATCAGACAAGAAAATGAAATAAAGGGAATCTGCATTGGAAAGGAGGAGGTCAAACTTTCCTTATTTGCAGATGATATAATTGTCTATATGAAAGACCCAAAAACCTCCACTATGAAACTCCTAGAAATAATAAAAAAATTAGCCAAGTCTCAGGATACAAAATTAACACTAAAAAATCAATAGCATTTCTATATACTAACAATGAACTTATTGAGCAAGAACTAAGAAAAACAACTCCATTCTCAATAGCTCAGCAAAAATTTACATGCCTAGGAGTATACCTAACCAAGGATGTGAAGAACCTATATAAAGAAAACTATACTACATTGAAGAAAGAAGTTATATGAGACATTAGAAAATGGAAAGGCATCTCCTGCTCTTGTATAGGCAAAATAAATATAGTCAAAATGACTATACTACCAAAACTGATATGTAGATTCAATGCAATTCTTATCAAAATACATACAGGTTTCTTCAAAGAACTTGAAACAACAATTCTTAAATTCATATGGAACCAAAAGAGACCAAGAAAAGCCAAAGCAATCCTGAACAACAAGACCAAAGCAGGAGGCATTACAATCCCAGACATCAGGCTATACTATAAAGCCATAGTGGTAAAAACAATTTGGTACTGGCATAAAAATAGACAGATAGACCAGTGGAACAGAATCGAGGATGTAGAAACAAACCCAAATACCCTCAATTACTTAATCGTCAACATAGGGGCCAAATGCATACAATGGAAAAAGGAGAGCCTGTTCAACAAACGGTGCTGGGAAAACTGGGCATCCACATGCAGAAGAATGAATCTAGTCACACACCGATCACTACACACCAAAATCAAATCAAAGTGGATTAAAGACCTAGACATGAAAAATGAAACACTAAACCTTCTAGAAGACAAAATAGGTAAATATCTAAAAGACATAGGGGTAGGCAAAGACTTTCTAGACAAGACACCAAGAGCAAAGGAAATTATCCCCATTATCAACAAATGGGATTTTGTCAAATTAAAAAGTTTCTGCACAGCAAAGGAAACTGTCAACATTGTAAATAAAGAACCAATAGACTGGGAAAAAATATTCACCACCAACACCTCAGATAAGAAACTCATAACTAGAATACATAGGGAGCTAAAGAAAATTAAGCCCACCAAAATAAAGGATCCTATTGAAAAATGGGCAAATGAAATGAAGAGGCAGTTCACTCTGGAAGAAGTACAAAGGGCCAATAGATACATGAAAAGATGCTCAACATCTCTAGCCATAAGAGAAATGCAAATCAAAACAATGCTAAGATACCATCTCACTCCAGAGAGGATGGCCTATATCAACAAGTCAAATAGCAATCAGTGCTGGCGAGGCTGTGGGGAGAAAGGAACCCTCCTGCACTGATGGTGGGAGTATAAATTCGTTCGACCACTCTGGAAAGCAGTATGGAGAGCTCTCAAAAGACTAGAAATAAATATCCCCTTTGATCCGGCGACACCCCTCCTAGGAATATATCCAAAGAGGACAAAACAACATACAACAGAGATATATGTATACCCATGTTCATAGCAGCACAATGAACAATAGCTAGAATATGGAAGTCACCAAAATATCCATCAACAGACCAATGGATACACAAACTGTGGTACTTATACACAATGGAATACTATGCATCTGTAAGGTCCAACAGCGTGGAGGTTTTCACTGGCAAATGGAAGAAACTTGAGAATATCATGCTTAGTGAAGTGAGTCAGAAGAGGGTGAAACATCGGATGGTCTCTCTGATATGAGAGACCCAGACCACAACTATTTCATGTAACTTTAGACGAAAGACAGGGGGACAGGATGGGGGTGAAGGGAGGGAACGGAGGGGTGGGGGAGGGACAAAAGGAGAGCGGGAAAGCCCTTGTCACTTTGACAAGAACTGTATGTGCACAAAATGCTCAACTCCATTGTAAACCTTAGATTCTGCACTTGTACATATCAATAAAATGGGGAGAAAAAAGAACAAAAAAAACCAACTGAAAACTTTAAGGTTTGAGAAAGAATAATACAAACAATGCTTGAACCACTTTTCTTGGGTTAACCTATTTTTTGGCATTTGACTCTACTGCTTCATTATTTGCCCCCCATGTGTCACAAGTATTTGAGAATAAGTGTATGCGTCATTGTCTATATCCCTGCACACTTGATATGAGCACAGTATAAGGAAATACATGGAGACATGGCAGTTATCAACTTCCATAAACTTAACATTTATACAATCCTAGTTTTGACCTGTATTCTAATGTTGTCAGCTAACCCAGTAACATCCTTTCAAGCATGTTTTCTTAAATAGAGGGTCCAGCCCAGGATTAAGTATTGCATTTTTTGTCATGTCTATTTACTGTCCTTTAATTTAGAACAGTTCCACACTTTTTGTGACAGGTCATTTCTGAATAGTTCTTATTGCTCAAAGCATTTAAATACCTGTCACCTCTTAGTGCCTGGCACAGGGCTGGTGTTTGTTTATTGACTAAGTTCTTGAACACAGATGTGTCTTCAAAGAGGAAAGACAATGACGATAAACACCCATCTGGGCTGTAAAGACTACTGAGAGTTGTCTACCTAAATTAGAGAGATACATCCCATATAATTATTTCTCAGAATTAAATGTTATTGTGATACAAGAATTCCAAGCTGTACTTTCCTTGGATATTGTTATGTGGAGGGATTATGTCAACTTGTTGACATTAGGAAACTCTCAGGGAAGAGATTTCACTGGTGTGTAATTGACTGTGGGTCAGGAAGTGAGAGAACATGGGCTTTTGAATATGGGCTGCCCAACTGCTTGAGTTAAATGACAGGAAGGAAGAGGAAACATTGTTACAGCTTTTCCTGGGAAAAGTCTGGCCTTCCGGTTAATCAAATGGGTGTGCTCCTGCCTTCTCATTGCGGGTCTCCATCATAGCTTTGCTGCAGTCTGGAATTGGCCTTACTTTTTGGACAATGATCTGCAACAGGCTCGCACTGGCCACCCTGCAGTTTGGGGCTGGTGTTTCTCTGGCACAAGTCTGAGCAGGCGCTGGACTCTCGGTGTCTCCCACGTGCGCATGGTCATTTTGGACTGTCCCTCTCCTCGGCCGTTTGAGTCCACAGATGAATCCCCTATATTTCTGTAAATTCTATTAACTCTGCCTTTCTCAGAACCCTAACCAATACATTTATTTACTCTTTAGTTTGTTTATTTTTGAGAAAGGGTCTCACTCTGTAGCCCAGGCTGGTCCTGAACTCACAACGTAGCCCAGGCTGGCCTTGGACTCATGGCAATCCTCCTGCTTCATGTGGTGCTGGGAAATCGAACTCAGGGGCAAGGCAAGTGCTTTAACAGATGTGCCATTCCTCTAGCCCGCCTACTCTTTAATTTATAATGTTTCACTTACTCAGTTTTGTACTTGTAGTCCTGTAGTTTTTAAAAATTTGAACATCTATTTGTCATATGTATTCATCTGTTGTTGAGCATTTATTTCTAGAGCTTAGCTATTTATTGTGAGTTATTCCAGTGTTAGCATGTGTAGTACATGTCTCTATAGTATGGTGTGTCTAATTCTTTTGCAAATATGCCCTGGTGATGTAGAGCTAGATCAAGTGGGATGTCTAGCTTTAGGTTTTATTTATTTATTTGAGAAAGATGCCAATTTCCATTGAGGTTTTATGTACTAGCTTACATTCCCACCAACAATGCAAGAGACTTCCTTTTTCCCCACAGTGTCACCAGTGCTCACTGATGAAGACGTGTGTCTGTGTGAGCATGTGCATGTGTCATATGATGGTAGCCATTTTCAGATGGAATCTCAGAGTTGTTTTTGATTTGTATTTCTGTGGTGGCTAAAGATGTTGAACATTTTTCATTGTTTTATTGTCTGTTTGCCTATTTGGCTCATTTGCCTGTTTTTTGATTGGGTCATGAGTGGGCTGATTTTTGAGTTCTTCCTATATTCTAGACACTAGTCCTCTATGAGAAGAGAAGCTAGCAATTTCTTTCATTTTGTAGGTTATTTTTCCACTCTATTGATAATTTTCTTTGCTGTTCAGAAGCTTTTTAATTAGAAGCAGTTCCATTTTGCTTATTGATATTTTCTATGATCATGAAGGTTCTATTCAGAAAAATCTTGCTGTTCCTCTGGCTTCATGAGTTTGCCATGCATTATTGCCCAGCAGTATAATCTTCTGATTTTATATCTAGGTCTTTGATCTATTTCTGTTTGATTTTAGTACAGAGTGAGAAAAAGGGATCTAGCTTCCATCTTTAGCAAGTGGATATCAAGTTTTCCAAGCACCATTTCTTAAAGAGTCTCTCTTTTAAGATGCTTTTATATCCAATTTGTTTGGGCCTTTTCTCATTGAAAGGATGCTGAATTTTATCAAATGCTCTCTCTGCCTCAATTAAGATATTATATGATTTTTATTCTTCATTCTATTGATATGGACCATGTTTATTGCAATGCATGTGTTAACCATCATTGAATATCTGAGATGAAACAAACTTGTTCATTGAGAATGATATACCTGAAGGGCTGTGGATTTTTATTTGCTAGTGTTTTGTTGAGAAATTTTGCATCTGTGTTCATCAAGGAGATTAGCCTACAGGGGTTATTACTGTTGTGTCCTCTTGTTTTTGTAACAGGGCAATACTAGCCTCATAGAACCAGTTTGGAATATTAGTTCCCTTTTAATTTTTTGAAATAGTTCGAGAGAAATTGGCCTTAGTTCTTTTTAAAAAGTTTTGTAAAGCCAGCAGTGAAGGTACCTGGGTTTGGACTTTTCTTAGAAGGCTTCTTAAAGTTACTGAATCACTCTCATTACTTTTTACTGGCCTATTCAAGTATTTTATATTCTCACAGTTAAGTTTTGGTAAGTCATATGTGTTCAAAAGTTTGGGGTTTTCCAATTTTTTAGCATTTAGTTTTTTATAGTAATACTGATTATTTATATTTCTGTGTTACCAATTTAACATCTCCATTTTGAACTCTGATTCTCTTTGGGGGGGGGTCTTACCTTTTCTTACTAGTCTAGCTAAAAGTTGGTTGATTTTATTTATCTCTTCAAGAAACCTGTTTGGTTGATTACATTTTCTTATGTCTCTATTAATTTCTTTCTTTCTTCCTTCCTTTCTTTCTTTCCTTTTTTTGTGACAGGGTCTTTCTCTGCAGCCCAGCCTGGTCCTGAATTCACTGTGGAACCCAGGCTGGCTTTGGACTCACGTGGCAGCACACCCATCTTAAGTGGTGCTGGGGAATTGAACTAGGGTACTTAGTGCTTGACATAGGACTTGCTAGGCAAGCTCTTTAACCACTGAGCCATTCCTCCAGCAGTGTCTCTATTCATTTATTCCTGCTCAGATCTTTTCTGCTTATTTTGGGTTTGGTTTCTTTTTTGCTTTTCTAAGTGAGATATTACATTGGTTGGTTTATTTGTAATTTTTTAAAATGTGGACACTTATTGTTCAGAAGTTCCCTCTTGTTGAATCTCATTAGTTCTAGTACATTGGTTTCATTTTCATTTTTTTGAGATAATTTTGAACTTCCCTTTTGATTTCATTGTTCTACTATTCAGAATGTGTCTTTCAATCTTCATATATTTGTATAATTGCTTAAAATTTCTTTCTGACTCTGGTTTTATTCCATTTTGATCAGAAAAGAGACGGGAAATTATTTCAATTTTGAGTGTGTTAAGTCTTGTTTTTTGACCTAATGCATGGTTTATTCTAGAGAAACTTTTATGTACTGTAAGTTCTCCTTTATCCGAGAGGATCCTGGGGAAACCGAGCCACAAGAAATGGGAGGACCACAGTTCCAGCTGTGAGCAGCTTTATTCCTTTCCCAGCCCCTTTTATACTTGCTGGGAACAAAGGAAGGTCATACAAAGTTCAAGAAAAAACATTGGA
This sequence comes from Ctenodactylus gundi, assembly GCA_004027205.1. Lineage (NCBI taxonomy): Eukaryota > Metazoa > Chordata > Mammalia > Rodentia > Ctenodactylidae > Ctenodactylus > Ctenodactylus gundi. Next base: position 598,021 of record PVKB01000428.1, read on the forward strand.
CTTGAGGGTCATACCAATTTAGTGAGAGCAGGAGTCTAAGTGGGTCACAGAAAATTGAACACAAAGAATTTAGGGAGGTTTATATAACATTTAGTGATTATGTCTATAATAGATACAACACGTTAACTGGAAGTTAACTAGAATCCATCAAGAAGACTGTAACAGCACACATGACTTAAGTATAGCCATTAGCACAGCCATTAGTGTCGGGGTCTCCAGGGTCCCTGGCTGCTGTTGGCCACCAGCGATCAGGGATCAGGAAAGTCTGGGGGAGCAGAGGCTCAAGCAACCTTGAATACAAGGGAAGAAAGCACTTCTGGAAAACTGAATCAGTGTAACAGCTCTGTTATTGTCCGCAGGGAGCAGGCTTATAAGCAGTGGAAGAAGGAGGGTCAGCCAGGGTTGTAGGGTTCAGGTCGTTCTTTTATTGGAGGAAGTTTGGGGTCTGAAAGTCACCTAATTTGCATGGCGGATCTTTAGAAACCTGATCACGTGGTTTCTGGTAAAGGTCTTGGGGCAGGGGAAAACTGGGAATTTGAGTGAACCCTGGGCCTGGAGCAGGAGGGAGTGGCCCCAGTCCTGCTAGTCTTCACACGAGATTATCAGGGTCTGGGCCACCTTCTACCTTCCATTATCCCTCGGCCTAGTCCAGGGTCCCATACATTAGCACATCCAAAACTGTTTAGGGATAGCATGTCTGTTTAAAGAGAGCTTGAAAATCAGACGGGGGCCTCGTCAGGTCTCAGGGAACATGAGAATGGAGTCCTTTGCGCCAGAGCACTCTCGGAAAGTTCTCAACAAGGTTACAGGCACCCTTTCACCTGATTAGGCTCGGGGGCCATCTTCCAACAATGTGCCAGTGAAAAAGATGTGTATTCTGTGTTGGATGGAATGTCCTATAAATATCAACTTCACTAAATATTTACTATAATTTAACTGTGTTTCTTTGACATTTTTGTCAAGAGAAATCTGTACAGTGAGGAGGGTGGAGTATAGATGTCCCCAACTATTTTAGATCTTTTTAAATTATTAAATTTCGAGACAGGGTCTTGCTCTGTAGTCCAGGCTTGTAGGTTCTAAACTCACTCTAGAGCCAAGATTGGCCTTGAACTCACAGCAAACCTCTGAGTGCTGGGATTGCAGGCACGCACCACCATGCCCAGCTGATGTGATGTCTTAGTTACATTTTTGTTGCTGTGACTCAATACCCGGCATCCATAACATAGGGAGGAAAGATTTATAGTGGCTTATAGTTTCAGAAGGTCTCAGTCTGTTCATGGGTGGGCAGCTGGAAAATGGTGGGATCACACGGTGGGGCCGCAGCTAGAGCTGGTGCTGGATTTGGTGCTCCGGGAAGGTGGAACAGAGGGAACTGGGAGCAAGGGTAGAACCAGCACACGCCCCTCCAGGTCAAGCCACAAGCACCGACCCCTTCCAGCCAGGCCCCACCTCCCACCGCTACACAGTATCCATAGGAACGTGAGGCTTTGATCCAAACCACCATATGTGGTGCTGGGGAATCAAACTCAGGGCCTGTGCCACTTTTGTCATCAAGCTATATCCCAAGACCCTGTAGTTGAAGTTTTCAATGCTGCTTTTTTAGATCATGTGCTGAGCTCTTTATTTTCAAGATTTGTGTTTGATTCCATTTCAAAATTTGTCTTTGCTGAATTTCTCATTCAGATCCTGTATTATGTCTTTTTTATTTTTTAGGACAGGGTCTTGCTCTGTAGCCCAGCATTATGTTCTTAATTTAACTGTTTATCTGTTTTATGTATTCCATCCCAGTTTTATTTTTTAATAGTTCTTTTGAGTTCTTAGGCCTTCCATTCATATTGATTTACTGGGATTTGTTGCTAGAGAGTTCTGTTCTTTGAGAGAAGTCATATTCCTTTGTTGTTGGCTTTTTCTTAAAAAGATGTGTTTCTTGCAGTTCTGTACATTTCTGTAGATTTTCACACCAGGTGGATCAAGTATCTTCGCCACTTTTGTGGGGACGGGGGAGCACGTCTCAGCAAGTGACTTTCTCCTGAAGACCTGTCTTGGTTGGATATAAAAACTGGCTTTATTTCCGGCTGGGCAGTAAGCATAGTGTCCCTCTGGCCTTTTTGGTTGTGATTGATGACCTGGGCACAGTCGTACTGTGGTGGTGTTGGAGGGACACACTGTCGAGTTGCACCAGGGTGGTGTGGACGGCAGTGGGGTGAGGAGCTTGGTGGCCACCCTTGCTCCATTCCTACAAGTGGTTGCTCCGGTCGGGCACTGAGGATTTCCTCAGACACCTGGAAGCTGTTAGCAAGAGCTTCCTATATGACAGTCCCAGAACAGGTGAGGAGCCCGAAACACTTGTGCTCCGACGAATCAGCCGTGCAGACCCGGAGGCTGCGCGGGAAGCAGCAGCGTGATGGGAGCCACAGCACCTGTGGTGTGCGCCGCAGGTCCCGGTGGCAGTGCGGGTCGGCATAGGTCGGACGCCAGGAGGAACCAAGGTGCGCCTTCCTCTCTGCTGGGGGCAGTTCGTGCCAAGGGTTGTGTCGGGGTCTCTGGGGTCCGTGGCCACCGTTGGCCACCGGCAATCAGGAACCAGCAAAGTCTGGGGGAACAGGGTCTCAGGGAGGCTGAATCGGTGTTCACAGCTGGTTCATTGGAGGTGAGGGCCGGGCGGATACGCAGCTGAAGGAAGGAGGGTCAGCCAGGGTAATAGGGCAAGGGTCATTTACTAATCGGAGGCAGTATGGGGCCTGAACGTCGCCTAATTTGCATGGTGGGTCTCTCGAAACATGATCACGTGATTTCTGGTAAGGGTCTTGGGGTAGGGGAAAATTAGGAATTTGGGCAGGATGAAACCTGAGCTGCGGGCCGGCCTGGCTCTGTCATAAGAGGGAGGTGCTCCACTCCTGCCGGTTTTGGGAGAGGAGATTACGGGGTCTGAGCCGCCTTCCACCTTAGTGAAAGTCAGGGTCCCACAGGGTTGGGGCATTCACCTCCCAACATCCCTCCCGTTGTAATGTGCACCTAGTGGTGAGTCAACATCTGGAGCCGCGGAATTGCTCAACCGCTCATCTCACCCGTGTGCGCGACAGCAGTAGGAGCCGCGGGGTTCTTGCCTCGTCACAGGTGCCTGCGTGACACACGGGGGAGGGGAGGAGGACGCTGCCTGCTCACCCGCCTTCAGTCTTGCTAGTGCGCGAGTCCACGGACGGCTAAAGTTGCTCCTGGTCTCAGCACGCAAGCACCCCCATTCTCTTGAATCTTGAGGGCAGTGCTCTTTGCCCCTCCGTGCGATATTACCTGTCCCTCACAGTGCAGGGCACCCAGAGGCTTGGGTCAGGTCCCTCTGCTGCGCCCAGTTAGGTCTGCAAGGCAGCTACCCACCAAGCTGGCACAGTCTGCGGAGTCCCATGGATGGAAATAGGCTGGAGTTGCTGGCCCCTACGGTAGCCCAAATTCCCACAGTAACCCACTCCTCACGGCTTCTGACTGCAGCACCCGGGGAGATGCGAGATCCCTTTCTGAAGCCAGGTTCTGTGAGATTTCAGTTCACCTATAACGTGGGCCACAAGCCTGTAAGGACTGTGTAACTTTCTAGTATCTGTAATCGTTAGGTCTGCGTTCATAGTTTTTGGGGCCTCTTTCACTCCTGCAAAGTTGAAGATTCTCCCTCCCCTGGCTGTGAAGCTGAGCTGGTGGTTGCCAGGGCGGCTTGCTTATTGGCTGATGTCCTAGGTCTTGGAATAGGATCACGTTCCAGTTGATTTGCAGTGTTCTGGACTACGGAGCCCAAGCTGGCCTTCCATGACCATCCTCCTGCCTCACCTGACCATGCCGCTATCCACCTGCCACTCTGGCGCTCTGTGGAGGAGGAGGGGAGGGGTCGGTGCCTCTGCCACCTCGGATCTCCCCGCGGGAAGTCACATTTTTAGTGGGTGTGGGAGTTATCGAATCAACACTGATGAAATGTTCTGCCGCAAGTAGGAGCTGAGATGCAAGTATTGTAGCACATCACAGAGACAGAGCGCGGCCACAAGCCCAGAGTCCCTTAGGGGACAGTGTGACTTCGTGAGTCGGGTTTTGCTAAGCCTTGGTTTTCTCATCTGTAAAATGGAGGTAACAGTTGCTGCACTATAGAAGGCGAGGTTGGCATAAAAGCTCTGAAAATAGGGCTCCTCAGAGAGTGTCGCGCGTGACATTCCAGCACTTGGCATGTTACCAGGACACTTCCAGGTTCACTTTTTGTCTCTAATTGCATCTGTCACTCATGAGCAACTCAAGAAAGTCTAAACTACCTACTCATAAAGATGGTAAAGTAAAACCTTCCTCAGGAGGGTCCGGGATCTCATGCAAGGCCGCTCCTGGGGTTGCTGAGGTTCTGCAGGTAATTACGTGCAGCTGCAGGGAACAGGCACCCTGAGCTTGGCGGGTGTGGAAGGCATCACTTCTTTGACAGGAAAGGACTCTGTACTCCAATCTCAAATCAATCAGCAATCATCTTAAAATGAAAACTCTGATTCAGTACCTCTGGGGAGCAGCCTAAAATTCTGCATCTGTCAATGTGTTCAGCGCACATGATAAACCCATTGAAACGCTTTATAAACAGTCCGGAGTATATAGGAAACAAATCACATTTGCAAAAATTATTTATTTACATTTTAAACTCACATTAAAATATTTCTAGAATACAACGGTGAAGATGAAATATACAAAGTTGATAGCAACATATATACGCTGACATTTATGGGAGAAGAACTTTAGAGCTGAGCTGACTGAAGACATCCAGTTCATGACTCCTTTAATCATGTGATACTGTGTCCACCAAAGGAATCTAACTTGTATCATTAAAAAACGCTGAGAAACAAAAAGCTAATTTTGAGGTTCTTAACAATTATCCATAGTCCATAAAATGAAAATTATTTTACAGTGCTGAGATGTTCAAATAGGTTCAAACAAACAACAAATATTTTAAATATGCTTTGGTTGTTAGGTTTTCACTTAACTTTTGGCATTGATTATAGAATTATATCATTCCATTTAGTCTTTTATTATACATAGGTAATCCATTCAAAACTTGATTTGTTTAATATTACAGTATTACAAAGCATTTCCACTGCCTTAATTGGGAATGACTTTAAAGATGGCGACAACAGCAACATATTTCTCTTTTTCTTCATTCCAAAAAAAACTGAGAAATCACAAATTTTTCATAGTAAAACCCCGAAGTCTGCTATTAAGCCTTACTCAACATAACAAAGCAAAACGTACTCAAAGTACTACGTGCCATTGGCATTAGTGCATTATCGAGACACTGAACTTGTAACTCTGTCTATACCTTGAAAGCCTATGGTTGTATCCAAGTGAAATGCGCTGATGGCTGATACACTGAACAGTGCACTGAAACTTCTGGGAAGGATTCACTTTTAAAACTTTTTAAGTCTGGATTTACTACATTGTAGAAAAATAAAACACTGTGGTTGGTTCTCTGTATTTCTTTCACAATTCAAGCTTAAGAGTTCCATGGAGACTGTAACACACACACACACACACACAATTTTTTTTAGTGTATATTATCCCAAAGGCAAACTTGATTCCCTTTCCTTGAAATGAAGACCTGGTTTGTAAGACTATCGCAAACTGCTCTTATTTAGATCAAAACAAAGCTTTAAAATAGAAAAAACAGCTGAATTCCTATAAGATATATAACTTGTGATTTTCTGAAGTTTCATTTTAAAAAAACTGAAAAAAATCTCAACATAATCTTAACAACTTTGTCTCTTTAAAAGGCCTTTTAAAAGCTATAAGCTGTATTATATGGCCAGCTAACCTCCCAGTGTTTCCCAAAAATAAACTATTGCACAAGTATATAAATTTAAGGTACCTGTACAAGATGTCTCAAGTTGATCCTTTTCCAATTTTCTTGGTAGGGTAAGGCAAGAAAGTAATACCTACCTTCTGACTAAATTTACTTCCATTGAGTAGTAGTTTGATTTTTGGGTAGATTCTAAATGCAGTCTAAAACTTTGAATAAAGTGCTATTTACATTCATTGTACAGCATTTTATATATACATAAATACAAATTATACTTTTCATAATGTAAAAAATAAAAATACAACAAACATGGTCACATGCTAAGCCAGCTATTTGGGAAGTATGCTTGGTGTTCAGGTCCCGTGGCAGTAACCTTGAGTACCTTGAAACATATCTGAGATGCATACCATGCTTAGGTTATTATCTTGTCCTGGCCTGCACCATATGTATTTTATATATATATTACATATATTGTATTGGGCATTGACCTCAAGGCCTTAGTACAGAGCTACACCCCTGACACATTTTTAATGTTCTGAGATGGGGTCTTTCCAAGTTGCCCAGCCTAGGCAAGAACTTGTGATCCTCCTGCCTCAGCCATCCAGATTGCTGTGATTACAGCGTGTGCCACCATATTTATCTCTAACCATAGTTTCAAGTGGAAAAAAATTCTGTTAAAGTAGTTGAGTTTATAAGGTAGAAATATTTGTTCTGGAGAAGGGAGATAGGAGATGTCAAATTATTTCTGAAGTATGATTATAGAGAAGAACTGAATTGTCTTACGAGGGCAATCAAGACTTTGAGATAAGAGTGGGACAAAACCGGAAATGTCTCCCTTGCCAGCATGACCTCATAGTCCCACAAACAGGGCTCGTCAGGGCCATTGTAGTGAAGGTTTCTGGGTTGGCAGCTGCGGCTGACAGCAGGCGGGTGTGTCCTGAGGACGAGGTTCCTTGATGGAAATTATTTCGAGATTGAATGTTTGACATTATGACTTCTGAAGGCAGTTTGCATTGTCCTGTGGTTCTAGTCATAAAACAGTGCTTGGTTTTTCTGTTATCCTTCTTGTAGCAGATGCGTTTAGCCATCCAAAGTTTACTGGCCAATGAAAATAAGTAGGTGGAAATGATGAGCTTTGGTAGCGTCCCACACCTGTAAGTCTTCTACCAGCTGCTAGCGGAAACAGACTAGAAGCAAAAAGCTTAATTGGGATCAAGGAGGGATTGTGGTACTAGTCTAAAATGTTCACTGTTGTCCAGGCTCTGATCTGGTGACTGAACAGGAGTCCTGCTCCTCTGCCTCAGCCAGCAGGCCAGTGGTTTTCACAGTTAAGCAGCTTGCAGGGTCACCCTTGAGGTACAGAAAGACAAGAAGCGTGGACAGCTGGGCCGACGTTAAGCAACCATTAAACCTCTTCTCTCAAGTTTCCACCTCTAAGATGAAGGCCCTCTTCAGATTATTAAATGCACCACAACACAGAAATAATCCTATGGCTGAAAATACATAAGACAAATAAATAAGGTCAAACAGTTTATACATTTCAAATTCCTAGAGGCCCAACAGTAGTTCAGGAAGAGCTTCAAGAATTGTTCCCTGAGTTCTTGAGACAATGTCAAAGATGAAGTCCACAAAGTCTAAGACTTTAGAGATAGGAAAACCCATTTGGTCTACATCTCCCTCTTTCCAGAGTGGCTGTTCACCCCAAAGTGGTTTGTCCAGTGCTTTCCCTAGGGATCAAATGCTTTAAGAATGTGGCTTTATCCATTTTTTAGGAGACAAGGTCCTAAAAGAAACTTCTAAGAGGAAGTAAAGGTTTATCATTAGTTAAGAGCACAGTTGAGTAAATGAGTTCTATAGTACAAGAGTAGTAATACACTGAAGTATATCTTTACTGTATCAGGCGTAATCTATAGTACATCAGGAATAGTACTAGGTGCCCAACGGTTGAGACTGACAGACTAAGGCTTTTCTGACCTCCGTACTTATAAAGCCCAGCCATCTTACCAAACAGAACTACAGTCTACCACTTAAAACACCCAAAACTATTACAACCAAAATGACTTTTCAGTTTATAGATGTATAACACCTATATTTGGTTTTAAAATAAAAATTTTCAATAACCAAACCAGTTCTCAAACTTAAAACATATCCAGACTGTACACAAAGTGGTAGACAGTGGTGGTTTTTTAAAAAATGTACTAAAAATTGAGACTGTGAGGTTCCTAAATTGTTTTCATTGTATTCACCTTCTTGGTAATGACTACTAGTGTACTTTAAAGTTTTTGAATAATTTAAACCATGATATACGTAATTGTTGGAACTCCATATGATCTATTTACAAAAACTAGTGATGATAAATGGAGACTCCAATTTTGTTGCTGGCAGACTCAGGTCAGGCTTAATTTTAATGTTAAGCCATTAGTCTTTAAAGAAAAAATAGATGTTCCATTTCTTTCAGTAAAGTGCACAAATGTGAGTGCATCTTTTGGTATGACTATGACCTCAAAGGAGGTGTAGAGGTCAGTGGTGCTGGTGTCAGGTTCCTGACTATATAATTGAGGCTTGCGATCTTCTCTTCCAGGAGGTAATTTTTCTTCTCTGCTGTCTTCTGTCGCTGTTCTGTCATTTCCAGAGCTTTCAGCAACTGGGCATTTTCAACATACAAATCCTTCACCACTGCATCTGCTTTCGTATTCTTGCAGAGCTAGAAAAAGAGCCAGAAACATCGTGATTCCATTTCTGTCGAGTCTCCTAAGTTCATGGTCTGACCTAAGGATAGTTGTTCCATAAAGGCAAAACCAATACTCCCGTTATATTGTTTCACAGTTCAGCTTGAATATTAGACTTGGCATCAGGGTTGCAAGTACAGCAAATCCACTTTTTCCAAGCCCATTCTTTGCATGATATGTTTGTAGTTACTCATAAAAGTAACAGACTGCTCCTCAAGGGCTCCAAAAGGAAAGGACGTTTCCCCACCGGAAGAAGGCATCATTACCTCACCAGTTTTCTAAAAATAAAGTATTTTTAAAACTTAACAATTTGAGTGTACGATATGAATAGTGTTGAACTGTTTTAAATAGACATTTAGGGCCTCCACGTGTAACTATAACCCACAGATTATTTTTTAAAAAATTGGCCTTAATTTATAACAAAGATGAGATTTGGGCAGTTACCTCAGCTCCTTTTCTGCATGGGGCCTTGTCTAGAAGGTATATTCCAATCCTCATGGTTAGAATATTTAGTCTAGGTTGGGGTGAGAAAACTTGTTATCAGACCTGGGATACTTTTATGATTGCTCTTGTTGAGATCTTGGATCTCCTTTCCCACACTACCTTTACGTCCTCTTTCTACCCATTGTCCCACAGAACTTCTAAAAGAATAAAGGCTTAAGGGAACAAAGCCCAACTCCAGGTGGCTCTTAGTTAGCACCTCATAGGCCTGTGATCCAGGTGACGGAGAGGGGGCCCACTCTAACGCTTCAGAAGCTACTTTCTGTTGAGATGCTCTAAGGTGACTTTGCTTTCCTCCTCCTTTTCTTTCATTAGGAAATACTTCAGTCGCTCTTTACTGCCTACAAAGTAAAGCTCAAGCTGTTTGGTGCAGCAGTGAGGGTCTCCTTTCCCCCTAGTCTCCTCTCCCTGGAGAGCGGAAGGGGTGATGCCTCGGGAATCAGGCATCCCGGCCCATGTTGTCTGTCCTCTCTCCTTGATGTCCCACAGCCCAGCGCCGAGTGCCCTTCCCACATCCTGCCACCTGTTCAAACCTCAGTCCTCAAGACTCGGTTTAAAAGACCTTCAGGAAGCTTCCTCCAGACTGCTGGGTTGGACCAAGTGTCTCTTGCATTTCCCCTCAGCTGAAAATAGGATCAAACTCTCTCTCTCTCTCTCTCTCTCTCTCTCTCTCTCTCTCTTTCTTTCTTTTGTGGCTACACGCTTCCCACCTTGTAGGTGTGCTGGAATTTATGGGCAGGGACCTTGATTTTCTCAATACTGCCTTCCCTGGTGCCCCAAACATGATGTGGCTCAGGGTAACTTAAGGCTTAAATGAACAAATACTCATTAACAGGACTTTTTTCCTCCCTCTGTTTATAAAAGGCAAAGGAAAATTTCTGTCTAATCTGCATTCAGACCTTCTCTTAAGATAATCATTCTCAGGTTTTATTTTTTTTAATGTATTTAGAAAACCAGGTTGGGGGAATTCTGCACTGACTCCCTCCTCCCAGTCTGCCTCAGTTTCCAGAGAGGCAGTGACCGTTTCCTGCAAGGTGGTCCTCTCTGCCCATCTCAGTGGTAGATGGACAGCTAACTTCTAAGCACTGAGGTTGAATCTGCCATCAGTAGGTAAAAAGATAAGGCTGCTGATTAGCCTGGGAATTTGGGCTCCAGGCTGTAGTCAAAGCACATCCTTTTGGGTTTGGTTATAGAGATAAGGTGGCACTTGAGGTTGTCACTAACTGTTGGGAACAAAACTAAAATAGGAACATATATTGTCTTGAACAAGAAAAAAAAAGGCATTTGAGCCATTAACTCTCACTAATAATGCTTTAGGTCTATGTGCGTCACTGTTCAAAATCAACATTTTAAAAATTATAAACAAACATGTCTTAAAAGAGCTTTGGAAAAATGCAGCACACAGAATTCATACTTTTGGAGTGGTATGAAGAACAGTGGATCCTAAGTTCTTCTAAACATTAATAGTATAATTTGCCTTTAATATACAACCCAAGTTGATGGCAACAGAGAAAGATAAAACTGGACCATGAGGTAGGTGGAGAGGGTTGACGGGGAGGCTCACTTGCTCTTTGAGCTGATTCACTTTCTCTTGAAGAAGCCTTTTCACTAGTTTCAGTTTCTGTTCAACTTCTATCATCCGCTCCTCCATGACAGTTACCAGTTGTTCCTGGTTTCCCTGAAGGGAAGGGAAAAAAAGGGACACAGTGTCATTAGCAAGTCATGCCACACAGAGACACCAGCAGCCTACTCTCCCCACTAGATGCCTAGAGAAAGGACAGCCAATGTTTTGCTTCGGTAATAGGCAGGATGGATTTCTGATGAAACGGGAATTCTGAGCACTGCAGGGATGCACATGTGGGGGAAGTGGCCTATCGGAGGAAGAATCAAAGCATCTTACCTGCAGTACCACTGTCCCTTGATACAAAGCAACACTCTTACACCCCACAACTGCATACCTGTGTGTACTTCTAGTAAAATGAATATCCGAAACAAGTTAAATGATGATGACTGAATTTCTGTTATGATTTGGGCCTTGGCAATACTTTGGGCCTCTCAACAACAGAACAAATATTGAGTACATTTGGGGGTTGCCTAATGTTCCCAGTTTGCAACACACGGTTCTGTTCTTCCTCTAAAATGACTTTTCACTGCAAAGGTCTTAGGTTTTTTTTTTTTTTTTTTTTTCATAATAATCAGCCCTTTCCTGCCAGTTACTCTAGTTATCTGTTTCCCCGTCTGACTTGTCAGTGTGAAACAAATCTGGATTTGAACAGGTCAAAGATTTCTCCCACAGAAAACCACCAGGTAAAAACCACAGGGCAAGAAAATGAGCCCTGGCCTTTCCATCTCTTCTTGCAGCATAGTGATGAGTTCATGACTGTGTGGGTGTAGAAACGGTATTGGAAAGAGGGACAGACGTGGCTGATGCCCCTGGCCTTGCTCCCTTGAGTTCACCCAAATGTCTGCATGAGGTATTTCAAATTGTAAATGGTGCTTCAAAGCTTTAAGCACAGCACAGGTGTTAATGATTGATGGCACTTAAGGAGCACATTTTGTAAATTATGTACAATTGATAAAGCAAGTGGAAAGCCTACATTTGCCTAGACATTAAGTAACAGCACTTAATCATAACTAAAACATGTGAATATCTTGAAAATAAAAGTTGTAGTAGGCAACGGTCCAATGCAGAAAGTGAATTTCAATAAACTGGCCCTTGAGCACTTAGGTTTTGAAGAAGCCTATATTTCAAAGGATGTAACGGCTTCTTTCCACTTTCTTAAAATAAAAACCATGACAGATAATCCAAAGAACATGGAGTATGGCAAGAGTGGGGGGAAAAAGAGGAAAAACAAAGGTAGCCATATGTTTAAATTTTATTTTTAAATTTTATTGTTTCATCGAAATTTTCCTTTTCCTGTCAAAAATTATTATACATCTTATACAAAACATTATATAAATAACCCTGATTTTCTTCAAATTCCATATATAAAAGTAGTACCTTTTGCTTAAAAAATTACAACATATGGAATGAGAAAATATACAGGATGCATCCTTTGGAGAATCTTAAATCCACACTCTTTACATAGTATAAATAAAATGATCTGCAACAAGCTGAGGTTTGTGAATTTGATTCACAACATCTGTCATTTCTACAGAAATAAATACAAGACATAATACTGCAAAGGCTTAGTGGTAAAAATAATAATAGAATAATTTAAAAGAGCACTTGACTCCAACACATCTCAGCTATGTCTGTCTGGTGTGGCGTGTGTGTGTGTATAGGGGTGTGCATCTGAGGGTGCCGGGGAACAAATGCCAGCGATAGCAGCCCAGTGTTCACAGGTGCCCAATCCTTCTGTAGGAGTCTGCATGCACTGCTCGCTGCTCCGGTAGCAAAGCCTAGAGAAAGAACGCAAGTGGGACACTTCACCCTGATGTCAAGATGACAGGTTTTAGGGGAGTCTAAGTTCACACATTTATAAAGCAAACAATTTTTTTAAAAGCACACACATTAACACTACAGATGCAAGCAAGGCAACACAAAGGCAGAAGACGTGACATCACTCCACACCCACAGACAACATGCAGATTCTACTATAGTCCTAACACTGGTGTCAGCTCAGCAGCTGGGAACGGGAGGGCCCGCGGTGGCGTTCCAGTGAAAGTCATAAGCAGGCAGCCCTCTCCTCTTGTGGAGGCATTTTGTAAAAATAAGTCATTGAGTTAAGAGGCTATTTCTTAGTATTAGACACTGGTGAGCAGGCTGAGATGAGCACGCTTTGAAAGGAATGTGGCTGGGACAGCAAGGGGTACAGACTTCAGCTGATTGTTTGGTTTCAAAGTTCCATTAAAAACTGAGGTCAAAAATTTCCAGTTCAGTTTTATAAGAAAGAGCTGAAGCAGCTAATACTCTACTATTGAGATTTTAATTCAAATATTTAATTTTCATGCTGGGAAGAATTGGGACATAGACAGCTTCTAAAAACACGATTGTAAAGTGTGTAAGAAAGACGAGTTCAGAAGTTTTGCCAGGAGAGAGAGGCGGCAGCAGTGCCGTACACCATAGCAAAGCACAGCAACATGCTAGCGAAGAGGGAAACAGAAGTGCTCCTGTGGCTCGTGTCATTCCAGAGACACTGAGAGGATCAAGAGCTGGAAAATTCCTTAGCCATATTAACTGAGAGGTAAAATATTTAAAAACAGAAGTGCATCTACATTAGAAAGAACTGACATGGAACTCCACGTATTTATTCTTAATTATGAATTAACTAAATGAGTAAGACCACAAAATTAGAAAACTTTTTAGGAATGAAGCACTAGAGAAAAAGTACTAGTTAGGATAATTCTAGTTCAAAGGGAATAGGAAAACTTAAATGAACCGTATCAACAAGACTATACCACTGGCTACACATTTCTACTAATCGTTGTGAAACATCTCCACTTGTAAATTCCGTGGAACGTGGCAGGCCCTGCCTCTCTGGCACAGGAAACTCAGAAACTTGTATTTTGTTACTATTACATATCTTAGAGTTACACTGGAATTTTGTAATATTTTTGGTAGTAGAGACTACTCTGTGCTCCAGTGATCCCGATACTGTCAACTGCCAGTGTGCCAAGGAGACCCAAGACACCTAATTACCCAGCTAAGAAGCCAACACCTCAAAAGCATCACTGCAAAAATCAAACCCACAACCAGCACTGCAGCTGATGTGTAACACTGGGGAACGTGTAACTCACTGACAGAAGATTTAGGGTCTCTAACCCCTCCTTTGTACTGCTTTAATTTTTAAATGAAGGCCAAGTTAATGAAGTGATCTGAGGTGACCACGGGAGAAGAGCGCTCCATACCTGTGGCGAGTCGGCTTCGGAGGTCCTGTTGTCAAGTTCCTCTTGCAGGTGCTGGTTTCTCCTTTCTGCCTGCAGCAACTGGTGTTGGAGCTGCAGAAACTGCTCCCTGGGCACCGTGGGACAGGCTTGTGGTGGGAGCAGCTGCAGATCCCAAGGAGTGGATGGGCTAAGCATCACAGTGGACCTCAGGTGCTGTGTCTGAAGGACAGGGACAAAGGCCTGGTCAGCGGCAGGGCCTTCCGGCATAGAACTGCCCTTAAAGGTAGCAAGCAAGGAGTAGGAAGCCCAGGAAGTAGTTAATGACTTCCTACTGACTGATGATTGAAAACAGGACAGCACAGGATCACAAGGGAGAGGTCATGGGAAGAGCCGCGCTGTTTGGGAGATGGCGTGATGGATAAGCAGGTTTCTAAAGAGGTCTGGACTTACACAACTGCACTTTCTCACTCTAGAGTGACTCTAAGGGCACGCAGTATGTGACATATACCCACAGGGCACCTGAACTCTGTCTGAACTTCCCCCTGTTAGGCTACAACATGTAATCAGCCTCCTCCTTTTTAAAAAAACTACGTGGAGACAGGGAAATCGGGGAAGATACTGTTATGCTTTAGGATTTACCACTTACCATTCATAAAGACTCTTAAAGATAGGCGTTCAATGGCTACATATTCTCCAATGCCATGTTAGCTTATGTTTTTAAAGAGCCTCATGGTGAACCTCAAATTATTTTAACCCATCTTAGTTTATCATGATATATAGTTATACCCTTAAAATGGCCCACAGGACCGGCTGTTCTGAAACATGAGGATATCCCCAAGCATCTGAGAATCAGAGGACATGGTATAGAAGCGCTCGTCAAGACAATGAGGAAATGGGACACCAACATGCCAGTCAAATGGAGGGGTAGAGGGAAGGAAGGTGCTGCCTTTGGAGCAGCCACCTTGCATCCGTCAGCCATTCAGCAGACACAGGGCCCAATGGAAGGCATGCAGTAAACACGAGCAAGCTCTATACCCGACAGGGAGCACCTCCAGGCTTGTGGGAAGGGACAAGGGCCTCTCACACTCGACCATAATTGTTACCATGGGACTTTAAAGCCACTATCCATTTCCTTAGATCTCCATATCCAAGGTGGGCCCTCGCCCATCTTGAAACCCTTCTAGATGTAGATTCAGAAAGTCCACCATTGTATTTTCACAAGTAAAGAAAATGTGGAATTAGAATCCCCTGGGTATCAGTGGGACAATTTTCTTCCCACACAATGCTTTAAATCTTAGAGGAATCTTGATGTTAAAACAAAAAGGAGAGGGATACATTCCATAGTTAAAGCAAAATGAAAATGAATACTGGCTCTCAAGTACTCATTAAATGTTACACAGTCAAAAGAAATGATTACGTGGACAAAATGTTTAGTGAGCTGTCCCCATGCCACGGAAGTCCACTGAAGATGTTCTACCTTCACACACTATCTCAGGCAAGGAACCGCAACCCTCTCTGCTATTTCCAATCACTGAGTTCTAGGTGCAGGTTAGCCACAGACAAAAGAAAAAAGAAAATTACAGGAGTTAGAGGAAGAAAAGTGGGTTATCAAAAGAGAAAGAACAGTACCATTTGGGTATATTTATATACACAAACAGGAGCATATGATTTCTTTTCTCTGGATATAAATTTTACATACTAAAATGTCTTAGAGCTCTAATTTGGTAAGGGTATCAATACAATTACTTAGGTGATTACAGTCAGCTGTGGAAAGGATCTGATGTTAAATTCTTTGTCACTGAGAGATGCAGCATATAAATGTATCATTTTCGTTTAACTGCTGAAATGTTATCACACAACAGATGTGGGAACAGCAGAGAAAATCAGTAATTCCCTCCTTCTGAATGTTCAAGAAGAACTACTTACTGGATATTGTTATTGTACTTGAAAAAGCCCTGAAGTGGGGTTTAAGTCCTAACCCTAATTCTTCCATTTCGTACCTTAGTAATTTTGCAAGCTTTAATTGCACAGGAGTGGATATGTGTTGCATTAGGTCAGTGATGTCTGAACAGGCCCATGGAACTGGGGAGGGACTCCTTCCCCAAGGGAACACACACATTAGATCAGAATCACTCAGAAGGCGTTTCTCCATATTCTGATTCCCAAGATTCTGACTGCCTAATCAGTGTTCCTGCCCTGGGTGAGAACTGCCACCTGCCAGGAAGGAATATACCCATCTCTCAGGTGAGCTCCAGTACCAAGGTGGTGTGAAAATCATGCAGCTCCCAGACTGGCCTAATGTGCAGAGGTCATACTATTAATCCAGTGTATAAGGGTAGCAGGAGGAGTGCTTAATGATTAGTGGTCAGTTTTCATCTGGAGCGATGATAGGGTTTG
Source organism: Ctenodactylus gundi (assembly GCA_004027205.1). Taxonomy (NCBI): domain Eukaryota; kingdom Metazoa; phylum Chordata; class Mammalia; order Rodentia; family Ctenodactylidae; genus Ctenodactylus; species Ctenodactylus gundi. Next base: position 614,281 of record PVKB01000428.1, read on the forward strand.
GAAATGATGGTCCAAATGGTGTAACGCTGGGATGTACTAATTTCCCCAAATTTTAAGCTTACCAAAGTTTGCATTCTAACCACTTTTATGTATACATTTATCACAGGTTTCAAAATAATGTAATATATTCAAACTATGAAACATACACTTTAAGTATCTGGACTGTATAATAGTTGAATTATAAATCTCCAGATAGTTGTCAAAAAATCCAGTCTGTATGAGCCCATAGAGCTAATAGCTCAGTCTTCTTTCCTAATGAAAGCAGTATAAGAGTAGTGTGGGAAATACTCTCTTCATTGTTTAAATAGAAAACTCGTGCTTTTTCCTTGTTTGGTTCCAGCCAATTGCCCAGGCATGCTCAGTTTTTCTTATCCATTAGCAAATAATTACTAGATGGAGAAAACAACATGTAGAAATTGCTTATGATGGCTAATAACATAAACGGGGCTGGAGGAAAGGGGCCTCCCCAGCCAGGGAGCACCGGAGCCACCTCTTGAGCTGCTGCTGGGCACACTGGGCTTAGTGTCAAATACTGATTCATCAGAGTATGTAATTATTTCATCAGAAACATGTATCTATCATCAGAGTATGTAATTATTTCATCAGAAACATGTATCTACCTCTAAGCACAGCCTATGGCTTGAGACTTTGGAAACATTTATTATATGCTGTCAGAAAACACAGCTTGCATTGTACTATTTATAGTTTCAGTAATCTTCCATTAGTAGATAAATCAGAGGATATAAAATTGCCAGAAACCTCGGTGGTCATTTAAATGTCAATGTGGCATGCTTGCCTGTGTTTCACATTTTAAAACCAGGTATTAATATTTAAAGTTAGCTTGGCTTGCATCCAATTTATAAAAGGAAATATTTAAATCTGTCTCCTATAATTCTCACTTAAAATATCTGTGCACATTTTATCTTTTAAGAAGACAAAAAGGTATTTTCAATGCATGCTTTTCTACCTTATATAAATTTTACAGTTCACAAAGTTGATTAGCTGACTATTTTTTCAACTATTCAAAGTAAAATATCTCAAGTTTTACTTACTGAGGAGAGTTTACACATAAGCACTTTGATATGTTATAATGGTATGCAGAAATCAAACACAATGTCCAAGCTCAGTTTTCCAATTCACTATGTATCTGCTAGATGTACACAAAGCAGTACTTCTCCCTCCCTCCTTCTCTTTCTCTGGTGCTAGGAATAAAACCCAGGAGGAACTCACAGGGTGCTCTGAGTGCTCCACAATGTTAGCTCTTAAAAATAAAACTGTAGCTCAGTGGTTAAAGTGTTTGCCTAGCACTCACAAGGCTTTGAGTTCAATGCTCCACACCACATAAAAAAATTAGCAGTGTGTGCTCAGAAGGCCGAGACAGGAGGATTGCTCTAAGTTTGAAGCCAGACTGGGCTACATCCCGAATTCAGGACCAACCTGGACTACACAGCAAGATCTGTCCACCAAAATAAAAAACTTTCACATGAAAATGTGCTCAGATTTTTTTCTGCACATCCTACCTGAAATTGCTAGACAGAGTCCCTGTCTCCCGAGTCTGTTGTGGTACAGATCTTTGTATATCAGGTCAACATTCTCCCTTCCTCGGCAAGCAGCAGGGAGTCCTAAGGCTGTTTAAATCAGCAAAATAGCTGTTAAACTCAGTAAAACAGAGCAAAGAATGCAGGCTGGCCCTGTCCTCAGAGTTTCACAGCAGGAATTTAATGCCATGTCTAGTCTTTCCCAACAAATGAATCATTCACAGGTTTGAACATTCTTCACAGTGAAGGCCACTGGCTGAAATACTTACCTCCATTAGCTGCTCATCCAGTTTCACTTGCTTCTTTTTCAGGCCTTCGTTTTCCAAATGAATTGTTTCTAATTCCTGTTCCAGGGAATTCATCTGACTGACCTATTTAAAAAAAAACAAAAACAAAAAACAATTCCCTGTAAAAAGGACAAAGACACCCAAGTTGCTGTGCTTTACTCTGGATCTTGAAATGTGGCAAAAATCCAACCATGCAAAACCATTCAGTATCTCTCCGACATTTAAATCATCTAGGCTTCACCACCACTTCTCACGCAGGGCAGATTCTTTAAGACACAGGGCTAATAAACTGAGATGCCACCCACTGTAAGAAAAAAAAATTCCTACAGCACAGGACCCACACCCCCATGTGTGTACAACTGTAAGTACATACCAACGAAAGAAAACTTGTGACTTATCCTTACCCTAAGCTACATACTCTGAGATTTCCTAGTATATTTTATTAGCAAAAAATGTTGACCTTTACTAATTTTCACTAATTGATTTGATGGGCCTGAAGTAGTCAAGTCACTTGATTTTTTTCTCAATTTATATACTACTGTTTCTGAATTTTAAAATTAAGAGTTATGATTTTATGAGTATGCATCTTTGGAATTTTCTTTACTACAGAAGTATCCATTGAGCGACAGGACATTGGGATTCTGAATACTGATAAGTAAAAAACACACTATTACTCTACAGGGCTAATTCCTGCTTCTATTAAAAAATTACTGAAGAGAGCAGCAAGATTTGCTAGGCAGAAATGTAACACTTCCAGGTTCACTTAAAATTCACTGCTATTTAAAAAACTTCTAAGTTTCCTTTGTTGAGCAATTGGATGAAATGCACTCTGAAGGTTTACTTGAAAAAAGGACTGAACCAAATGCCATTTCAGCTTAGATTAGCACCAGCCGTTATACTGCAAATGGTTGAAACGTTCACAAATGAAAAAATAAGTATTTTTAAATCATGCTTTTGACAAGAATGAAATAGTGAAACTCAGTGTGGACGTAGGAAAAGAAAACCAAGTAAACACAACAGTCCCGAGATGAGCAAGGTCTGAACCCTAAGTCCATGAGGCAAAGCCTAAAAAGCCAGTGGAGTTGTGCCAGACGTTTGACTGTGGGGCAGCCGGCCTTCAAGATGGCACCCAACGGTCACCACGTTCTGTGTTAGTCTGTGTGTGTACAGACTATAGCAGAAGTGATGGTACGTCACCTTGGACTTTAATGTGAAAGGTACCACTGCTTCTGTCTTAACATTTTGGGCTCACTGCTGTCTCTCTCTTAATTACCTCAGGGGAAAACCAGCTGCACATCCCAAGAAAAGGGCCTGGTGGTAAGCTGAGCGCTCAGGCAAATCGGCTTGCAGGAAACAGGAGCCTCTGGCTAAGTTCTGTGAACATGTCTGCAAAGTGGATCCTCTGGCCCCAGTGAAAGCTTCAGATGTCCACAGTGCTGTCCAGCATATGAACCACCACCTCATGGGAGCCCAGAGCAGGGCACCAAGTTAAACTGCTTCTGAATCCTTACCCACAGCAACTACAAGGTAACACATGTTCATTGTTTTGTCATGCAAATACAGATACTACAGAACATAATGGGATGTTCCTAATATGCAGGCTCTCTCTATATGTATATATATGTGAGTGTGTACACACACACACACACACATATGTCAACTTATAAAAGGCTTATAATCTAATGAACATTAACTGTCATCTTATGAAAGCTTCTAGTAAATCGCTCTTTTTTCAACTGTTAGTCAATCATGCTACTGTTTTGATAAGACTATAAAGGACTTAAGAGACACAGAAGAACCATAATACACCATGATCATCTCAGAAACAGGTGTTGCAAGAAACAACAGACCAGGGAGTGCTTGGGTCACGACACACAAGGTCCGCACTCTCAAAGCTCACCTTCCTATTAGCAGCAGATCGCTCTTTCTGAAACTGTTCGCACTCTCTCTTTAAGTTCAATTTTTCTTGCTCTGAGGGTTTCACGGTACCTGAGGGGTTTAGGTGTTTTTGCTGCTTGAGGGGAAGAAGGCTGGATTCCAGCTGACGGACCTGGCAAACACAAATATGAGAGGGAGAAATGCTTATGTAATCAGCCAGCCAGGAATAACACACACAGGGACAGTTTGTATTTAGCCCTTGGGTTCCGTGGTATTGAAAACAAGTTCTTAGCCAGGCGTGGTGGCACAAGCCTGTAGTCCCAGCTAGCAGGGAGGCTGAGGCGGGAGGATTCCTTGGGCCCAGTGGTTTGAGATCAGCCTAGGCAGCCCTGAGACCCATCTCTCAAAAGACCAAGAACTTTCAGTGTAGGCTGCCAGATGTGAAGCCTGCTTTTCAAGTTTCCAAAGATCTTTCCAGGTAAACCTGGTTGGGTTTTATAACCCTCCCACTGTTTGAGGCCAAGACAGGAAAGAGGCGGCTTCTGGGTCTGCCAGGAGTATGTGATGTGACTGCCAAAGGAACAGACACACAGTTCTTGACCCTTTGGCTCTGGCATAAGCTTGTCAGAAGGTGACAGTCCCTCACCAGTCCCTCTGGTGCCAGAATGCTCATAACTAAGACAGTGCATTTCCATCTACCAAGTTCCAAGCACAGCTTCAGTGACGGCAGAGGATGTGCACAGAGCAGGTGACCTAAAGGACAATCTTAGATTCTTCAAAGCTCCTCCTCAGCAGAGGTGCTGGAGCCCAGGGTAAGAGGGATGGTCAACTATGTAGCCGAGGAAAGAACTGAAGCAGCAGTTTGGTGGTTGGAAAGACGACTATTAAAAATCATACGATGCCAGTCGGGGGTGGGGGGGGGGTGTAGCTCAGTGATTATAGCACTTTTCCAGGAAGCACAAGTTGCCTGGGTTTGATTCTCCAGCACCACATAACAGCTGGGTGTGGTGGCACGTAATTCCAGCACTCAGGAGGCTGAGATAGGAGAATTGATTAAGTCGGGGCTCTATATTGAGTTCAGGGCAGAGCAGGACCCTGTCTCAAAAAACAAAAACATTGTATGTTGTGCCCACGTGGCCCACACTGGTAATCCCAGCACTCTGGGAGGCAGAGGAAAGAAGTTTCCAACTTCAAGGCCAGACCAGGCAAGTTAGCAACTTGGTGAGACCCTGTCTCAAAATCAAAAACAAGCTAGGGAATGTAGCCCAGTGTGAAGATTCTTGCTCGATTCCCAGGCACCCCACTACACGGCCCCCACAATCATTCTAACATTGAAATGCTCAGTCTCTAAACCAAAGCACTTTTTTCTCATGTGAGGAAGGGAGTCAGACCCACAAGATCTGAGTCTAATTTTGCCATTTTTGTAACTACCGGTCTGGGCAGTTAGCCAATCTTGATGAGAATTAGATAGTTAACATAATTTCCAGAATCTATGTTTCTGATATGAGTATTAAGATTACAAATTTATTTTAATACAGAACCGCCTTATGTACACTGAAAACTTTTTTATAAACAGGGCAGGGTAAAATTATATGTGAATAAATTATACATTCTTAAAAGAAATCTGCTAAGCAGAATAGTCATCTGTACCCTAGAACCATTCCAGTCACGTCAGACTAATAATTTTCAAGCTTGCCACTATTGGCGGCCCTTTGGTTACCTTCTCCCGGGAGTGCGTGAGCTCGGCTTTCGTGTTCTGCACTACGGCCTGGAGCCTCTCATTCTCGGGCCAGGTAAGTGGCTGCTGCTCCTCGTTCATCAGATGATCCAGCCGGTCCCAAGACAGCCTCTGCTGCTGGCCCCGGAGCCCGGGTGGGTGGCTGGCAGCTTCTGGGGCCCAGTTCTTGAGAGAGAATTGCAGAGTTAAGCTTTACAGGAATGCCTAATTTCTGCCTGGAGAAATGTCCTAGTTACCTTATGACAACAATTCTTAGTAAACACCTTCCTACCTTTTCTTTTGTCTCCCAGTGTTCACGTATACATAGATATGAGCTAAGACTTTGGGGACGCAGGGGGTGAGAGAGTATATATGTGTAGATATATCATACCAGGGATCAAGCCCAGGGCCTTCACACTGAACTATATTCTTAGTTTTTTTTTATTTTTTTACTTTTGATTTTGAGCCAAGGTCTTGCAACGTTGCTAAGTTTCCCAGGCTGGGCTCAAACCTGCAAGGCTCCTGCCTCAGCCTCTCAGAGTGCTGGGATTACAGGCTTATACAACCAAGCCTGACTGAAGTTTGATTTTTCTAAAAAAATTAGGTTTGGAATTTCTCTTTTTTTAAATGGTCCTTGACAAAACATCTGAGTTAAGTTCAATAGCAAATCTGCAGGGCAAATTCTAGTTCGCAACAGGAGCAAGGGCAGGGAGGATGGTGGTTTACAGATGCCTTGTTCTAAGGACGCTATCTTAACCCAGATAATAACTTCTTGATTGCCAGAGGACATAAAGGAAACTCAGAAGGGCACGGTGACCTGCAAGCTTTCCCGGGCTGACCTCTATTTTCATTTTCACATATGCAGTCATAACCCTTTTTTAGAATCCAAAGCACACCTTGGCCACAAAACTGAGGCCTGGATTCAGAAATACGCTTTAGGTTACCAGGATTATTTTTTGTTATTTTTAGAATTAAACCAAAAGGTAACACAACTAGATAAGCCTCCTGCCTTTTAACACCAGACCTGAAAAAGAGAAATAAGGTGCAACCTCATTTTGAGAAAAATGTCACCCCAGGAGTTATTTTTAAAAATAGAAACAACTTTCTTATTAACAAAAAAAGTACTACCACCATGAAAATCACTGAATTAGTTCCTACTTTTATTATAGAATAAAAAATCTTAGCATTTGGCCTAATACAGACATTGTTAATCTAACATTGTTCTTCACTTATTTGTGCACAGATTAAGTAGCACTGTGGTATTTTAAGATAAGACACACACTCACAGCACCATAAGGAGGCAGCCAGCTAATGGTCTACCCGGCTCTTCCTCGGTTTTGGTATCATAGCAACAACCCTCAGGCAGGGATGAAATAGCTCTGTAATATTGTTTTACACCGCAGTTCCTTTTCAGGAGACATTTTCCTCTTCTTGCAATCCGTGCATTTCTAAATTCATTTCTTGTGATTTTTTTTTCTTTTTATATGGTCATATGAATGTTCTTCTCTATCATTTAAAGTTTGAAAATGTTTTAGTTTTTATTATTGCAGAATTCAACTCGGCCATAGTCTTTTGAACCTGTTCAACACCAAAAAATCACCTTTGTTGGTACAGCTCTAGGTTCATTTGTATTAAGTTAGAAATAAGCCTCCCTAATCTTTGGTGGCAGAGGGTACAAAAGCAGGTCCCTGGGGGCTACCAGCAGGAGGGGACATAAAAGAGTTGGCAGCATGCCAGAAATGATCCATGTGGTGGCATTTTTCTCTCAAGTGGTGTGAACATACACAAGCACACCTGTGTATATGTACTAAATTCATTTACACACACACATATGTGCAAAACTGAGTTAGGCCCTACACATTAGTGCACTTCATCATACATAACCTACACCTCAACAACAACAAAAAATCACCTCGCCAGTGGCATCCTGAAGCTGCCTGTGCAAAGATGTTACTTCCTGTTTCAGAGCCTCCTTCTCCTGTTGGCTTGCTTGGAGGTCACATTTCAGTTGGGAAATTTGAAGGTTGATGTTCTGCAGGGCATCTTCTAAATCCTGCACCTGTGTGACAAGAACAATCTTACACAGAACACAAACTCTTAGGGTCCCCTGTCAAGCCTGCCCAGAAGGAAGGAAGAAGGGCCAGAGAGCTCCAGGGTTCCTTCTGCTCCTGTTTACCACGTCCAGTCCTCCTATCAGTGGCCCGGTCAAAGCCAGGAGATACAGATTTGCAGGACGTTAAATTACTATTAGTAGGAAAATGACAAAGTACGCCCGGCACAAGGTAGTGCTGATGGAGCTACCTGGCAGGTGGCCCAATGACATCTGGCAGAACCATTGAGTACCACCTGTCATCTGGTGGAAACTATAGTTTAGCCTGTGGTGTTAGTTTTTAAAGGTCCTCTTAGTTGAAAGCAATAATATATAAGTGTAGAATCCCACTTAACACTAATATTTGGTTTAGTTTTATTGTTTTGTTTTTTGAGACAGGATCTTACTCTCCAGTCCAGGCTGGTCCTGAAATCACTATGTAGGCCAGGCTGGCCTAGATCTCACCACAATCCTCTTGCCTCAGCCTCTCAAGTGCTGGGATTACAAGCGTGTACCACCACACCTAGCTAATGTGGTGCTGGGGACTGAACTCAGGGCCCTGCGCTTGCTAGGCAGGCACTCTAACTGCTGAGCTATAACCCCAGCCCCCACACTAATATCTCAAGTATATTTCAATTAAAAATTTAAAATTTGTAAAAAAAATATTGACAGATCTTTGACAAGGCAAGAGCCTACTCAGGGAATCCTATTCCTAAATTAGGAAAAGTAATCATTTTTATGTATTATACTCAAGCTTTCATAGGAAGTGATCTCACAATTGGTGACACTGGTAGGAAATATGATTTTGCCACACTACACATGCGAATTAGGTCCTAGGATTCATCCTGAGCCCTTCCAAACTGCTCCGATGAAACAAGAATTGTCCCTGTACCTTTTTCTGTGAGGCCTCTAGCTGTGACTTCAGGGTCTCATTCTCATGCTCCCAAGACTTCTGTTCCTGCTTCATCACAGCAATTTTGTGCTCTAGATGCCGAGATTTTGCCAGCTGTTCCAGGAAAACAAAGTTAGGGCAGTTTTGCAAACTTGCCTAGACTCACCTTATGGCCCCTGTCAAGAATAAGAACCATGTACTTCTACAAGGCAGCAGGGCAAGGGAAAACAAAATAGTAGTTTTCCTGATTCTCTCTTCTAATTTTAAATTTAATTCTAATTTGAGGGAATCTGTTCCTTTTTTGCAGTTATTTTTCTCGCTGTCTCATATTTTGAGGATGGAAAATGACGGGCTAGGTGGCCATTAGAGATCTCAAGATGGCACTGTAACAGGAAAACACCAAATGCTCATAAGGCAGGTGTAGGGGAAAGCAGGGGTTTTGAATCCAGTAAGGAAAATACCAAAGGAAAAAACCAGTAATGATATTTATGAGATAGTCCTCAGATTATTAAAAACAGTACATTATGCAGAACAGTATAAAGCATGTACATAAAGTAGATTAAAATGAGACAGTGTCATAGTCTTGGCTTCATGGGATTTGGGGTCACATAACAGCAGCTGAAATGCTGTTCCAGACACTCCTGGAACAATCTGGAAGCCCGCAGGAGGGGACATACTGCTATTTTTACTACCTTGTCTGCACAGTTATTTAGCTCCATGCCAAGGGCTTCTTTCTCTTTGAGCAGTCTTTCGTTGCAGCTGAGAATACTAGAAACCTTCTGCTGGAAGTCAGTGAGATCAGGGCATCTGTGCAGCTGTAAGGGAGACACAAACAGGCCCTCTCATGACCACATGCCTGGACTTACAAAGAGGCATTTATTTATAAACAAGGCATTTTCATGGCAGCTGAGGTTTCCATCTCTGTAGATATTTCAGAGGACATAAGAACTCTCACAGGCCATCATTTACTTTAACAAACTGTTCCTGGATGGCTTCTTTCTGCTCCCTAAACTGCTGAAATGTCTGCTCAGACGTTCCCAGACAGACAGTGTTAACAAGGATCCTCGCTTCGCACTCTCCCTTCGGGATAAAATAACAAACAGACCTTCTGCTATCAATTTAATGGGTGCCCAGAGAGCACATTTTATTTTCTTTGTGCTTCTTTAGAAAAAAAAATTTAAAAAAATCTCTGTCAATACCATAGAATTGGCAGGAACCACGTATAAGGGGCAAATTCAAGGATAAAACAGTAAGTTGTTTCAGCTTGTTCTCTGGGCCCTCCTAGGAACGTAAGTTGACATGCCAGGAACACGTTCCTAGTGGGGACATGCTGGCTTCCTCCTCTCTCCTTTATGGAATCAAGGCAGAGCAGATTGGTTTTGTTCCTTCGGGCATCCACTGGCACTACTGACACTTGGGTCTGTCCAGAAAATAATCCTTTGCTGGGGGAGGGGACAGGCATGTACACGGTAGGATGTCTGACACCAACTCTGTTTACCACCAGATGCCAGTAATGCCATCACCTCAGGTGTGAAAACCAAAAATGTCCCGAGGTCAGGGAGCAGTCCCCATCCCCACCCACTGAAACCACTGCTGGAAAGAGGCTGGCTGCTGTTTCTTCTGCTTCTCAGCCCTTTCCCACAGTTTATAAACATTTTTACTTTCCACCTTGGACCTGACTTCCACACGCTCAGTTCTCTCCCATCATGAAGACATGCCATCCTTCTAATCCTACCTGAAATTCTTTCCCATGTAGCTCTAGAAATACACAAGGTAGAGTTTACCAGCTGAATCTTGTTTTCAACGGGCAATATATCTAACATAGCTTATGAATCTGAACAAGCCAGAAGGAAACAACAAATGTATTTTAAGGTACCTGACGCTGGCAAAAGGAAAGGCTTGTCCTCTGCCCGCTACCTTGCCACCTGCCTTGTGAACACCCAGCACACCTGACACTGTCTTGGGTAGCTACAGACTTGCGACTTCTGCTGAAGCTGCCTGTGTTCTTTTCACCCCAAGAGGGAGTCTAAGTAAAAGTGTGTGTGAGCTGTAAATCACGACTGTGCAGCGCGGCGCACACTCTGGCACCAAGCTGCCGACACCACCTCACTCAATTCCCCTGGGGCCTGAGGAAGCAACTTTCTACCGAAGGCTGGCAGAGCTCCCTGTCCTTAAAGCTCCCTCTTTATACCGATGCCTGTTACACACATGTAGCAAAAATGTGTGGAATGCTGTCCTCATTGTGCTACTCTGCCCAACTCTGCCCCTCTCCTCCTGTGCTCAGCAGTCACCAGGCACTCACCTCCTATGCTATGGATCTGGAACTGACCTTCTAATTTTTAAGACTGAACAACAGGCCAGCACGGTGGTGCTTGTTGCAGTCTCAGCACTCTGGGAGGCTGAGGCAGCAGATTGTAGATTTAAGCCCAGTCAGGCAACCTAGTGACTTAGGGAGACCCTGACTCAAAATTTAAATTTTTTTTTTTCTTTTAAATGCCTGGAAGGCCCCAGGTTCAATTTCCAGTACAGAGTAGGGGCCATGGGGAGATTAAACAAAAGACTTTCAAAATGTAGAGGAAATAAAGGATGCCCCAGTTAGTTTAGGATAAAGCTGACAATGACAGCTTTTGGGTGCTCCCATACCACTGAAAGGCCTGGTGAGTTTTCCGACATGTTTCTATGGGACAGTTTCTCTAGCTACGGCAGGGCAGATAGACTTTGCACAGCGTGACATGCCTTGATAAGGTCCTTATGAGGCTGGGTACCCGTACCAGATGACGCACTACCAAATACACAAATACCCTGACAGTCTTGTAATCTTGTTAGGTCAGCAGGACTCACATGAGTTACCAGTCAATCAGAGATTAATACAAACAAGATTTAGTGTTTCAATATTAAGGGGAAAGGACATTTTTATGTTTACAGGCTGAATAGATTTAGGAAAGAATATAATCAGAGTCTCAGGGTGCCACAATCTGTGTGTAGGTGGGGCACTCAGGATTGAACCCGGGGCCTTAGCACTGAGGTACACCCCAACCCTTTTTTAGTTTTTTCTTCGTTAATTTGTTGTGAGACAGGATCTTGCTAAGTTGTCCAGATTGGGTTTCAACTTGTGATCCTCCTGCCTCAGCTTCCCAGAATGCTGGAATGATAGGCCTGCACTACCACAGCCACCAAGGTGTCATAACACTGAAGTCATCTGGTGGGGAGCAGAGGCGTAAAATGTACAGTCACAACTCAGTTCTCCTATGAATCAGAACTGTCCCAACTGAAGGTCTCCCGGAAGCAACGAAAGGAAGGATGCAACAGGACAGTGCTGAGGACATAATTTTTGCTTGTACTAAATATGAAATTTTTCTTTGGAACTTTGAAATGGGCTTCTAAAAGCCTTATATACTTGAGACAGGGTCTTGCTCTGTAGTCTAGGCTGGTCCTGCACTATATAGCCCAGGAGGGCCTTGGACTCATGGCAATTGTTCTGTCTCAGCCTCCTAAGTGCTGGAATGACAGGCCTGTGCCACCACACCCAACGAGAAGACAAATTTATAAGTGAGCATCCCTGATAATGCTGTGCAGTTTCCTCTGGTCAGCCCAGATACCTTGAACTTGTCACCACGAAGGTGTGTAAGAGGGACTAGCTTTGTCTGTGTCCCCCACAGGTCAGAGTGGACAGAATTATGAGCCAAAAAAAGCCACCCTCCTTTTAGACACATGAATTTCATTTTATCTATGTGGGAGAAAGCAGAACAACAAATTTCTTAAATTGAAATGGCTGGGATTCATTTATGGTAACAGAATTTTAGAATCACATTATCAATTACATAATTAGAACAAAACAGGAAGATTTAGCAACAGTGACTTTTACTTCAAGTCCTTGACTCTTCTAAGCCATGAGGTTGTTAAGAGGACCCCTTGCAAAGAACATCTGGCGCTAGAGCCACTGGGCTGTCCCATGACCCACCGCCCCGGCAGCACTGCCTCACCTGTTTCATTTTCTCCAGCACATCTTTAAGCAGGAGGTTTTCCTGCTTCACAACGTGGGTCTGTATTTTAGCCTGAGAAAGTTCTGCCCCCAGAGAAGAGACCAGAGTGGAGGACTGGGGGGGAAAAGACAGAAGTCAAATGATGCACACATTCACACAGGCTGGGGAATCGGACTCGGTTCACAAAACAACAACATTAAGGAAGCAATACCGATTCAACGACATGCTGCTTTCTGAATATTTAAAGCCAGTGAAACTAAGCAATGCTATTTTAAAAGGTTTTCCACTTAAATGGCATGGCTTTGATCACTAAGGTACATTCTACATGCTTCTTCTCTGGAAAGTTATTTTCTCCTGCAGTGGTATGCAAATACAGTTCTCCGTTAAATTTTTGCTTATTAATTTCAGTGTCCATTCATGGATTTTATCTAGAAAAATTACTTGGCTGTTTAAGGATGGTTTTCTATTTTCTTCTTCCTTTTTACATTAAGTAACTTTCTGTGACAAAGACCTGTTGCTTCTTCTTCAATCAAAATTTATGTTAATATGAATTTGCAGATATTTACTGTATTGTATTTTATGATTTATTTTTATCCTCTGCTATGTTTGTTATAAGACCGCTCCAGCTCTGGCTCCATTCCCAGGAGCTCTTTTAGGCTGGTGCCTGCATTCTTTTCAGTTTTTTTTGGAACATTTTTCTTCATGGCACCATGACATATTCTAAGCTTGTCTTATGTTTTTCTCAGCCCGAGTCCTGTAATCTATTACTTACTTCTCCAAGGAATCTCTATTTCTTTTTACAGGAGAATGGGCTTAGGAACCAAGATCTGGGGTACCCTATATAAATATGCTCCTCCATACCTGTGTCTAATTCTGCATATACATATGAATACAGTCATATGTTAAGAATGAGTTGATACTAATTTCTTAGATCTCAAACTAATATCTCGGCCTTCTCTGTTGGCAAACTCCTTTTCTCACAGTGAGAAACCAGCTCTGAAAGTCTACAGTATGTTTACTTTAGTCAACTCTAGCACATACAAAATAACTCTGAATTACTAACTGAGGTCCCTTAGAGAATCTCACTTACTAGATTATCCAAGCATTTACTATAGCTCTTGGTGCCTTTAACCCGGAGAGGATCCAGTCAAGATAATAATTTCCAAGTTAACTTTCTTCTTGCCCAGCATGGTGTTTTATCCACACTGTGAGATTTGTTAGTGTTTGTGTCCCATTTTCTCAGATATCATCAAGTTTACTTCCATCTGTGTCAGTCTGCATCCTAGTTGTGGCAAGATAGGGAAATGCCTGGAAATCCCATAAGCTTGTCAAGAGAATACACTGTCATATTTTTAAATGGTTGACTGTCTTTTAGAATTTGCCTTTCTGAGAGATTCTGAGCAATTTTCACAGGGCCATTTCATGAGGGCCATTTATCTAATAAAATAGTTTGCTCATCTCTTTCTCTTATTTTTGCTCAGATTTTGTTTCCACGAACTAGTTCTTTTTCTGGGATATACACTTTAATACTTTCTGCCAGTTTGTCAGCTATCTTTTAACTTTATGTTTTTGCCATGCAAAACTACACTGACTGCATGATTATTTATTTATAGTACTAGTACTAAGGACTGAAACCGGGGCACTGCGCAAGCAGGCTGCCATTAGACTAGGTTCACAGCCCATGATATTTTTTATTTTGAGACAAAGGTTCATAAAGTTGCCCAGGCTGGCCTTGAACTTATGAACCTCCTGCCTTAGCCTTCTGAGCAGCTAGGGTATTGTGATTTGGATCTGGAATGTCCCCCAAAAGTCTCATGTATTTGGATGTTATGGATTGTCTATGGAGTGATGTGCTGTTGGGAGTTTGGGGCCTGGTCTGGAAGGGTGGACTCCAGGCAGATAGACTGCGTTCCAGTCGTGTAGTGGGGGCTTACCACACCTTCTGCACCTTCTATACCTGGAAGGGGAGGAACACTGGGACACAGCCAGGAAGCATATTTATTCTGCATCTGGATGTGATGGGACGTGGCTTCCAGCTTGTGATGTTGTGAGGAGCTGCCTCCACCTCTGCCATGTACTTCCTCTGCTGCCAGTCGCCCCTGAGTGGACTGTGACCTTCTGAAACTGTGAACTAAAATAAACCTTTCCTCCCCTAAATTTGTGGATGTCCGGTATTCTGTCACAGCAATGAAAATGTAACCAAAACAGAGAGGTCTATACCTCTCTAGGTGGCACTATGCCTTCTGGCCTTGCCAAATTTTAAGAAAAGGTGATTTATTTTTAACTATTACCTTTGGGAATTTTGTGTCACAGCTCACCTGTTTTTTGTGGGACTAGGGATCGAACCCAAGTCTTTTACATTGAGCTATATCCTTAATCTATTATTTTATTATTTGTTCACTTATTTATTTTTGTGGTACTGAGGATTTAACTCAGAACCTTTTCACCAAGCTATATCCCTAGCTTCCTCCTAATTTTTTGTTTTGAAACAGGGTCTCACTAGGTGCTAAATCACCTGAGCTGGGCTTGAATTTGTGACCTCCTGACTTAGCCTCCCAGTGTGCTGGTATTACAGGCTTGCACTTCCATGCATAGCCATTTCTCATTGTGAGACAGAGTCTCACTAAGTTGCCCAGGCCTGGCTTAAACTTAATAACCCTCCTGCCTCAGCCTTCAAATGTGCTCAGATTGCATGTCACCACATCCAGCCATAGCTAGCCTTTCATTACACCAAGGTTAAGGATAAATTCACCCTTTTTTTTTTATTAATGCTCATATAATTTTCTCTATTTAGATTAATTTACTTGGAGCCCATCCTTGTTACATATGTTATGAAATCTGGATCTAATTTTACCCATTTCCAAATGTCTGCCCAGTTCTCTAGGCCCCATTTTATTAAAAAGCCCATCTTTATCCTGGTGGTTGAGAAGCCAGCTTTGTGACATACTCACCCTTGGTATGTGTGAGGGACGATTCCCAGAACCTCCTTTTCTGCCCAGAAACCAAAATCCTCCAATGCTCATCCCTTTCATGAAATGATACAGCATTTGCACATAACTTAGTCTCCTGCATTCTTTAACTCATCTCTACTTCTAATACCTACAGCAATGTCAACGCTGTGTAAACAGCTCATTATACTCTGCAGCGTAAGGAGTTAACCAGAAAAGAAGTCTGTATTTAGTAAAACTGCATTTTTTTTTTTTTTTGATTAGCAGTTGGTTGGATTGGCAGAGGAAACAAAGATTCCAGAGTGTTCACTGGGCCATTTCCACTCATGGTTGGGTCAACTCTGAGAATTTCTATTCCTCTCACCTATCTAGAATAGATATTAAAGTATTTCCACCATATTGTTTTCATTAGGAAATGTTTGTGTATAGGAAATTTGATACTAGCATTTCTTCTATTTCTTGGGTTAAAAAAAAAAAAGCCCTCTGGTGGCATGGCCCATACCTGTGCTCTACAATGTTCCAATTCCTTTTTCAGGTATGATTTCTCCTGTTGCCATTCCTTGAATGTGCTGGTTCCTGGCTCCTTTTCCTTCTGGTGTTGCATTTCTGCCAGGCGTTGATTAAGATCTTGCAGTTCTTCCTGGTTTTGAGAATTCTTTTGGCTAAGTTCTGTATTCTCTGCATCCAACTGTTGGTTTTTGATTCTTAAGTCTGAAATCTAATTAAAATCGAAATAAGTTTTTAGAACTTGTTACCCTGCTTCTGCTAAAAAACAGATTTAGAGACCAATTGTTTCTTCTTCCCTTTCTATGTAAAGTTTAAAAATATGTGTATGTGTGTGTGTGTGCATGCCAGAAATAACACATACTCATTCTCACAAACTCAATCCGCTCAGCAGTGTATGAAGTGACATGCCTCATCCCCCTCCCCAGGGTACCCCAGGTTCACAGCTGGATACGCATATTACTAGATCATTTTTATGCATATACGGAACTTAAATACACAAAGATTTTTCTGTGATTTTTAGGAAAAAAACTGGATCATTCCACGTTTGGACACCCCGCTTTTCCCACTTGTAACATTGCAGATACTTATCTTCCTGCAAGTCGGGGGAGGGCGTGGTCAGAAACCACCACATGCTATCTTTTTCAGTGGCTGTAGGATACTTCATGTAGGAATATTTTTCATAATGCAACTATCCATTCCTGCATCTGACAGGCATAGAGGTCTGTTACTTTTAATTACGAAGAAACAGAATAACCTTTTTGGAAAATCTACTTAGACATGAGAGCATTTTGTATTTCAGATTCTTTTTCTTATCTCATGAAGTGGGATTGCTGGGTTAAAAGATATATATAAAATTATTATTCTGACAACCCTAAAAGATCATTGACCAACTTAGAATCCTACCAACAGTGGGTTCCTCCTTTTTTCATTCCTTTTTTTAAGCCCAGATGATATCAATCTTTAATTTTTGCCACCAACCAGTATAATAGGTGGAAAAAAAATCTCATTTAGACTTCACTAATCACTGGAAAGCTAACTATCTTTTTATATGTTTTGCTTTGATCATTCATATACCTTGCCAAGTTTTCAACTGAGTTCTGTCATTCACTTGAAAGGGTATGAAATATATTTTGGATGGCAACACCTTGGCTATTTCGAGCACTGAAAATATTCTTTCCTCAGTATGTCCCTGTCATTTGACTGTTTCACACATATCCTTAAGCGGCCATCCTGTGTTCAGCTATACATTGTAAGATTATAAAAAATGAGCACTGAGTGACATAAGCCATCTGAATAAATCACAGAGCCGGGAAGTGATATGCTGATTAGCTGGCATTCTGTATCTGTGAAGTTCTGTCCCCAACTTTCTGTTGAGAGTCATAGCAAAGAAAAAAGAAAGAGCTGACATCCACTGAAGGTACCCAAAGGCCCCACATTCACAGGTGGGAAACAGAAGTGTCGACTCCCCAGTTCTCACTGGGTAGAAAGCTTGTCTTAAGCACTTGAGGTTTAGAAATAACATCTACCATATTTCCTGAAACACAGGAATCTAGTTAAGTGTCAGTATGAGGTAAGTTTCCATTTTTAAATTCAGAAATTACAGCTTTGCCACCATTAGCAACATATTATCCTAGTAACATTTACTTACTCTGTAAATTTCAAATTAAAAAAAAATTCAGAATCAAAAAGCATAGAGAAATACTAGGCATGTCCTTACCTGTCTCTTTAAGTTTTCAACCATTTTTTGAATCTCAGCTTTTTCCTGTTTGACAGTTTCTATTTTCTCCCTAAAGGAACAACAAAAATTTAATTTAGAAGTTAGATATTGAAAGAGAGTTTTTATTTGTAAAATGTCTCAGGAAAATTTAAGTATACTATGTCTTACCACAGTTCTTCCTGAGATCCACCTAATTTCCCTAATTTCAGGTTAGAAATGCTATCTTCTTCATTTAGAGTAGTAATTTCACATCTCAAAATAGAATTTTCCTCTTGGAGCCTTTCAGATTCATATCTGAAGTACAGAGATTTTTAAAGAAAAGAATTACAACAAAAGCAGTCATCTGGCATCTTTGGGAAATATTTTCTAGTAACTTCCAATAAAATCAGTATTCCATGCCAGTTAAAAAGAGAAGTCTATATTAGTAGTCTTTTAGTACGCAGAAGTTAGTTATGACACACTGATGCACTTCTTTTGGGAAGAATTTCATTAAAAGTCGTTAGGAAAATGTGGCTGAAAAAAATGAGTACAAAGGTGAAATCAAGGCGAATGCCAGCACTGGCTTCTGGTTTCCTCACAGGCAGCTGTGCTGCTGTGACCAGCGGCTGGGCACAGCCTCAAGTCTTCCTCACTCAGAAAACACACAAGCCGCATTACCAAGACGTATACTCTTTGGGTTTTGGCCCCTAAGTACCTCCAGAAAGAAAATTTACTACATAAATCCAAGGGCCAAATCAAATAAATCTCTGAAATGTACATACTATTTACTTTGTGGTCTTATTCATCTTGTTATATTCTGATGTTTTAAACCAATCATGGGCTGAAGAACAGGAAAAAATAAGCTCAGAATTAAAGTATTTTGTTTCACACCATTAAGATACTGCAGATATATTGTTTCAATTTTTTTTTTTTTGAAAAACTGATTTTGCCAGCAGACCCATGCAATCGTATTTCGTAAGTACAAGGGAGCGATGGTTCCTACTAATTCTGCCTGGGTCTTTGTTGTTCCAGCATATTTACAAGACCCTGGTAGCTCCTTGGAAAGACTATGTGCCAAGATAATTCTGCACTGCACAGAGAGGGTTTCAGCATGCACTTCAAGGGACATAAGTGAGAAAACTATGAGCTACAAGAATCTTTTTCCTGTATTAGTATAAGAAGAGAGTTAATATCTACCAAGTGAGTTAATAAACACAAAAGGCATTCACTCTCATCTCATGTTTTATCAGGATGAGAGAAGTCATGCCGAGAGCAATCGTCTCCATCCAAGTGAGCCCGTACCGGAGACGAGTTAAGGACACGCACTGAGACGTGGGTTAAACCGCACACACTCCGCATTCTGACCACTCACGCCCCACAGGAACCACATGTATTTGCTGCGAGGAGGGGGAGGCCTCCTAGGCAAGGTTTCTCTACGTGTTAATACGACATGGAAGCAGGGGGAAGTCTAGGGAAAGGCTGCGTCCTCGGAGACCAGCAGGTTAGTTTCCCTGGGCACGACTAGCTGCGCAGGTTAGACGTGGTCAGGCCTCCGCAAAGCCTGTAGAGGACATACTTTACCTCAGGAGTTCAACTTTCTGCTGCATTTTACTGCACGTGACCTGCAGGTCGTGCATCATGGCCTTCAGCTCTTCCTCCTTCTCTCCGCAAGGTGCGTCTCTCTGCCTAACCAAGGTGGCCACGCGCTCCCTCAGCCTGCGAGTCAGCTGCTGGAGCTTTTGCTTCTCCAGTTCTAAGTCCAAGATTGTGACCTGCGGTGGCAAATGTCTGTCCTGAAGGCTGAGGGCGGCGCTTCCCTCTAGCGCTCCCTGGTTCTGTGCTCCGGGCTGTCCTTGCCGTGCCTGACTCGTTCGGGCCCTGACTTTTTCCCAGAGCCATGCACTTCCCTGCTCAAGGCCCGGGCTGTCTTGTCCCCACCCTTCCAGGACACTGTGAACTTCAGGCACGCACTCCTCCAGCGGCAGCTGGTCCAGCTGGGCAGTCCCCACCCCCAGCTGGCCTCGTGGGGCTGCCCACAAGGACAGGGGGTCCCCGTGCAGGGCGGCTCTCCCCTGCAGTGTGGCCATCTTCCCCTGAAGTCTCAGGACCAGAACGCCGAGCTGCTTGTTTTCTGTCCTGACCTCGTCATAACTCCTTTCCAGACCAAGGTAGGTGTCGGCCACTCGCTCCACGTTCCTGAGCTCGTCCTGCAGCCTGACCACCTCCGCTGCCAGCTCCTCGTTGCTCTCCAGGGCCTGGTGGCAGCGCGTCTCCACGGCCCGCAGCTCTTCCCCAAGGCAGTCGTCCCTGCGGGCGCCTGCGTACAGCCGCTTGTACTCGAGGCTCTCCAGTGCCTTCAGCTTCTTTCTAAGCACAGACACATCAAACAGGAGGTCTCGCTTCTTTTCAGCTGCCCGGTCACAGTCTGCACGGAGGACCACGAGTTGCTCCCGAAGCTGTCTAGCCTGTTTTGTTAGGTCCCAAGATTCTGGCCTGGTCTCATCGCTGTTTTCAAGCTCGGACAAACTCTCCACAGATGCTCCGGACTCTTCGACGGTGGCCTCCTGTCTCTGCACAGAGCTCGTGCCTGTACTCGCCAGGTCCCGCGCCGCTGCCTCCTGCAGGTCACTGGGGGTGTGCCTTCCTCCTCCTGCCTGCTTCACTCGGTTCTGTGAGGGAAACGGCTCTGTGTGTTCTGCTAGGTCTCCGAGTACCTCAGTAGCTGGCTCCCCTAAACTAGATGACACCCGTAACCCTGGCTCTAATCTCTGCAGCCTCTGTTGCAATCTAGCAATCTCAGTGGCCATTCTTGCATTTTCCTTCACGGCGCGCTCGTGAGCTCTCTGCAGGCTCGCGAGGACATCTCCGTTTTCTTCCAGCAGCTGCTCCCCCTGCTGAAGAAGAGACATGGCTCCATCTTCTCCAGCCTGGTCCCCTCCCATGGCTGGGCAGCCCCCCTGCAGCCTGGACGGAGAGGACGCTGCCCGCTGCATGCCCCTTATCGTGCCCTCAAGTCTGGCGATCTCCGCGCTCAGCCTGGCCCTGTCTTGGTCGGCTTTCTCACAGGTGGCTCGGTGGATGCTCTCCACAGCCAGGAGCCTGGCCACCAAGTCCTGCTTCTCCAGCTCCTGCTGCACGTGGAGCCGTCCAAGCCGCTGGCTGGCCAGCTGCTCCGAGGCCCGGCACAGGACCTGCTCTCGGTCCCTCAGTTCTGTGTCGTTACTGCTCATGGGCTCCAGGATCTGGCCGGACAGGAGGCTGTGCTGGCCCTCAGACACGCCATCCAGGTCTTCCTGGTCCTGGGGCAGCTGCTCCCGCCCCACGACCATGCCGCTCAGGTGCTCCTTGCAGCTCTTCCCCGGCACACCCTTCTCCTGGGTCAGGGACAGAGGGGTGGCTTTCTCCCTCCGCAGAGTCTCCTGCAGCTGCTCCTGGGCCTCGGCGCACTCCTGGGCCAGCTCGTCTTTCTCAAACTCCCACTGGGCCTTTTCCTCCAGCTGCTGCTCCAGCAGCAGCTCCAGCTCCCGGTGGTAGTGGCCCTCCAAGCTCCGCAGAGCAGCTTCCCACCTCTCGGCGATGCTCTGACAGTCGGCCTGAAACTGGGCTTCTATCTGACAGGTTCTTCTATTATACTCTGTTTCCACTTTTTCCCTAAACGTGGTCAACATACAGCATTACTGGAAATGCTGCCACCTCTGGAAGCTGACACAACCCATTTCCTATGCAGGAGGGAGGCGGCCAAGCCAACGATCGAAATGCTTTCTAAGAATGGCCTCTGCTGTCCCTGCGGGACTCACATGTACTGGGAAGGGATTTCACTTCTGAGAGCTAAGACTGACAGCCATCATGAATTGAGATGACTTACCTCTCTCTGAGACCTGGGGGAACCTTACGGGATACTCCTGGGGGTACTCAGGAATGTTTTAAACACAAGACGTACACTGATATTCCCCATTAAATGACCAAAAGTATACTGACCTTACTCTATATGTTCCTCATTTACTTGTAATGCTAGAGACGGGAACCTAAGGACACTCTATCATTGGGCTGTACGTCCAGTCCTTTTTATTTTGAGAGCAGGTCTCACTAAATTGGATGAACTGGCCTCAATCTTGTGAGCCTCCTGCCTCAGGCTACTGAGCAACTGGGATTCCAGGCACATGTGCTCCTTCATACCTTAACAGTCCTTCCTCTTAATTAGGATATTAGTCACATATATTAACAAATTCATTGTACTTTTGTTTCTGTTTAATCAAATAGCACTACGCTGCTCAGGGTGTGAGGCACCAGGGCTCTCAGATGTACCTGGAGTTTCACACAAAGGAAGTGAGCGCAACGTGCCACTGCATGACTCTGGAAGGAAAGGGGACTCTGCCCAGAATGTGGCAGATAAGTCTCTTTTTTTGGGAAAACAACAGGACTGACCTACGAGGGAACCACATTTAGGACTACCCTGTTCTCATTTGGAGCCTTATGACACAGAGTATGCTTTCCTCTTTAAAACAACACAGTCTCTCAAGGTAGGCTTATGTGTGTGTGAGCAAGGGCAAATCTGGCTGAAAAGGTTAAAAAGATTCCACCAATGGGCTGCTCTGCTGTCTGGAACATCTGGTGTCGTGAGCAAGGGGCAGTACCCGAGGTGCTGGAGTCCCCTCGCCTCCTTACCTTCCCTCTTGAAGTTCCCTTCGGTGCTTTTCCAAGAGCTCCTTCCTCAGCTCCTCTTTCTCCACAGCGTGTTTCTCCACCAGGCTTTGCAGCTGTGCCTGGTGAGCCTGTTCCAGGTCCTGACTCAGGCCCCGCGCCTTCTCTTCCATCCAGGCGCTGCGCTGCAGGAGCTCTTCCCTCTCCTGGCGGAATGCGTCCTCTGCCTGCCGCAGCCTGGCCTGGAGCTCCTGCCCCTGCTGCAGCCTCAGCTCCTCCAGCAGGCGAGTCCTTTCCTTCTCCCACGTCTCCTGCATCTGTTTCTTCTCTTCCTCGTGCCGGCAGCTGGCCTTGCGGTGTTCCTCCTGCAGCCCCGCTGCCTGCCCCTGCAGTCCTGCGATTTCACTTCTTAGGTCCTTTACTTGTTTTTCCAGAGCGTGCGTCCCTTCTTCGTACTGATGTTTCATGGCCTCCTGCTCCTTTTCGCGGGTGACCCTTGTCTCATCCAGCTGCTTTTCATAATGCTGCACCTACAGTCAGAGAAAAACACAGGATTACGCATCTCCGGGCCACGGAAAGGGAGGTGATGTGCCCAAAAGTACTTCTGTCCTACAATACATTCCTCAGTCTGCTCATTTTGTTTGTAGACTAATTCAGAAGCACTTGACGTAAGCCGTTTAAGTCAAATAGAATTTGTGTCTATTTTTCATCTTGGTTGAGTTTTACTAGTTTCTGAATGACTATTAAGGACTGGGCAGACCCCCACACATACACAGCTTCTCACGAGTCATTTCCAACTGCAAACTTAGGGTCTTCAAGTACTTTAATAAATTCAGATATATTCCGGACTCCTATAAAGCCACTCATCAGGGAACATAAAGTCAGGCAAGACACAGCCTCTCGCCACGAAGGAGGAGCCGGCTGAGACATGAGTATGACAACAGGGCGGAGCATAAATGTAACTGTCAGCAGAGGGAAAAACTGCTACCATGTAACCAAGAGACCAAAGGACAGGAAAATCGTATTTGGAGGGGAAATTCAGGAACGGCTTCATGCTTGGCCACCTTTGACATGAGCACTGAGGGAAAGGAGACTTGCATGAGGCAGAGAGAAATCGTAACAGCCCAAGACAAAGAGGGCAAAGCTGGAAGGAAAAAGAGCAACATCCAGTTTGGGTGGAGGGCAAAGTAAACTCTAGGGATGGGGACAGAGAAGACTGGTAATGGAGAAAGGAGGTCGCACAGTGAGGGGCTAGGAGGCCAAGGTTCAGAACTTCTATCTACTTTAGTTAGGCTACATCAAAGAACTCTGTTGGTTTTATTAAGATATTTAAGATTTTTTTTTAACAAGTTAGGAATGACATTAAAATCGCTTCCAAGTGTCCCTTTCTATGCTTGCAAGGCTAAGACTGCATTTTGAAAAGGCTCTCTCTGGATTAAAAGTCCTTGACCTCAGCTTGAGGAAGTGAGTTCCTGGCAGGTCCAGATGAGAAGAAACACATGGGAAGTGCTGCTCTCTGTGAAGAAAAAAGCAGGACCCCCTGCCTCTCACCACAGCCATGTGCAAACGGTACTCAGAACTTCAAGAGATCAGGGATCGGACTGGTACGAGGGACCTACTTTGTCTTCCAGCTCCTGTTGTAGGTGACACAAGTCTCTGTGGTGTTGTTCCTTCATCTGTTCGATTACCAGCTCTGCCTCGATGCTCATATGCGGTGGACTGCATTCCTCAGACCCGAGCTCTGAAAAACACAGGGAACCCGCTGAGCCTTCCACAGGCTGAGAGTAACACACTCGGCACTTGCAGAGGGGCGTCTGGTTTAACTAAATAATTCTCAGATGTGAGCTACCAGGGAACACCAAAAGCTAAGAGAAGTTTCTTTTCTCTCTAAGCATGAGAGCAAACAGGAAGAAACTAAGGGAACAAATTCTTTCCTGGGCAGTCAGGACACCAAAACTTCCTTTTTTTAGCACAGTAGATGGGAGTAGGTGTGGAACTTGTTGCTGAAAAGTGATCCTCTCTTAATAAAAATGCTACTCAGTGAGGAAGTGGCATGAGGTAGGTCAAAGCCTTCTATCCATCCAGCTAGTCCCCCAGTTAGCAGAGGGGCAGTGTGGCCGAGGAACAAAGGGCCAGCATACTGCTGCTGTACTTTGAAGACTTAACTTCCTGGGTTAAACTATGTCACTCAACAGTACAGAAGAGGAGGCACAATCTTCAATTACCAGTTAACCAGTAGGCTGTACATTAGGAAACTGGATATAGGTAGTTTGAGGGGTTACTTCTCATCTATATGAATTTACCTTTGCTACTGCCCAAGATCAGGACTGCAAATAGCAACTAAGTTAAAGGCTAAGCTAATGAAAAGACAAAGCTATAATGTGACCAAAAATATGGTGTTTAAATTATTACAGTAAAAAGACAATGCAATTAATACCCCTGGAAACACTCTTCCTCGCTCTGAACAAACTTCCCATCCTTCTCACCACATTCTGAAGCAGTTCTGGAAGTCTTCTTTTGTGAGTATATTTTTATGTCCTGCATTGATTCAAAGTGTTTCTCTTTCACGGTTACTCTGACTTTGGGAAGGAAGAGTAGACGAGAAACCACCACACTGCCTTCACCAGCCTGCCTTGCCCTTGGGTGGCATTCAGCAGCAGGATTCACTGTATTTTTTAATCTCATAAACACTCAAGAAAGTGGATATCTAGAAATGCTTCAGCAAGTGATATGAACTACGGAATAAATGTGTTTGAAGTGACCTGGAGGGTCTTCTGAAAGGGATTAATGGCAATCTGTTTTTCTGCTGTAATAATTACAATTTTAAACAATCACTGTATCTTCCAACTACCCCTTGTATTCTTACTATTTTGAAGAAATCCCTCAAGGTGGGGAGACCCTAAATACTTTACTCATGTGGAGAAAAAACAGGCAGAGGGGAGAAAGGGTTTTTCTTGGGCTCAGGCCTAGCAGCTGGGACTGTTTGTCCTGCGCCTTCTGGTCATATATGATGGCTTATCCCCAATTGAGAAGTCCTGTGAGTCTGACCTGCCCCAACACAGGGCAGCTTTGCCCATGCAAGAGCACAGCTAACAACTGGGCAGAAGAGCTGGAGAGATGTAATATATCGCTAGGTGACTTTACTCCAAACTCCAATAAGGAAGCCCTGAGTCAGGGAACAGAGCTTAAGTTCACCTAGGCGCCCCTCTCCAACTCTCCTGTGACTATGAGGAGGAATAAACCACCTTTGTAAGAACAATACTCTGAAATTCAAATCCAACACACCCAGAAGAATACTAACGGGCCACAGGAGGGCGGAAAGTGTGAACATGAAGGCAGGTCGCTTCTTTCCATCTCTTCACTCAAAATCCTCCTCAGAGGCGTCGCTGACCAACCCTATTTACCTCACTTGCAGTTTTGCAGAGGCAGTACGAACATCTAGCATAGCCAGCATAAGAAAACCAGTCATGGATCCTGTGGCTTGTGGTTGGCTCCCTCTCCCAAACCTCCTTCATACCAGTGAGGCGCTCTCATAGAAAGGGAGGAGATAGCCATGGCTCAGGATCTCCAAAGTCTCCCCACCCCAATGTGCAGCCAGTTTGCTGATTTTAAACAAAGCAAATACCTTTGTGGCTTGTTTTTTTTTTTTCTTTCCTTTGTGGCTGCACTTAAAAATCAGATGGAAAATTCTTATGAGGATTTTAAGAACAAATGTAAAAACCAGACAAGTGAAACAGCTCCACAGAAGACGGTACGATGATTTTTTTTCTTCCATGTTGCAAGATCTTACAATTTTTACACTCAGCTATGGTTCTAAAAACATGCAGAGATTAAAAAGGCGGTGTCTGAATGCAAGCCTCACCCTGGTCGGGCTCGAGGTCACCGCTGCTGACATTCAGTTGTTCCGCCAGTGAGCTCTTCAAGGGAGGCCTGGACACTTTGCCTTGCGCACGATATTCTTCCAGCTCAGACTGAAGTTCATCCACTTGGTCCTGCAGTACCTGAGATTAGGAAATCACCGCAGGGCTTAGAGGTGACGGCAGAAGCACAACAGATAAATCAGACATCACCAGGATAAAGATACCATCCAGAAAGTAAGAAGACAGTAGGCAAAATGTTTTATTAGCTCTGTATCTAATAAAGGACTTCTAACTAGAATATGGAAAACTATTACAACTCAATAATACAAGGAACTCAATTAAAAAATTGGCAAAAGATATAGATATTTCTCCAAAGAAGATATCCAAATAACCAATAAATACACGAAAAGATCCCCAACATCATGAGTGATCAGGGAAAAGCAAGTAAAAACCAGGAGAGGTATCAATTTCTTGATACCTACAGAGATGACTAGAATGAAAAAGGTAACAACAGCTCATAACACAGACACAGAGAAATTGGGCCTCCAACAGGCAGAAATGTAAGATGATGCAACTACTTTGGAGGACACCTGCCAGTTCCTCAAAAGGTTACACAGAGTCACCACATCACCCAGCAGTTTCACTCCTAGGTATATATCTGAGTGAAATGAAAATACACCTACACAAAAATATGTGGAGAAATTTTCACTGTTATTACAAAAGCCTCTATAGCTCACGTGTCCATTACCGGATGCCTGCATGAATGAAACGTGCTGTATCCATACAATGGAATATGAGTCGGCATTTGAAAGAACAAAATACAGACACACAGTACCACAGGGAGGAACCCTGAGAACCTCACACTATGGAAGGAAGCCAGTGACACAAACTATGTGATTCCGTTTGTACAGAATGTAAAGATTAGATAAAATCTGTACAGATGGAAAGCAGACTAATGGCTAGGATGCTGAACTTCTTTTCATGTATTTGCTGGCCATTTGGACTTGTTCATCTGAGAACTGCCTATTCATTTCAGTTACCCATTTTTTAATCAGGTCTTTGATTCTGAGGGGTCTACTTTTCTTCAGTTCCTTGTATAATCAGGTTATTAGTCTCCTGTCTGAGGTACAGACAGTAGGAATTTTTTTCCATTCTGTCCGTTCTCTCTTCACTCTGTTGATAGTTTCCTTTGCTGTGCAGAACTTTTTAATTTGAAAAAATCCCATTTGTTGATTCTGGGGCTATTTCTTCTGCGTCAGGCGTCCTATCTTACAAGTGAGAATGGCGTATACCAAGAAGTCAAATAGCCGTTGATGCTAGCAACATTGAGGGGGAAAATGGAACACTCTTACATTGCTGGTGGGACTGTAAACTGATGCAATCACAATGGAAAGCAATATGGAGATTACTCGGAAGGTTGGAAGCAATTGTTCCACTTGATCCGGCAATTCCAAAAGAATTAAAAGCAATATATAATAGTGAAACAGGTATGCCCACGTTCATAGCAGCACAACAGCAACAGCTAAGCTGTGGAAGGCATCGAGATATCCATCAACAGACCAATGACTACAAAAACTGTGGTACAGGTACACAATGGAATACTACTCCTCTATGAAGACAGATAAATTTGAGACTTCTATAGGTAAATGGACAGAACTTGAGACCATCATGCTCAGTGAAGTGAGTCAAAACTCAGAAGGTAAAATATTACATGGTTTCTCTAATAGAAGAAACCCAGAATATGGGCATTTTATAGAACCAAATGGGTGTGACAGTGGGAGTGGGGGGATGAGGGAGGGAGCGGGAGGAATTTTAACGTTGTGATTTTAATGGTTTTGCACAAAACCCGCAAGCTCAATGTAACAACTGTGTGTGTATTAGCAAACATTGGGGGTAAAAAGGAAGTAGGCTAGTTGACTAGGGCAAGAAGGCCTGGGAGGGACGGTGGGTAAACCTGTGGCCACCTGCACCCCTGGGTTCCCCCGTCACTCACCCTGCATTGCTGTTCATACTCAGCTCTCAGCTGTGTAAGCCTCTCTTCTTGCAGGAAGAATTCAGCGCTGCTGGGATCGAGGTCACCAAACTAGAAGGGGAAAAGGGCACAGCTGTCATTTTTCTCCCCAGTGCCCTTCTCTGACCTGTCACAAATCAACGGCCCCAGTTCCGGGTGTCACCCAGCCTCGAGTATGAAAGGTATGTGGCATTTAGATAAAACGACTCCCAATGGAAGATGGCGGAGTGTGGGGGAACGAACTTGACCTCCTGGAGGCCGGTTTCATCTGCCCTCGTAACCGCCCTATTGAGTC
The DNA here is from genome assembly GCA_004027205.1 of Ctenodactylus gundi. Classification (NCBI taxonomy): domain Eukaryota; kingdom Metazoa; phylum Chordata; class Mammalia; order Rodentia; family Ctenodactylidae; genus Ctenodactylus; species Ctenodactylus gundi. The sequence goes on from PVKB01000428.1 coordinate 642,623, forward strand.
ACACCTCTGCAAGTTACAGCTTCCTTTAGGCACCCGAATAATTCCCTCACAAAAATGTTCTTGGCACTGGTTCTGTTCTTTTGAGTAAAGAATACATTGGAGTAGCCTGTCAGAAAAAAATCAGACTTTGACAGATTTACCTTTTCTGCTAGCACATTTTCCAAGTTCCGCTGGAGTTTGTCTGTGAGATTCTCATACTCTGCCAGCTTCTCTGCATTTTCCAGGAGCTCATTTTCCAGACGACTGTTTTCCTGAGGGAATTCAGGGGAATTAAATGGGGCACCCATTAAAAAAAATAAGCTAACGGTTGTACTGTTTTATATGAAGTATAAATGGTTAAGGAAATGTGTCCACCTTGAAACTGTAGTGTGCTGGAAACATAAGAAAGTTGATATCTATCTTAAACTTAAAATTACCTCTCTTTAAAAACAAAAGAGAATTTTGCCAGGCCTGGTGGCACAGGTCTGTAATTCTAGCGTTCTGAGAACTAAGGCAGGAGGATTACAAGTTTGAGCCCAGCCTAGGCAACTTAGAGACCCTATCTTCAAGAAAACTCAAAAATAAAAAACAGGCTGAGAATGTAGCTCAGAGTGAAGGCCCTGAACTCCATTCTCAGCAAAATGAGAGAGAGGGAGAGAATCCTATAACACCGCACTGCCATATTCACCACCAGCAGCCACCTGTGGGTCGTGAGCACAGGAAACATGTCTAGTACAAAGCAGGCTCGGCTGTTAGTAATACACAGTACACATGAGATTTCAGAGTACAAATATATAAACTAGCTTAGTCAGAATTTTTCTATACTGATTACATTTCAAGATGATGGTAGATTCAGTGAAATTAATTTCATCTTTTAATATGGCTATTTGCAAATATGAAATTATATATGTGGCTTGTATAATTCTAAGCAGCATCACAGTAGAATATTTTAAAAGATGTAAAAATGCACCAATCTATTGTCAAATAACAGGAAGTCAGTTGTAGAATAAGTCATCCAGCTGCCAGCAAAAATGTGCCAAGAAACTATAAAAAGTGAAGTTACTCCAAAATCAATTTTCCCAAATATTACAGTTTGGCTTACATTTAACTCTAATGTTTATTTTGGTTTAAGGATGTAAAAGCTATACATATAAGTTGTTCATAAATCTTATATGTTTACCTTACAATAAAATACATAAAACTTAACAAAAGGTTGGGGCTTTTTTTTCCATTTTAATGAACCTGTATATACAATACTGTTCAGAAAGATTTTCACCCACATTAGAAAAAAAAAGGAAGAAAGACATGCTATTTGACACATTTTCTTCTCCAGTGTTAGGATGATTGGAAGAGAACGTTATCTTCAATGTATATTTTGCCAAAAGGATACAGCGCCAGTGCATTTTAAATATATTCTACTTCACACCCTCGTACGGCAATATGGAGTAAAAGAGAATGTACTCAAAGCAATTAAAAAAAACACAGCGCCTTCCTCTAAAATGCTAGCGCCAGTCTCTTGACGTTTATGACTTAAACTTTGATGCTGGAATGAAAAGCCCTCCCCACGTCATGCTGGAAAGTGACACACGGTTGCTGAGTGCAGGGAGCGAAGCTGGGCTTCAGGGAGATGGGCAGGCGTGGATACAGCTATGGTGCACTAAATGAGCACACTATGTCCCGGCAGCAAAAGGCAAAGGTCAATGGCATGGAAACCTAATGTGGCCTCGGTGCTGAGGATAGCAGTGAGGGGCAGCACTGCAGGACTGATTGCGGGGTGTGGGACCTCCTAGGGCTGCTGGCGCTGAGCATAGGAAGGTCTGAAGACCAGTCTTTCTTGCAACAGACTTGACTGCTGGCACTTTTTTTTTTTTTAAACAAAGAGTACTAACTGATGATACCTGATCTAAATAAAGGCAACCTTGTGAGGTAGATGAGATGGCAGACAGGACCATTAGGGACACAGGGACACGCACTAACGAGCTGAGAGGTCATGAATTCAGAGCCTCATTAGGGGCTGGGGAAGCAGCAGGGAGGGGGAAATCTGAGAGGCGCCTCAGACTTCAGCCCGAGTTACACGCTGTGGAGTGCGGTGGCCGTGTGCGGAGCACGTGGGTGCTGTGGACTAGGAGAAACGGTCAGGAGACGGCCTGGCCGCGTGGCTGCGCAGTGCTAACCCGCTCAGGTTATTTTTTTTTGACCCACAGAGTTTCAGGAGCATTTCCAAGGGGCCACAGGAGCACACAGCCCCACAGTACTCATTGTGTTCCAGAGACCCTCTCCGTATCACCTGACTTAACTCCCCTATCCACCCTGCTACCTATGATACACCCATCTGTACATGGGAAAATAGCTTGGCAACCCAAACGAGGCTTCCCAGGGTGTGGTGGTGCTCAGATGAGTGAGGCAATTTGACTCCAGAGTTCTCTCGTTCTCTCGTTCGTTTTCTCTCTCTCTCTCTCTCTCTCTCTCTCTCTCTCTCTCTCTCTCTCTCTTTCTCTCTCTCTCTCTCTCGACAGGGTCTCGCTCTGTAGCCCAGGCTGGTCCTGAACTCACTATGGAGCCCAGGCTGGCCTTGGACTCACAGCAATCCTCCTGCATCAGCCTCCCGAGTTCTGAGATTATAGGCATGAGCCCCCACGTCCAGCTCATATGGTGCTGAGGAATCGAACTCCGGTATTTAGTGCTTGGCATGGTGCTTGCTAGGCAAGCACTTTAACTGCTGAGCCATCCCTCCAGTCCCAGAGTTCCTGCTCCTTACAATGGGGTGTGAGAGGCCAGGAAAGAGAGGAAGCACGTCTCCCACTGAGGCAGAGGACGCGGCTGGGTGAGGGGCACATGGGAAGAAGCCTATTCAAAGGCCAAGAGAAATACACAGGCCCCGGTACGGTAGGAGGTGAACGCTTTGGATGAGAAATGGGGGACCAGGCAGGGAAGAAGAAGGGGGGCCGTCAGGGTGAAGATGAGCTTAGAAGAACAGCCATGGGAGGGAGTGTGTCTGCCAGGTGCAAACAGCCCTGAGGTCCTAGGACAAATGGGGTGTAGGGGTGGGGAGGAGAAAAAGTTACACCAGTCACCTTTGCCTGCACAGCAGGCACTTAAGCACGCCCGAAATCTAGACCCTGACGTGAGCCCTGCCACGCCTGGGTCATACCCAGTCGGGTAACTACAGGAATCCTCACAGTAAGCCCCGTGCAGGCTCGGCCTCCTGCAGAGCTGGAGTCTTCCATGTAGGAAGCAGGGGCTGAGATCACAAAATTAAGAGTCATACCTTTAAGGAGAGGGCAAGGCGGTCCCGAATGAAGCTCTCTTCGGTCTTAGCCTTCTCAATTTCCTGCTCGAGTTCCACCCGCTGCCTGCCCACCTGCTGCAGGATCTGCTCTCTCTCTCTCCGGAGTTCATTCTTTAAGGCTGCTATGCGTTCCTTGTACTCCTCATCCAGTTTCCTTAGAGGAGGAAAAGTTGACACGTGGCCGTCAGATCCGCTGGTGGTTCCCAAGTGGATCCACCAGAGGGAAACAGAGCTGCAGAGATGCCAAGCATACTGTGCCTACTGCATCCGGCACACCTTTAGGCCACATTTCTGTAGGCTTAGCTGTGGGGTGTCACACACCTATGATCCCAGCACTCTAGGAGGCCAAGGCAAGAGGACTGCGAGTCTGAGCTCTGCCTCAGCACCTTAGCAAGACACTGCCTCAAAGGAAAAAGGAAAGAAAGAAAAAGAAAAGCAGGGAAAGAGTAGATTGCTGGGGACACAGCTCACTGCAAAAGCGCTTGGTTCAATCCTTACTGCTGTAAAAGAAAAAAAAAAAATCTCTACAGCCTTCTGGGCAAACTGTTCCTTGCTGTGTTCTGGCCCTGCAGCTGCAGGTGCCAATGTTCTAGGCCATTAAGGTCAAAAGGTCCCTGGACATTGCCCTGGAGGTCGCACCTGAGGTTGTACTCATTCCGCCGCTCTATGGCCGCGTGGTGATCATCCACCTCTGAAGCCATCAGAGACTTGAGCTTCTCCGCCTTGTCCAGATCTGATCGTAGCTTCTCTTTCTCTCTGACCACCTGATCAACTCGTTCCCTAGAATCAGAAGTAAGCTCAGTTAACGGGAAACTGTTTCTAAGCAACAAGCAGACCCAGGAAACAGCTCTCATTTGGCTTGCCTCAATACAGAAACAAAACCAAAGCCAACAAAGTCCTCCCAAAGCAAAATAAATTTCATGGTTCCCTTTAAAAGCTACATGCCAATCAAAGTTCTACTTTTTTTTTTTTTCCTACAGTTGAGGGAAATTTTGAGCAATACTTAAGATACAGAAGAGGAGCCACATCTACACACAGAATTCAAGAGTGTTTATGGAAGCACCTGAATGGTTTTTTGGACAAGTAGGGAAGGGGACAGAACAGGCAAACCTTTTGCTCAACTCACAACAAATGCCGTATCTCCACCTTAAAACTAGCCAGAGCTGCCTGGTGAATACCATTCTTGGTGACCAAAAGTTCATTTTCAAGAGCCAGCGTCAATTCTGTCAAGTTAACATTTCCATCAAGGCTGAAATCCAAGGCCTAGAAATCAGAGCATGGCATAAGTGCAAAACAAGTCACAAGTTCTGTCTTCTGAAGGCAGAAAATGTAAAGGTCAGACAAATTCAGAGAAATGAATCTAGCCTAGAAATTGGTTGGCCCCATTTCTTTAGTAACTGTTTAAGAATAATCTTCAATCCAGAACACAACTAAGATCCCGCCCCCCAGCCCCAAGGAAAGCGTAACATGATCATTTGTGTTTCTATAAAAATATCAGATGGGTACAGTAGTGCACACCTGTAATCCCAGCACTCAAGAGACTGAGTCAGGGCAATTCCTATCCAGGACCAGCCTGGAACAAGACCTTGTCTCAAAAAATGGGAAAAAAAATCTGGTTAGCTGGGTGTGGTAGCTCAGGCCTGTAATCCTATGACACTGTGAGGTTTTATCAGGAGGATCAAAAGTTCAAACCCAGCTTGAGTGATTTAGTGATTTAGCCAGATCCTGTTTCAATTTAAAAAAGTAAATGGACTAGGGAAGTTAACTCAATGCAAAGGACTCAGTTTAATCTTTAGTATGGCAAAACAAAAACAAGAGAATCTGGCACTATAATACAATATAACTCTAATCTTTACCACCCAGAGATGAGCTAAAAACATTTTTCCTGTCAATAACTTGGAGGTTAAAAATGTGGAAAGTAGTTAGCTACTGACTCTTGGTTAAAAGGAAAAGGAAAAGTTACCTATCTCTGAGAACTCGGGCATAGGCTAATCATTAATTAAATAGAAATCAAATCCAACAAAAACCAGAAAATTTCCACCCTCCTCTGATTTGCCATTTTTCTCCCACATTAGCAGCAATACCTTCAGGATATCCTGGCTGTTCTCAATGCCCTCTTCCTGCCAGGTGTCGAGTATTCTTTCCACAGAAGCATGGCCCATGCCATCATCCAAGCAGGAGAAGACGCGAAAGCCAATGGTACTCGTCATCGCCGATGGGGTTGTCGTACGACGTCCACTTTCATCGAAAGACTAGAAGACACAGATGGGAGCACGTTCAACACAACCTCAGATATCTCAACAAGATGCTGGTTAAGAAAATTGTCAGTCCTGACCACAGAAAGCAGAATTTAACTCATACAGCTCTGACAAATCAAGACTATGAAGATTGTCAACAACTGTGGTTCTGAGGCAAGAATTCTTTGCCATAGTTGAGCTCTGTCTCTGCCTTAGCATCAGGTTTCTTCTGACCCCAAGGTGACATCAAGAGGCGTAAATCTACAATTTATGGTAATTTTTCAAGCTCAACTTTCCCTTACTAATGGCTTAGTCTTTTGAGACAGTCAGTCTCTCTCTCTCTCTCTCTCTGCAATCTAGGATGGTTCTGGAATCACTATGTAACCCAAAATAATCTTTAACTCACAGCCATCCTCCTGCCTCAGCCTCCTAAATGCTGGGATTACAGGTAGGCACCACCACACCTGACTCGTGAGGGCTGGAGAATCAAACCCAGGACCTACGCTTCCAAGGCAAGCACTTAAACAGCTGAGCTACGCCCCAGCCCTGGGTTTGTCCTTCTTGTGCTCCTTTGTTTTGGACAATCTTCCTGGTACTTGGCTTCAAGCATCAGATTATTTCACTAGAAATTATTAAATGAGTTTTAGCTTTTACTCAGAGAGGAAATAGTCCCTGTCTATTTCTCACCTGCAGGGAGAGGTGCCTTTTCAGTTGTCGGTAAGGAGTAGATGCTGATGGTGTGAACGATTTTCCGTTTTTAAACAAACCATAGAAAAAATCTTCTACACTCATTGTACCATCAGGATCAAGATTATGAAATACTTCCTCAAGCATCTAGAACAGAGTAACCACGTATTTTAAGCATTTCCTTCAAAATACACAAGGGCCAAAGTATACTTCAGACCAATAAAAATCAGTACCACTGTTGACCATGATTTCACAAAAATAAATATGTTATTTTAGTCTCATTTCAGTAAATTTATTTCCTTCCAATAATGATCTCTCTTCCCTTTCCTGTAAACTCAAAATCCAGTCTCCACATTTCCATACTCCTACACAATTTAGCAACTGTTTTTCATTTATTCCCACTCCCAGATGTTGCTACGTATTATTCTTACAAATTAAAAACTACTTCAAGAAAATAAAACTTCCCTGTGTTGTAATAATAGAAATGAGTTGGACACTCTTTACGCCTTTCAACTGCAGTGGCTAAGTAATGTCTGGCTCATAATGAAGTTTTGAGAGTGGCATACTAGCAATGCAGAATTTGTTCTGGGACAGGCTGTGATGATCTGAGACCATGGGTCTGAAACCCATACTTGGGGTTTCAAACATTACTTGGGATGACACTGCCTGTGTTTGGATTTCTGTTTTAATGTATCAGCCCCATAGGGACAAAGACTGGGTGAGAAGGTTTTTGCGTATGTGTGCACACAATGGAAAGGTGCCAAGAGGTAGGAAGACAGAGGCGTTCTGGCTGGCTGTTTCGCCTGCTCGGACAGTAATCAAATAGTGCTAATTATGTAATGGGGGGGGGTGGAGGGGGCAGGCTGAACTGGTTTTGTCCCTTAGGACCACAGAGAATGGCAGGGGATACCGAGCATGCAGCATGAATCACTAACGCCGCAAGAAAGCGAGGAAAAGAAAGGGCTTCCTACCAGCACTCAGAGTTTATGTTATGGGGCAATTTTTTTCTATAGGAATATGCCTCCTATGAATAAAACAGGAAGCTGATATGGAGATCTTGTTTAAAAAAATGCAGATTCTGCTACAGTATGAGGGCACGAGAGCTTGAATTCTAGCAACCTCACTCAGACCAGAGTAGGGAGAGTACAAGCAACAAATCCGCTCCTGTGGCTTACTGGATTCATTCTAGCATGTAATTGGATTCGTTCTAATGCAGGCCTCAGATCTCTGTAATCAAATCCTCTAATTTGTCATATTCATTTCATAAGTCTGAACTATTGTTATGATTCCTATCATCTCATAATGGATTTTATTCTTTGTGTAAATGCTCCAGGCATCTCTTTTATCCCAAATGGGTTTTTTAAAAAATCTAATTCAGATTCAACAGGAAACATCTGTATCCATTCCATAGTGGACTGTGAAGCAGGTTAACCATTTCAAAGGGTGGAAACCCTTGCAAGAAGCAACAACTTCTAACAGAGAATCCTGTGATCAAGTCACTGGAAAGGTTATTTGGGACAAGCAGCTAAGATCCATTTCTGTCTCATTATCAACCAAAAGCTAGCTCCTACAGGAGGTGGCGTTTAGGACCATCAAACCACAGGTTATCCAGAGACCCAGGTACACTAACATAAATAGGATAAATTTAGGTCTCAAATTAAGCCCACCCTACTTGACCTTGTGACTTTGGCCAATTCTGTGCAACTTCCAGCTGGCCTTACACACACCCATCCCTTGACCTAGTCTAACTGGGGGCACAGGTGAGTCCTGTCAGTTATTTTAAACAGACGGATAGGTGTGCATATGATAAAAAGATGTGAATTCAGAAGCAGAGATGGTCAGGGCTGGGCAGAAGAGTGCAGGGCAAGTGGGCCAGTGGGACACCTGAACTGAAGCTACATCTAGAATCACGAGGACATTGTGACTCTCTGTGACACACAGGCCACATCTGGACGGTTGAGTTCTCAAAGTCTAAGTGAGGAAACAACACTAGAGTGGGGGTCGCAGACCCAGAGATGCACAGAGGCCTGGAAAATAATGGAAATGAATGAGGCAAGTGGTTTTAAGGCATTAAAAATGGTGACAGTCGGTAAGCTGCGCCCATGGCTGCATGCTCCCTCCAAAGGCCAGTGGCATCTCTCTGCCTATAAAATGAACTTATAGAGGAAAAAAAATCACAAAGTTCAGTTTTTGTTTATGTAATTTTATTTTTGTGATACTGGGGATCAAACCCAGGCCCTTCAGAGCCCATTCTTATTTTGGATTTTGAAACAGGTTTCAAGTCACTAAGTTATCTAGATTGGACTTGAACTTGTGATCTCCTGCTTCAACCTCCCAAAATGCTGGGGCTACAAGCCTGCGTGATTGAGTCCAGCTTAGAGTGTAATTTTTAATAAAGTCATCTTTGGGTCAGATGTGACTGCTAGGGTGCCGATGCGTCATTCCTGCCCTAAACCTCTCTCCCCTCCTTGGAGGTAGAGGTCTGGACAACAGTCTCAAGCAAGGGAATCGAGTTGCCCTCATGAAACAGTGGACAGCAGTGAGCTCACTCCCTGCATCTGACCGCAGAGAGGGTGGTTCAAGCTCAAATTGCTCTCTGTTGTAAAATCCCAGGATGCCAAGTTGCACATTAATGACATCATCTTGAACTCTCGCTCCCCTGGGATTTACAACTAGCAATAAAGAATGCAATGGATCTCATAATTTTTCTTTAAGCGGAAAGAACAGGAAGTAAAAGCCAGGCTCAGTAAGCAGTACTTCACTCCTCCTCAGATCCGAGGACAATAACGGAAGGTAGTACTTCTTGTCCTGGGTTTTGGGAAACGCCACCTCAGAAGAAAAGGCAGTTCCCTGAGAGGGGCTTAGTTTATTCCAAGAATTGTTTTCAGATAAACAACCCTAAACAGCCCAAGTTTGTGCAATACTTCTTGGCAAAAAACAACCCGAGATTCTGTGTACTGCACTGGCTTATAATTTAGGAGGATGAATTCAGTGTTGTGACTCACTAGCCAGCACTGAAAAATAAATTACCACCGAACCATTAAAAGGATAAAAGCCACATAGGCAAGGGAGAAAAGGAGGGGGGGAAACAAGAAACCCTATTTGCATGCCGAGCTACTTGGAAGCTTCTGGAAGAAAATCCCCTCTCTGGTTAGGAAAATAATACCACCATCCTCTGAGCAAGCACACAGCACGGTTTCAAACATAATTATAATCATCAAAGCTTCTAAAGCTACAACTGCAGCCCTATCTTTTCACTCTTCCTAATCTTTAACTTTGAAAAACTTCCGTTGGAATTACTTGTATTTTTCTGTTTCACAGCTATTCATGCACTCAATTTGGTAGATCTTCTCTTTTAATTTTTCAGAAAACACAAAGCTCAGTGTATTGCCAAGCAGGACTCTTCTGGGCTCTCCCAAGATTCTTCGTCTTTGCCCAAGAGCCAACCTACCCTTTTCTATTTCCTCATGGCCAGAATACGGTCGTGCCTCTGGGCTGATCTAACTCGAATGAATGCTTTCCACCTATCAAACCTCAGCAAGTTAGCTTGTCCTGGAAAGTGCTGAGTCTGCTAAGTACCCAGGCATAGCTGGACTCGGTAGGGGAGGCCTGTAGTCCCGCCACTCTGGGAGACAGAGGCAGGAGGATGCAAGGTCCAGCCCCACCTGGGCCACTTAGCAACTTGGCAAGCCCCTATCTTATGGGGGTAGGAGAGAAGATGGGGATGCAGCTCAGTGTGGAGGTCTCGGGCTCAATCCTTGGCACTACAAAACAAACCAAATACCAACAACCACCCAAAGACTCAAGAAGGGACAATGAGACCTTCTTTCTGAAAACCTAAACTCATCAGCCTGGACTTCAAAACCTTCTCCCCGCCAAATCTGCACAACTCCCTGCTTCATTCTTACACCAGGCCTTCCCGCACTTTGCTGTGTGACTGACAGCCCTGTGGACAGGGCTTCTTCTGACGCAGTGGCTGCACGGGGCCGGTGTTGGACAGTCTCATGGGGGTAACAGCGGAGCACGAGGGGATCAGCCACTGTCAGTTTTTTTTTCTACAACACAACACGATATCTTCAAAGACATAATCTTTGAGAAGAACCTCCCAGGAAAAGAAGCCACGACAGGACTACTCGCAGCCTGCAGCCAGCTACGCTTTTACCGCCAATATCAGCCACGAACAGAACAGCCCCACTGCAAGGCTCACCTCTTCATCGACGCTCTGCAAACCATACTGCTCGCAGATGGAGACCAGCTTCTTCCGGTTCAGGTGACCATCGCGCGTGACCCCCAGGTCCTCACACACTTCCTGCAGCTTCTCCTCTATCCAGTCTTGGGGAGGGCAGGGCCCGCTCTGTGAGGCAGTCAAGTCATCTGGGTTCCAAAACCTTAACTGGCCTGACACCACCACAGAAAACGTGTTACTGCCCAATGAGTTGCAAAGAGAGAATCCCTACTTGCCAAGAAAAGTGTACTTCTCAAAAATAAATGTTTTAGGGTTGGAGGAATGGCACAGCGGCCAAAGCGCTTGCCTGGCAAGTGAAGGGCCCCGCGTTCAATTCCCCAGCACCACATAAAGCTGGGCGTGGTGGCACATGCCTATAACCTCGGCACTTGGGAGGCTGAGGGAGGCAGATTGTCCTGAGTTCAAGGCCAGCCTGGGCTGCAGAGCAAGACCCTGTCTCAAAACAAACAAACATTTTATAAAAGAGACCATCAGATGTTTATTCCATTGTGATTTGGCCCTCAAGTGCCCAGGGAACAAAACCTTTTGTTTTCAGGCTGCAGGCAGAGCCCCAGGGTGGTCAGCCCTTGGGGAGGAATACCGATTCCCATCTGACGTGGCACCAGGCCTGAGACCTGCTTTATTCCTCCAGAGAACATCTTAACTTAGTCTGTCGTGTGAGCTCATGAGAAGGCTGGCTGAGGGCCACCTGAAGCTTGAGAAGCTCTGCATCAGCTACGGCTTCCAGATGGTTTTATTCCCACTTTTGGTGTAAGTTCTGGAATATCTTTTACCGAGAAGGAAATCTTTTCACTATAAATTTCTTAAGATTTGCCTGTTTGAGAAATCTTTACATACGAATACTCCAATGGAAAAAATAACAAACAATCCAACTCAAAAGCAGGATCCCAGGATGCAAGTTCCTGACCATCTCTCTACGAAGGGTGAGGTCTTTCTGAAGACAAGATGCAAACTAGTATTTAAATATCAGGTCTAATTACCCTCTATTAAAATTCCTGTGCCCAAACTGTCCACATATGCAGAGTAGAGCCTGTGTGGCTGTCACATCATGAGATATAATCACCAGCACAATTTTGTCTGCCTGGAAGAGCCTCGGAGTTGAGGGGGGCGCTGAGTGCCATCCCTGCTAATTTAGTGACAGAAATTAAGTCCCTTACAGGTAGGAGACCTAGAAGACACGCTGTAATTACACGTAGGCACATTTAATCCCGGGTAGGCAGTGAAGCCGGCAGAGGCCATCAGCTGCACCTCAGTGCCATCTGGTGGTCACCAGATCAACCCATCCTGGCACTTCCTAACTTTACAAGAAGTGCATGTATGTATTTGTCTCTTTATTGAGGTAGTAGGAACTGAGATCAGGGCTCTCATACTTCTCAGCTCCTTTTTAGTTTTGATTTTGAGACAGGATCTCACTAAGCTGTTAAGTTACCCAGGCTGGGCTTGAACTTGTGATCCTCCGGCCTGAGCCTCTCAGAGTAGCGGGATTACAGATCTGTGCCAAAATGGACCACCTAAGTAAGGGGCACCTTTTAACAGACTAGGTAGGTTAGGGCTGTCCACAGATTAAGGGTTTTTCTAGAGAATAACTAGCTTGAGGTGGAATTCTACTTATCTGCATGATGTTAAAAGCTGGGATTTTAAGCCTCTGAGCTATCACCCGGGAAGGACTGTCTGTGGCTGCTGCTCCCCATGTGTGCTCCCAGGCCGCCTCCAGGAGGTGGTGTGGCAAGGCAGGCTGTGGATAGCACTGACCTCAGGGCTGTCCCTCCCTGACAGCCCCCCATACATGCACGGCTCTTACCTTCTGCTTCGTACTCCTCACTGTGCTGTGTCTTCCAGTGCTAGAGAACACAAGAGACAAGGAATGTGCTTGTGAACTTATGCTAAGAAGCCCCTGCTTTCCTAGACTGGAGCCTTGGCTGGCTCTGAAATCATCACCAGGTGAGCCTGTGACTTTACAACCTGCCAGACTGTCACCCAGGTGGGCTCTCCCCAGCTCACCAGCCAAACAAGAGGCAGTACCTAAGAAATGTAGAGCACAATGCCCTGCAGTACTCACCGGGGATTTGTCCCCCTCATCTGTGAGGTCACGCGTGCAACTACAAAACCTGCCACACCCCATTCAACCACTCGAGCCAATACAAACACTCAGAACTCACCAACCTACACGGTCTACACACAGGCCCTTGTGACTTTTTCCAAAGATGTGCACAGAATGTTCACTTTTGTGTAAGGTCTTGGGAATACAATCACAAACAGAAGGAAGAAATGTATGTCCTGCCTTGGGAAGTCTGTGTGCTAATTAGGAAACGCTAACAGAAAAACAGAAAGTGCAAAAGGACAGTGTTTTGTTTTGGGAGTTTCCATTTGCTCCTTTCTGGTGCTGAGGATCGAACTCAGGGCTGTACCTACGCGAGGCAGGGCTTACCACTGAGCCGCATCCCCAGCCCCAGGGTGAGGTTTTAGGTGATATGATGGGACAGCTCAGGATGCTGTGATGGTCCCTAAAGGAGGTAGCTCAGATGTCTCAGAGGTGGAAGATCAGGGTAGCTGCTAGCATACTAAAGATGCAACTTTGTGATTTATTTTAGTGTTAGGGATTGAACCCAGGGTGTTCACACTGAGCTACATCCCTGTTTTTTTGTTTGTTTTGTTTTTTTGTTTTTGAGAGAGAGAGAAAGGGTCTTGCTAAGTAGCTATACTTCCCAGGCTAGGCTCAAATTTGTGATCCTCCTGCCTCAGTTTCCCAGAGTGCTACGATTCCTAGCGCTAAAGCTGCCTCTGATAACACATAACCAGCCCGTTTCCTGTGGCTGATCAATCCAAGACTAGCTGATTTCTTAGAATCCTGAAGCAAAGTAGGCATTCTCACTCCTGTCTCCAGAGCCTGGGCTCCTAAGGGCAGATGGCGTGCTACCAGGAAACCCCTCCGCTGGCCTCGGCCTCTCAACAGTCCGCTCAGCTGGCCTGAGCAGAGGCCCTTCTCTCTGACTCCCTAGGCACACCTGCTTTACTCTCCAAGTTCCTCTCACCCGAGGGACAAGCGTCTGCCAGGCTCCACAGTTCTGTTTGTCACTTAGGAAGACAGAGGAGACAGCATGGATTCAGGGAACTCACCTAAGCTGACCCCCTAAACGGACGGTGCTTAAGTGGGCTATTGTTTCCCATAGAAGATGCCATAAGGACATCGCTCAAAATGCAAAGGTCATTATGTCACATGAAGATCACCAACGAAAGCCACTAATACACAAAGTACCAATAGAAACCAAATCCATGGCGTAAAGTATAAGTTTTACCATTTTTTTGCATAATTTCATCAGCTTACTCAGCCTACGTCTCTATATAAAGACACAATTTCTAAACTGGCAGGTGTGGGAGGTAGGGGGACAGTCAACAGTTGGCACTGGGTTTCCTCCATTACTGTTCCTGGCCTGAATTCAACTCTCGTGACATATAAAACTTTAAATCAACAAACCCCACTCTTAAAGGTATCCACCTGCCTACCCCTTCACATTTACTTCCGTATTCAACTGAGCAAAGGGCTTATGAAAATTTACTATTCAGCATTTAAACTCCCTAGAATTAAAGATTAAATCCACAAATTAAATAGGGCTTATGATCGAAGAACCATTAGTCAAAACAAAACCTATCAAACCACAAGCAGGTGATGTTTTTCAGCAGCAGAAACTGATGGGAGAAATGGTGGGAAAACACGTGAGCCTACACGGTCGAGGAAGCCCCAGTGGAGACAGAGCTGTGAACACGGAACACCAGCATCTTCAAACGATCCCTGAAACAAATCCTACGCAACAGAGGACGGGCTGCTACAAAATGTCGCTTTAAATTTTTACTTAGATTTTCACATTTGCTCATCTAGCTCTCTGATCATTTTAATTTCAGTGTTTCCAATGTCTCATGAGACTACAGAACTGGGGGCTTCACTTCTACTCGCTGCCTAGGGTGGGGCTGGCCTGCTGCCTCTGTCCCCAGTTCTCAGCCCTAACTAATACAAGACGGAGGGTGAAGGTACAGTCAGGACACAGGGCCAGAATGCCGGACACCGAATCCTGGCTTACCTGTCAGACTAAATCCTGGCTTACCTGTCAGACTGGTCTCATACCAATTTCTTGATCCTTTGTTTTTTTTTTTTTAAACATCAGTTTATGTATCTCTAAAGCCAGAATAAAGCCATACAAATTTCACGGAGATAAGGATATAGTGTTTAGAATTGTTCCTGGGACATCGTAAGTGCTGTAAAATTTTGTTATTTTCATTGGCCTTAGGGTGTGCATAATACAAAATTTGTATTTGCAGAATTTTTTTAAATGAAAGCATTCATTTGGGTAGGCCTGGAGAAGCATCTATGGTTCATACAAGCTTACAACAAAAATGCAGAATCCCCCACAGCGGTGGAGAGCACACAAACAATTCACATGAACAGAGACAAAATTAAATTGGGAGAAAGGTTCATTTTGGTGCTAAAGTACTACAAATTAAACCAAGGAATCACAATTGTTCTTATTAAATTAGCAAAGTATTTAATATATGACCTAACTACTAGCATGATTATAGCTTAAAAGAGGCCTATTTATAGTTTACGGGTAGCTATAAGAATAAATGTTAGTCTTTTAGTAATAAAGATGATTTTGTTTATCAAAAGCAGTGGAAATGCTCATTCTCTTTAACCAAATAATTGCATTTGCTATCCAAAGGCAATAAAAGCAAAGAAAATAAGAAAAAAGGCACACACATAAATATGTATATTATGGTAGTTTTTCTAACAATAAAGTATTGAAAACAACCTAAATAGTCAACAATGGGCCATGAAGCATAATTAAACATCATGAAGTAGTCATTAAAAATATAATTAAAAAACTGTGTAGGAATCTGGAAAAACATCCTAATAAATGTTATATGAAAGAAGCATAACAAAAACACTATCTACACTATGATTACCACTGGCACAAATACAATCAGACAAGTTTAGAAGGAAGCAGGTAATAAAATAGAGACACTCTGGGTGAGCAATCGTGGGAGACAGGTTCCTCTACTATCGTGAACGTTGTTTGTGTAACAGAAATAGGGACAACTTTCACTATGTCTTTTGCCCAGTGGCCCTCAAATTCTTCCTAAAGTAATTCAAGTGCTGTGCCAGGTCCCACCTGCCGCATCTGCAGTGCCCTCTACACAGAGGCGGGTGGAGGTGGCTGGGTGGGAGGCCCAGGGACTGCTCAGGCAGGAAACACTACTGACGTGGCTCCAGAGCTGAGCGAAGTTGGAAAGATCAGAGCCACTCCCCTGAGACCCCCTGGGGACCCAGAACACCCCAAAGAGGAATTTTGGGAGAGTACCACCCAACTGTGCCAGGTACGGCACAACGTTGTTTGAGACAGGGTCAAGATGGTTGGCCTTGAACTCAAGTTCCTCCTGCCTCAGTGGCCCAGCCTTTTAAATCCCAGGCAGCATCTTAACAGCAATGATTTCACATCAACTCTTAAGGCCAGGTGGAGGGGAGAGGGTGGAAGGTGGCAGGGTAAGGGATAAGACCATCTCCCCAGAAGAAACACGCGTGTGGACAATGACCACATTTCCATTCTAAGACCACCTCCACTGGAGATGGAGTTTATCCCCCAGACAGGACAGGATGCTGTCATGTGGTCTCCACCAAAGTTCTGCTCCTTTAACAAAGGGGTAGGTGCCCACCTGTGGCTGCGAGTCAATATAAAATTGCCATTTCAGGAGAGGAGGGGCGGGCAGATTCAATTCATTCATGGTTCATTTACTTTCATTCTCACTGCTTGGAGCCGGTAGTTCTGATTAAAAAGCAGGAAGGCAGGTGGCAAGGCCACGCAGACCAGCTCACTGGGCTACTGAAATGGTGCCAACGAACGGAGGTGCCATTCTGGGACAGGGTCCTTTAATTGCGAGTGGCTTCCCAGGCAGTGAAAGCTTGCAGGGGCATCGATACAGGTCTGCCAGGAGCACTGCCAGGGATATAATCAGGAAAAGCCCGTGGAAGAGCTGGGGAGGGCAGGAAGGACAATCGCTGGGATGCATCTGCAATACTGAATTCATGAGAGCGCATTTTACGCTGCTTCCTTGAAATCCAACGTGACATCTCGCTGAAGAATGAACAGCGTCTGAATGCTCGGTAGAATTTTGGCAACGCCCGATTCAAGGCAAAACCATAGCGTGGAAAAGCAAGGCCTTGCAGCTAGGCCCACCAGTATAGGCCTGTAATTCCAGCACTCTGGGAGGCTGAGGCAGGAGGATCACAGGTTTGAGCCCAACCTGGACAACTCTCATTTTTGTCTAAAATCAAACATAAAAATGGGCTGGGGATTTAGCTCAGTGGAAAGGCTGTGAGCTCAATCCATAGTCCCACAAAACAAAAAAGAAACACACAGCTTGGCAGAAAGACAGTGGGGGTTTAAGTCTAGCATGAACACGCCCTGTGACCCGTCAGTTCCTGACTTCGCTTGGCCCAAGGAGGGGGCACCCCACCCACCTGGTGGAACACAGAGGCAGGCGTGGGCATGGCTCATGGGGAAAGTCAACTATTGTCACTTCTCCAGCTTAACAGTAACGTGACCCTTGACCCTGTATTGGTGTGGTGACCTTAGGCAAGTCACATAACTTCTGTGTGCCTCTGTTTCCTCATGGGTGAGTGAATAACACGGTCTGTCCCCAAAAGTGAGCTTCCTATTTACCGAGCCCTTGGAAAAGTTTCTGCCTGCTAGGACTCGAGGGCTACGCTTCCATGAAGTGAATGACTCGCAATTACTATTCCTGAGACTTAAGTGTCCAAAACCAGCACAAGGGCATGAGGAAGAAATAGCACACAGGCCAGGGCCAGCTTTCAGAATGACGCGGAAGAGATGCTTTAAAAACTAAAGTGATGCCACACGCCTGTAATCCCAGCATGTGGGAGGCTCAGGCAGGAAGGCCACTTTGAGTTCCCAGCCAGCCTGGGTTACGTAGTGAGCTCAGGACCAGGTTGGACGACCGAGACCCTGTCTCAAACAAAACAAAACAACCTAAAGTGAGCTGGACCTGTGGTACAGGACTATAGTCCCAACAATCTGGGAGGCAGAAGCAGGGGGATCGCCAAGTCAAGCCCAGTCTGGACAACTGTGCAACTCAGTGAACTGTATCTCAAAACAAAAATGAAAATGGACAGAGGATTTAAGGTCAGGACAAAGGTCTGGGTTCAACCCCCAGTACCAAACAAACAAAAAGAACCCCAGAGTTTGTTACATTAACTGGATTGGTTTAATCACCTCATGATGTAGACATGTATTAAAATATTATGTAGTCTACCAAAACACATATTTTTGTTCATACTTTAATAAAGCTGGAGGAAAGAAATTCTTATAACTACAACTTTGTCCTGGCGACTGTGATAAAGTTACCAACTTTTGATTCAATTTAGGATCAGTGCTTCCCCAGGCGATCTCCCCCTCTGGACAGTGTCCCTGGGGCAGCCACCACTGGCAGGGACTGTCCTATATTGCCTCATTGTCATGTCAAACGTGCAGGCCTGGAGCCCCATTGCAAGCAGCACAGAGGACAAAGTCAGGGCTTGCCTAGCTCCAAGTGGCAGCTACAGAGAGCTGTCCCTGCCCAAAAGACAAAGGGAGCCCATGTGTACCCCTCGGCCCCAGGGCCATGTATCTTGTCACTCTGGCCATTGTGACCAGCTCTGGAGTTGTCCTACAGCTGGACGCGGGCGCTTTGCACAGGTCAGCAGTGCAGGCGGGAGCAACGTCAGGAATGCTTTCTTTGGAAGAACACCTGCTTTGCTGGACTGCAGAGCAGATGGCCCGAGACTCTGAGATCCCCAGCTTCCAGCCCCTAGACCGGGCCAGCATCTGCAGACTTCAGGCCTGGCGCGCACCCTGCCCACAATAGCCCAGTGCTGCCCCCACCAGCCATCTGCTCCGGCCCAGACCTTTGTGCCCACAGAATGTACGGCTAATTAAAACGATTATGGGGGCACACACGGGGCTCTTCTTTCCCAGCAGAGGTGGCTGAGCTGATCTCAGCAGCCCCAGAGCCTGAAGCAGATTCTATTTTGAAAGGGGAAGGCCTTACAAGAACTGGAGGGAGGAAGAAAGAAATTTCTTGGAATAACAAAGCTCCCCAGAGAAGCAGAGCCAGTGTCTCCTTCAAATGGGGAACACAGTTACTGTATCTCTGCAGGAAAATAGAAATCTGTGTAAGGAGAATGTTCAAGATTAAAACTTGAAGACTTTAAAATTCAGCACGCAGCCAGGCCTGGTGGTGCAGGCAGGTAATCCCAGCACTCTGGAAGGCTGAGGGAGGAGGATCACAGTTTCGAGCCCAATCTGGGCACTTTAATAGGTCCTGATCAAAATCAAAAAAATGGGTTGGAGATGTAGCCCAGTGGGAAGGCCCCTGGGATCAGTTCTCAGTAGCACAAAACACAAACAAAACAAAACACAGCATCCAAGGTGTTTTTCCCCCTCTAGTCCTAAATACTCATCAAGCCTGCACTGTGAGCTGGGTCCTGGAGGCTCTGTGCACCCAGGCGGGCTGAGTATTGTTTGTACAGAGCTTCATTTCCCCCTCTGCTGCCTTTGAAGGCAAAGCCCGTGCAGGACCTGGCAGCCTGGCTCCTAGTCTGTCTGCTCTGAACTCAGGCACAAGCTGCTTGGTGGCGGTGCTGTCATGGCTAGAATGCAAATCATTGCCTTTATCTTTAAATGCAATTAAATGCTACAAGTAAGTGCTGGGATAACCGGAATCGACTACGATTTTTTAAATAAATGCGCATACATTTAGATGAGTCCTACTCTGCTCCATTGCCAAAAAGGCTTCAGCGCAGTGGGCGTAAGGTGAATTTGAGAGTCTGAGCTTCAAGCCTCTACTCCTAAGGCTGAGTGCACTGGGTTTCAAAGTCCTTAAAGGCCTGGACCTTTACTCTCCTCCTTCGGCTCTACCCAGGGGCTTAATGGATAGCTGATACACGTAGAAACGATCCAATGTGTACAGGCAAAGTGTAGAGATTGGCACAAACTAACATGTTAATTTGCTGTGGGTTTGTTCCTAATTAGAAAATAAAAACCAGACACTGTTGATTTGTTAGGATGGGGGGGTGGTGGGTTCGGAGGGTATTCCCTCTGGGATCAAATCGGCAAGCCTCACAAGGGCACGGAGACCCAGATGTCTTGTTAGAACAAGAGGTAACTTACCAGCTTTGAAGTAACTCCTTTAGATCACTTTCAGGTGATCTACTTTTGCATCTTGAAGAAGTGTTTCATCTCTGAGAATCACCAGATGACATGACAAGACTCAAAAAACAGAAAGGCTGAAAGGCCATTAATAAAAAAAAAAAAAAATCTATACCAGGAAGGTCACGGCACCCGACGGGAGCAAATGGCACCAGGAATGAAACCACTCTCTTGGCCAAAGACTGGAAAGAAAAGGATGTAACAGGGGAGTAATGGGAAAGCATATTGCAACCACAAAAGATCTCAGCCGAACTCCTCCTGGTGATTAAGAAGCCTGCTACAGAATTAAGGAGTGACTGCACAGGCGAATGAATAATTCATAACGTTTAACTGCAAGGTTTATGCACTGATAAAAATGAACATAAGGGGGAAGATAAGTTAGTTTCATACTTCTTGAAGTCAGATTTTATGCAGGATAGCAAAATGAGTTTGGGTTTTTTTTTTTGGGGGGGGGAGACGTTTCAACAGCCACCACCCTGTACTCCTCTCCTCTCCTGCCCACCCCCACAGAGCCTGGTTTGCTGGTCCATCCCAGATGACTAGTGATTAGTTTTCATTTCTTTGAGGTTCTCACTTAAACTGCAAGGCACAAGCCAACAGTTTGGCTTACACTTCTATTGTCCACAGCTGAAGAAACAATTGTTTAAGCTTCTTATTCTTGATAACAATCTTACTAGACCTGATGATGGCTCCCAGTGGAGGAAAATAGTTAACAAAGTCTCTCCTGTGTTCAACCAGGGCAGAAAGCAAAGCGGCCCCTGTCCCAATTGTATTCATTGTGAAATCTTTCCTACCCAGCCTGAAGAATAGAGAACAGAAGTAAGCATTAGTTTTGTTTTTCCCAACTCTCTTCTAGTTATTCTCAAAAAAAAAAAAAATCCATGAACATAAGATGTGAGGTCAGTTCTGTAGCCATTACATATAAAAGGAAAAAGAATGTATTCAATCAAACATAAAACCTTCCTTAATGAAGGAAAGGAAAAACAGGGCCACCAAATCCTTCACACCTCAGGTTGGAACCAAGAATGTGTCCTTTGTTAGCCTAGATTAATTCAAAATAGAAATGTCCTGTAGAATTGGCTTGAGTGAAAATGATCCCATGGTGGGGGGTGGGGGGGAAATGAAGAGGAAAAATTACTACTTTCCTTTCAATAGATGATAGGTTGGACTCCCTAGGGATCCATTTGCCAGATAAACACACTAAATTGGAAGATGCAGCCTGCAGGTGGGACCTACCTGTCACTTCAGAATTAGCACCTCCAGCTTCAGGCTTTGCACATGACATTCTGAAATGCCACACTTTCTCCTGCTAGAAATTACAGTACTCTCTTCCTAACAGAATGGCTTTATTTCTTTGGAAACTATACAAGGTAAGAGAGACACGCTCAAAAGGCAGGTTAGAAATTTTCTGTTTCAGCAAGAACAGGCCCACACTGCCTGACAAAAGTACTAGGAGAAACAGGGGCAGAGACTCTTACACTGTTTACAATGTTTGCTGGGGCTCTAATACGCACAGACCAAACAACAGTCACATACAATTAAAAAAACGCCTGGTCACCAGATTATTTTCATTTGCTCTGGGCAGGAGCAGCAGAGTTGACAGAGCCCTAGCTGCCACAGTGGCACCATGGGCTGTCAACATGGTAGCACGTCACCAGAGCGCACAGGGAACAGTCCCCACATGAGTAACAAGTTGCTCCTGACTAATGAGGCCTGAAGCTTCATGTGGGAACTTACATTAAAAATATGTTTAGTTGCTCCAAAGCGATCTCCTTTATAGCCCTGCTCGTACTTTTGTCTGTGTTGCTAGGTATTTTCTTGAGTGAGAGAGAAAGAGTGGAGCTACAGGCAGACTGTGGAGAATTACGGCTGGTAAGAATTCTCTAGAAGTTTGGTTACACTTGTGGAAGGCTTTCCATGTAAGGATGCAGGAGCACCTGTGAGGCCCTAACTCGGGTGCCTGGGAATGAAGGAGGGCTTGAAATGAATTCTTGTTGACCTGCAGCAACTTCCCCTATTGGGGAATAACTCTGGAGAATGACGATCTGTTTCTATTGTGATGGCTGCTCTCATCACAAGAGGATGAGTTCCTAGAGGGAGAGAGTCACCGGGCACATGTGATGCTGTTTCATTGTACTGCTCACCTTTCCTTTTCTGCAAGTTCCCAGATCAATACAATTATGATCTGACACATCCTACAGCTCAAATTAGTTGGACAGCAGTAGCCAGACCACCTGTTTCATTCCTGACAACAGACTCAGGCCTTTTTCACTGTCTTCCTGAAAGAACTCTGAAGTCACTTGAGGAAAACTCAGTCATACAGACAGCAGGAGAAGCTGCGGTCCTAAGGCAGGTTGAGAGCCATCCCTTCCCCGAAGCCAGAACCCAAGAGTCATGGGAAACCTACAGGCACATCCAAGATGGTGGCCTGCAGTGCTCCATCTGACTTCTCTTTGTGAAATACTGCTATGAAGGAGACCAGGTCCACAACCACCCTTAGTGTTGCCGGTGGCACTGAGGTAAAACTTGAGCCCAAAGAATAAACTCTTAATGTCTGAGGCAACCAAATGAGAGAAAAAAGAACTTAACAGTACAATAAAGAACTCCTAAAAGAGCCTAACTCCCTGTGGGAATAAATGAATAGCACAGGTCACTGAGATTTAGAGTGGCTGGGGACCACTCTAAAATAAGGAAGCGTTCAGGACCAGTCTGGGCTACAGAACAAGAGCTGGTCTCAAAAGAAAAAAAATAAATGAAATAAAAGAAAATGTCTGTGTCCCCAAGGAGACCTTGACACGTTTTATAGGAAGGACAGGGGTTTCTAGAGCAAAAATGTGGAGATTGGTACGTGGCCTGTCGATGGCCCAGTAAGTAGCTCTCAAAGGCTGAGACCAATGGGGAGTCCAGCCACGAAATAGGATGGCATGTTTATCCAACAGCCTGCAGCAAGACTGATTCATTGATGAACACGGGTCTCGCTCGGTGCTGTAGGTCTCTAATTCCAACACTCTGGGAGGTTGAGGCAGGAGGAACACAAGGTCAAATACAGCCTGGGCAATTTAGTGACTTCATAAGACCCTATCTCAAAACCCCAACAAGAAATGGGCCTGGGGTAGAGGACAGTTATGCAGGCCCTGGGCTCGCTCCCCAGTACCACTACCAAAAATAAGCAAATAAATAAGATGATAGGCATCAGTGACAACAGCATATGTGAAGTCAACCGGAGGTTCTGCACAAAGCAGGGACTGGCTCTTTTAAGTGCCAACGGGATCTTCAAAAACGTTCCATGAGAAGCTAGTAAATTTTAAAGACATTTCTATTGATTTCAAAAATGACAGGATCACATCAGCTGATAAAATACTTTATAGTTAAGCAAGATGCAGGTGAATGGTCTATAGTTTAAGTCTAGTTCTGGCAATTTTAAAAAAAACAGAGCAGGAAGTAAGTCTTTCCTGTAGGAGTTCCAGTGTGTGTGTGTTGGGGTGGGGGTGGGGGGGACATGGATAGAGCAGACTCTCCAAGTAGAAATGAGAATGGAAACTCAGAGGTGTGACCCATGTCTGCCCCCTAGGCAGTTCTTCTGACTTGGGGTGGTAAACACTCTAGATTTTGTGAATAGCATCAAGAGGTCATATCCAAGAGATTTCTGGAGGATTTAAGGGAAGCTGCATGTAGTATATCAAAGGAGAAATGATCCTTCCAACAAATGCCTTACAAGCAGCAAGATTTTGCCCAGGCTCAGCCTTCAACTCATTTTATTTATACATGACACTGAAGTCTCACTTTTTAAACAGTAAATCTCACTAGGAGTCAGAAGATAAGCCCTAATGAAGATATAAAAACTAGACTGCCCACAGCAGTTGCCCTGACCAGGAACTTTCTGGGTATCTGCAAGCGGTGATGGGAAATCACCATACCAGAAAGTGAGGTCATCACTTAATTCATCAGCACTGAATAACACTACTGGAAGAACAGTTGAACAGCTGGCAAAAGGAAATGTCAGACTTAAAGGAGGTTTGCGAATAATAATAAAAACTTACCTTCTAAGGGCTGAGATATTTTACCCCCTTTTTTTTCAGAGAAAAGTATCTCAAGCGCATTTCACATACTCAAGAAATAAACTATGGAGTAAATGATATCTTTCCTGACAGCAAGAAGAAAACACAGGATTGGGAACATGTCACTGCCTGATTATGCAAACTACCTGTCACCCTGAAACAGCATGGGGAAAGTCTGTGTGTGTGTGAGTACGGGTGTTTTCCTGGGACACTGATGGGACTTCAGATGGAAAGAGGTCCCTGTCTTGGCTGAGTGGCTGGGCACCCTGATGTCCGGGCAGGCCCTGGCTCCTACTCCCCTCCCATGGCTGGCTGTCACTGCTCCCCTTCTACTCTCACCCCACCCTCGTGGACTCTCCCCATCTTCTGGCTGCTTGTCTTCTCATTCTCATTTCTGCCCTTGTTCCTTCACACCTGGGACATGCTAAGTACCATCTGAGGTTTTCAGCACTCGGGGGGCTGAGGCAGGAGGACTACAGGGAGTCTGAGGCTGGCCTGGGATCCACAGTGAGTCCAGGAAGAGTGTGGACTACAGAACAAGAACCTATCTCAAAAAAAAATTCTAATCACTTTCGTAAAAATGATTGCAAACATCATCTGTTCCGCAGGCTCCTCATGCATTCTTGTGAATTTCAGTATTTACTGCAACTTTCATTTCTGCTCATTACTTGGGCTCTTATCTAGTTACCTTTAGAAATTTGGAAATTCCAAATTCTGGAAATTTGGGGATACCAGATGTCTGATTTCTGGGGACCTTTTGGTGGAGTAACTTTTTTATAGACTTTTTAATAGGCCTGATACGGATGTTAAACTGCCACGAACACGAACACATACATACTCTCTCTTTGGAATCTCCACACCACTTTCAGAATCTTAAGGCCTTGACCGTTTTCCCATCTCCATTAGCATCTGAAATATTTGCAGTCCCAATCTGAGTGGGATTTGCAAGAAATATTTAGAGCTTGCTCAGCACGACACTTCCCACCATGTCCTAAAAATGGGAAGCTGGTACATGAGCCATGGGGAAGATGCTACTGCTTCTCCTTTATCGGTGATGGTGGCTGTGTGCAAAGCGGAAAGGAGGAGCTGCGGGAGGCACGTGCACCCCACATGCAGGAGAAGGAGCCGGGCCTGGGTGGGACAGCCCAGGACACAGTGGCAAGCGCTGAGCACTGGGACAGTGCCCCTCCGCAGGTGACAGCTGTGGGTCAGAAAGCAGCTCCCCCACAGCACCGCAGATGGAGGCCTTACAGTACCCAGACACAAGGCTTCATGTCCCACCTGCCATGCAGGCTGCTGTATAGTTTTGGGTGGAGGATGAGGGAAAATTTAGTTAGGATTTTTAAATTACCAAAAACTGTGTAGGGGGGAAGGAAATATTCCCAGGAAGAGCTAGAAGATCTCATAGGATACCAAAGACACTGAAATGTAAATACACATACAGAAAGCACACACACAAATGCTCACGCTCTACGGGCTGCAACAGAAACATTAGAACATAACACAGAAGTCTGCGTTGCATCATTAAAGCCCCTCATCTCCCATCTCCCTGCCAACGTGAGCATCCCCCCCGGCCCCGACCAGTCTTGACGGCTGCCTTACCTCTCTGCGATCACCAGTGGGGACGCGTGAAGGCCGCTCTCCTTCCCCCAGGGGCTCGATCACCGTCACCTGGGCAAACTCATCCACCGACTCTTGGAACTCAGGCAAGGACCTTCGTCCGTACCGCTTCCCACCTCTGACATATTTGGGCTGAGCTTCCAGAGAGCAGTCTGGACAAGGAGACAAGAGTCGAGGCCACATTACAGGAGAATCTCAGTGCTGAGCTGCCAGACACGGCCTCTTATATCAGCCCCAAAATAACCCACCACGGTTTGCCAGCTGTGGTGGCTGTGGGTGTGTATGAGCTGCCGGGTCAGAGGCAGAGCGCAACTTCTAATTCTGATTTATGGCGCCCTGCATGAGACAGGAGAGATGCGACGATGGCAGCAAGCGATCTGACTCAGAAGCACCGAAGTCAGGTTGGAAAAGGCAAGAGAGAGACCACATTTCATCTCCCGCTTTTCAAGTGGGTGCTCTGCAGAATGGGGGTGCAGAACAGAAAAGGGAGAAGAAAAAAAGCCTAACACCTTAGCAGGAGTCTCCAACACCTGGGCCACGGAAGGGCACCAGTCAGCGGCTTCTTAGGAACCAGGATGCACAGCAGAAGGTGCGCGAAGCTTCATCTGTACTTACAGCCGCTCCCCATCCCTCTCTGACCACGTGAGCCCCGCCTCTGTCTGATCAGCAGCTGCACCAGATTTTCACGAGAGTGCGAAAGCTGCTGTGAGCTGCGTACGGGAGGGATCTGACCTGGGGTCGCGGGGATGAAGAAGACGCCATCCCTCTCAATGGAAAAAACTGTCTTCCATGAAACAGGTCCCTGGTACCAAAAAAGAATGGAGACTGCCAGCTCACAGGGAGTCTTAGAAAACGGTAATAAGGGGGAGCCTCGTATCAGCACTGCAGTCAGTATCTACCCCAGTTCATCCTAGGTGCATTCCTTACCTCAGCAGTTCCACGCTTTCCCACCTACTTTCTCAGGATGACATAATGGAGAAACTGACCCAGTACAATGACAGCTAGTGGCCTCTATGAAACCTGGCCTCAAGATCTCCTTATAAAAGTAAAAGCCAGGGCATAAAACAGCAAATGCAAAATTACAGTTAAAAAAACACAATACATTATGGTTTTCCTCTTCATGAGTTTCACTCTTGAACGAAATTTAGCAATGCACCGAAGTCACCTCTGTGACACAGCAGACTTCACCTTTGGCATTCACCACCACCACACCCACCGTCACCATCACCAGCACGATCACAACTATGAACTAAAGCAGCGAAATATATAAATACTTCACTCCGTTCAAGTATCTCCTTAAAGGCTTCTTAAGCACCTTGCATGGCACTGGGAGACTAAAACAGTCCATTAAAATACAAAACCTGGCAGTACTTTGATTTTTGTTGTCTTATTGTCTACAGGACTTACTGTTTCTCTGGAGAATATAATGTGAGTTCTGTTTGAACGTGACAATCTTCACAAGATGTCTCAGAATTCAAATATGAAGACTTTTATTTAATTGTTTTTGTGGGACTGGCCCAGGGACTTAACACTGAGCTATATATATATATCCAGCATGTTATTTGCTTTTTATTGTGAGACACGGTTTCACTAAGTCACTAAATTGCCCAGACAGGGCTTGAACTTGTGATCTTCCTGCCTCAGCTTCTCAGAGTGCTGGGTAACAGGCCAGTCCTACCAGACCCTACTCATGTAGATTTCTAGATGAGGTATGTACCCATATCATCAAAATGAAGGTGGCTGGTTGGATAAAGGCTGAAGGAATAAAGCCTTTGCTTTACCACCGCTGGACCACAGGAGATGACTCTTCCTTTACAGTCCCCGAGGAGGGGCCCAGGGGAGCAGTGGTGACAATGCTTGACTAACCACCTCCCCCCACGCCCTTCCTCTAAGACAAGCTCAGATTTCACAATGACACTCACACATGTGGCCAAAAGCATTCTGAACATGCTCAGCAGAGCTCAGAGTGAAGTATTTATGACAGCTATATGATCTATAGTGATATTTATATCCTGCTCTGAAAAGTCCCAGCCAAGTCATTTTATTAGGCGGAGCGATTCTCTTACAGGAAGTGCTTAAGCATACAAAATTTATATTGAAAATTGCATGCATATTTCAAGGTACCTTTTATCAGAAGAGAGTGAGCCAGCTTGTGGGTATTCAGGAGCGGCAAGGACACCCGAGCTATGTGTTGGCAGCTGACACCCACAGATGCTAGTCAGATAAGAGGCAATGCAGAACCATCCTTAATGTATTAGATACGCTTAAATGTTAGTGGCAAACGACAAGGTGACACTGTTAGCAACTATGAGGGCTTAGAAGAGACTAAAAGGAAAACTCACAAATTCAGAAAACCGAACAAGAAAAGTAGAACAGTCAAGTTGTGAAAAAGAACTGTTGAAAGGAGCTTTTACATCATGATGCACTTTATTTTCAGATTTTAAAAAAAAGGCAGAGGCTGGGTAGGAAGAAGCAACTGTCTCTGAGACGCCACTGTGATCTAGTCCTAACTTCACCAGTGGATAAGATGGTGCCCTAGGTACTTACTATTGAATGCCCCAAGAAACTGTGGGGAGTAGGTGTGGATTCTAAGGAACTCCTCCTCTAGCCCATTAAACGTGACAGACTCTGAACTATCAGGGGTCCTCAGGACCTTTCACTTACCTATCTTGTTAGTTTTGGATTACCAGGAACTTACAAATTTTTAACTCTTTCTTTTCCTTTGGTGGTGGTGGTGGTATTGGTGATTGAACACAGGGCCTTGGCTCTGAGCTACATCCCAGCCCATTTTTACTGTTTGTTAGAGATGAGATCTTACTCAGTTGCTAAATTGTCCAAGCTGGGCTCAAACTTCCAATTCTCCTGCCTCTGCCTCCCAGAACTAGGATTACAAGGCTGCATCACCGGATCTGGTTTATTTTATTATAGTAACCAACTGTGAGCAAACTTTAAGCTAACAGTATCTACATGACGTCAATTTTTGGAGAGACCTGTTAAAGTATGTCATCTCTTTGCATAAAAATATTAACACAGAAGAAAAAAATGGACTGAGCTTTCCTCATTGCTGACTTTCCTAAGCCATCCATGTGACTAATAAAGAATCTGGCTCACACACCATTAAAGAGAGATTCCTTTAGAATTACATACACACCGTCACCTTACCATCCTACTGATGGCGTCAGCTTCACTGAATTTTACATAAGAGGGGAAGAGAGACTAAGAATAGGGTGGGCCCCAGAGATGGCCCCAGTGGGTGGCCATGTCGAGAGTGCAACTCTCCAGGTGGATCTCAATCAGAGCTTCAGATGTCTACAGCAACAGTCCTACAACTGGGACACCACTGTGGGGACTCGGAGACACTGTCACACACTCAAGCTGAAGAAGCCAGTGGTGCAAATCAACAACCCCAGCGCTGTGGGAAGCTGAGGCAGGAGGACTGCAAGTTCAAGTCCAGTCTGGGCAACTCAGCAAGACCCCGTCTTAAAATTTTAGATAAAAATGGGCAGGGAGAAGACGATGCCATTGGAAAAGAGGAGAGGGAGGAGTCTATTTACTTTACGAATGAATTCAGATGTAATTTCTTTTCATTACTTCATTCTGGAGCAATGTTACCTTGGACAGATAATACGGGGTCACCTGGTTCCTATAAAATCATTTCCGTTATGCAGCTTCCTCTAAAACACGGGTAACTGCTCCAATTGTGAGGTCTAGAGAGAGATGTGAATGGCCAGCAAAACAAAGGATAGCGGCCTGCCCTGCCTCAGCAGCCTTATTCCCTCAAAGGATAATCCCGATTCTGGCTGGAAAGTCCAGCTCCTGAGTCACTTTCTCTGCTATTCCATCTTCTACATTTCCTATTTGGTATCACTACATACAGCTAAAAACAGGCTTTGAAGGCAAGCGCACAGCCCTGTCTGCCTGCAGGAGCCTCACACGCCCCAGGAGAGCTCATTAGAAGATGCACCAGTCACATGAAGGGGGCTGTGAGGCGGTCCTACCTGACCCTGTTTAAATGGTCTGGAGTTTATTCCATAAACTGAACACTTACTCATGAGTAAGGGCCAACAGAGACATCTTGACCCAATACCTGAAGATGCTGGAGTAGTGGAGGAGAAGCTGGGTCTCTACTGAGCAGATGGGGAGAGGGGGAGCTAGCCAGACAGCACCAATCTTAAAAGACAGAACCGAAATCAAAACTATTCCTTTTGATGAAAGAGATTAAACCAACCCTTAATGCCCATTCTGTACATCTGTCCCAGGAAGAGAAGCCCCAGAGTTTCCCTGCGGATCAGGGAGAACCCTCACATGCCTTGTGACCAGGAGGTCCTGCATTTATAATAAATGTGAATATAATGGCAGGGAGAAGTATTGTCACAGTGGACCCAAACGCCCCACACCTCCTTCCTCCCAGAACTCTTCCTAGCGTTACTATGGACAGCAGAAACAACAGTGCACACCCTAAACTAAACCTCGCACAGCGTACTTTCCCTGCCTCTTAAAACCAACTGCAGGCCCTACCTGACTCCAACGACCCCTTGTCGCTCGGCTCTCCTAACCCACTGGGTGGGTTGCTAAGGACAGAACAATAGGCCCCCAAAGGGAGCTGAAACGGTTCCCCCAAGGCCTCAATCGCACGTGTGCAACCAAATGCTTTCTCCACACTAACACAAGCTCTGGACCCACGACAGAGCGGCACTTAGGTGTGCGTACGGACACACACACATACTGTGAGAAGAAATTAAAGCAGATGCTCACAGGTGCCATTTCGTGTCATGCAAATCCTTTCACCCATATTTATGGGGCATCTACCAAGAGCAAGGCATTATGCTGACCTGCTTATCCCAAGGGATAAAAGGGATAGATTTTTATCATGTTTCAATCTAACTTCTCTGATCCTAAAACATAAACTGGGACTATCTCCAAGGATAAAGAAGAGGCCGGGCCTCGGGTTCCGGCATTCTTATATAAGTAGGTCCGGCCCACCCATCTGGGAGTCACTCCCAGTGTCCTCCTCCCCTTCAAAGATCCTCCGCAGAGAAGAACCATCAGGTGAGGCCCCTGCACGCTGGGTTTCTGCTGAGCTCACAGGACTCCTGAAATCTATCCGAGATAGCGAAACGTGTGCTGCCTCGGGACACCACCTCCAAGCAGCAATCTTGGGAAAAGGCGATGGCACAGCAGATGTGCAAGGCCCGCCCCCATGCACGTCCCTAACTCTCACCTGTCCTCAGCGCATCATTACATAGGGATTCAGAGTACAGACCCACGCCTGGTTCTAAATATAAGCAAAGAGAAAGAATCCAAGGTGAATCCCAGCCAAGACGGAGAGATGAGGACGCACAGTGGCAGAGACGGACACAGAGAGATGAAATTGGAGAGAGACACAGAGACCTAGAGAGAGACTGAAAGACTGAGAGAGAGAGAGAGAGAGAGAGAGAGAGCGCAGGGGACAGAGGCGTGAGCAGGGTAGGGACCTGGAGGCTCAGGAGGCACGAGGGAGGGGGGGCAAGAAAAACAGGTTGGGGGGGAACCAAGAGGTAGGGAGGAGTGGAGTGGGGAGCAAGACGAGAGAAGGGTAAGATGAGATGGAGTGGTGGAAAAAACGAGAGAGAGGCACATCCCAACAGGAGGGGGAAGAGAGGCCTTAGGCCGTGGAGGCCGTGGAGGCCGTGACACACTCTGCCACTCCTGCTTAGTCATTTTTGCTAAAAGCTCTAGTCTGGTGGGTTATCTATCCCTGCCCCCACAAACTGTAATACTTTCCAGGGAGGTGGGGCTGTGTGGAAAGTCTGGCTTTTGACTTGTGTGGATCTGAATACTCAATTTGTGTACGGTTAGGAGCCCTTCCCCTCCCAGAGGCTGAGACTCCTCATCCAGAAGAAGGAAGTACAGGAGGTGACAAGGCTGCCACCCACGTGGGAGACCCTGTCCTCACAGCTTCCGTCTTAGTCTGACTCCGAGCCAGACTCCAGCGGAGTTGGTGATGGCTCAAAGCCACCAGGCTGGAGAAACGTGCCTGGCATGGGACACCTGGGGGTGGTGCAAAGTCGGGAACGGTATCACAGCTTTCAGTTGACAGCAGATTCCCCAACCTCATTCCTGGTAACAGGTAAGATTAGTGGCAAACGGATAATGACTTTATCCAGTTCGTCAATCGCAGAAACCAGAGCTGCCTTGATCTTGATCTCCTGCTCGTCCTAATTTTCTTTTCCTTGATGGTCTCCTTTCCCCTCCCCACTAGGCTGGTGTGACAGGGACGTGTCCATTCTCTATGACATCCTTGCAGAAAACGGTCATCTTTGCAAACCCTCGTATGCATCACTGAAGTTGAAGTAAAACAGATATAACTCCCATGTGAAGTGTCCCATAGACAGCAGTGTCATTGCCTTACTTAAATAATGCATTCCCTGCATGTGCACATGTATTACTACTGCTCTGCAGTCCAGGCTGGTGCTGAACTCAAACTCAAAGCAGTCCTCCTGCCTCAGCCTCCTAAGTGCTGAGATTACAGGCATGTGCCACCACACCCAGCTTTCTATGGTGCTGGGGAATTGAACTCAGGACTTTGAGTTGGCTAAGGAAGCGCTTTAACTTGAGCTATCCCTCCAGCCCTTCTTTGGCAATTTTAATACTAATAGTTGCTTTATCTTTAATTATACAGGTACAACACACCTCCAAATCTTTTTCGCTTGATACATATATACAGCTGTTCACCCACAATTTGAAATGATTATCCTTATTTGCACAGCTTTGTGCATATAAAACCAACATGGTATTGATTAGGCAAAAGTATTACAGTTCTTTGTAACTCCTGTCCTGTGCACAAAGGTTCTGTTATTTCCATGAGCACCAGCAGGCATGAGTCTTTCCCATCTTAAACATTATCTTGTGTGTGTGTGTGTCCCTGGAGATGAAACCTAGGGCTTTCCCGCTGAGCTACATCCCCAGCTCAGTTTTTATTTTGAGACAGGATCTGGCTAAGTCACCGAGTTGACCAGACTGGGCTCCAACCTCGATCCACCGGCCTCAGCCTCCAGCGTGCAGGCATTTCTGGCTGGCACCACGGGGCCTGGCTTAAACATGCTTTTCCCCTTGCCCCACCATGGTAATTCTCTGCTTTAATTTAACTTGCCGATTCCCCAGTTTTCACGTGCATGTCATTTTATGTACTCCCCAAATGCCCTCACCTCACATAGGGTAATTTTCTTTTTTAAAAAAACAGACTCTTAACATGTAATTTTGTTGTTGCGGTGGCTGTTGTTTGTGGTCATTGTGGTCTGTTTTGATCTTAACTTGTGGAGAAAACTTCTGGTCCTCACTATTAGCATCTTGTTGGCCAACAGGCACCAAGAGGTTAGCCAAAGACAGGACAGAAAACAAGCCTCTTGGGTAATGTGTGTATAAGACCTCCCGGACAAGGACCTTAGGCAGACATCAGACCCTGGCCCAAAGGCTCTGGATGTAGCCGCCAACACACAGGTGCAGTCGCTGCAGCCGGAGTCTGCCCTGATGGTGCACACAGAGCCTACGTTATCCTGTGCTGCCAAGCATGAACAAGTATCAGGTTCTTGTGTTTTGGCTCCTTCAACATACAAGAAAAAAATAACTACAATTTGAGTAGTTGTCTTGGAACTCGGGAGGTCTGTTACAAAAAAATGAAAAATCACCTGCACTACAACAACACCTTGGCCTTTTCTTCATAACGAGTTAGGTTTCCCAAACCTGATTTTTTCCCTTATCCCATCGCCCAAGAAACACAAGAAAGACATTTTCAATGGACCACATACAGGAAAGCCAGGACTTCCTGCTCACATCTACACAAAACAGAAATCTAAGGCAAGATGCCTCAGGCAGGAGCAAGATCTCTGGAGTCAAATCCAACCGGCGTGTCACACCATGTAGCTTGGAACATGCACCAGTGGCATTCCACTACAAGAACCCAACCACCCAGAGCCGTCACCAAATGGGTAAAAAGCTCATAATGAAGTTCTCTTGACCCTTTTATGTGTCCCTCTCTTATTTGAGAAAAAAATTTAAATTAAACTGTACATGCAGATATGAGGGAGTTATACCAAGGACAATATTAATCGGTATGGAATTTAAAAAGGACTCCCTCCATTCCCAATCCACTTTCCTGTCCTTATCTGAATTTCAGTATTCCTCATTATGTTACTGTTAATATTACTGCCTGTTAAGGGAAAATATCTGAGGGTCCTAGAATCATAAATATCATCAGAGTTACGACAGTGCTGGAAACAATTTCGTCTGTCCTCCCTCATTTAAAAAACCACAGAAACAATACTTCAAAAATGTCATAAATGGCAGAGCCCAAGACGCTGGGGAAAATGACTTAATTTCATCTCCTCTCCAATCCTCTTGGAGCTTGGCTTTTGTGTTATTTATACACA
Organism: Ctenodactylus gundi; assembly: GCA_004027205.1. Taxonomy (NCBI): domain Eukaryota; kingdom Metazoa; phylum Chordata; class Mammalia; order Rodentia; family Ctenodactylidae; genus Ctenodactylus; species Ctenodactylus gundi. The sequence goes on from PVKB01000428.1 coordinate 676,401, forward strand.
ACTGCCTTTTATTAGGAGAATATGGAGGCATGAAATATAGCAGACGTTTATCCTTTGGAAGAAGAACTGAGGGTGTCCATTTATGTCAGGAAAAATCTTAAACAGAGCACAAAGCTAGCTTACTTGTCAGAGATTCAGATAATGTTTCAATATTAGGAGACAACACAACTGAGTCTTAGAAGAAGATTCTAAGTATCTTTCAACACAACTATTTTTAGATGAAAGACCTCAGAGGTGTAAGGACTAGGGGACAGGGTCAGTACTTCCTAATTCCTTGCTTAGGGTCTTCCCATTATATTAGGCTGACTTTTTTAGACCTCAACTGGATACGTTACCTGGTATTTTAATTTATAAAAATCTTAGGTGTTATAAACATATCAATTCAAGCTGGGTATGGGAGTATAGCCTGAGAGATGGAAGCAGGAGAATTGCAAGTTCAAGCCCAGCCTGGGCAACTTATGAGAATTTGTCTCACAATAAAAATGATCCTCTCAGTTCCTAAGGCTTTGTATTGGGACCCTCTAATTTTTTCAGTCCCTGGACATAATGTAAGGTGAATTTTTTTCTCTCCAAATCTATCAGGATCACTGATTTCAAAAGGCAAGGTAAAAACACCCGAGAGCTGGCCCCTTCACAGTAAAAGATGAGTTACAGACACCTGTGTCCCTCTACCAATGGGGCAGGAGTAGCTGGCTTTTACTTCTCCTAGCTGCTGCTGGTTACCTGGCAGCCTTTTTGGGCCAGGCGGCACTGACTGAGGACCAGCTCATCCATCTGACGTCAAAATCCTCAAACCAAACCCTCCACATGCAATGACAAGCGTGCTAGCATCCGCTCACCATCGTGTGTGAGACTCCAACTTAGGCCTCCGCCTCTCCACAGACAGCAATCTGCTTTGATAACAGGGCAGAATCCTCTCTATCCCTGATATGACGAGGACCATGACTTCAGGGATTGTTAATTTCACAATGAGAGAGGGAGAGGGTAGCTCAGCAGGCCCTGGCAGTTTGTGCTCAAGTCCTGCCCCTGTATGCCGTGTCTCTGCCCACCCCAACCAGGCAGGATGCGGGTGGGTGTCACATTTAGAACAGCAGAGAATGTCTGAGTGGAAAGAATTGCTAGATACCCATGAACAACTGGAGAGGCCGGGAGCGATGAGGCAAGGACAAACAGAGCAGAGACGCAACAGAGCTGGGAGCGTGGGAGGAAGCGCTGACTCACGCCTCCTTCCTAGGAGATAAAACACTCTTAAGGCATAGGCTCCATTCTAGGGTTTATCCCGCCAGGACAAATGTCACGGAAGTCTTTTGAGTGGCAGCTAAAATGCTACCAATGAATACCTTGCCACTGCATTCCCCAATTTGGGGCAGTTCTGTTACTTGCTGCAGAGGACAAGGCACACAGCAACCTATTAAAAACTCCTCCTGTGTGCTCCAGGAAAGACACGGCCGTGGCCTGCACAGTGGTGAGGACCTCACGTAACCACGGAGCCACCATCTGGAGCTCTGCTTAGCAGCTTCACTTCCTGGCTGTCACTGGTCTCAAAGAGCCACTGTCTCGCTCACCCTATTGTTGGCGTTCCAGCACTCTAGAAAGGTACCCCTACATCTGTGGGCATCAGGAAACTGTACTGTGTATGTTACTGAGGATCAAGTTTTACACTGAGCTACATCCTCAGCCCATTTTCATTACTATTTTGAGAAGACATGATCTCATTAAGATACTAAGTTGCTTAGGCTGGGCTTGAACTTGCAGTCCTCCTGCCTCAGGCTCCCAGAATGCTAGGATTACCACTGTACCTTTACTATGACAACTTTCTGGCAGATGACAGGGAAGGTTCTGAAGACAGGACAGGAAGGATCATGTGGATAGTGGCAGCACTGCCCATTCCAAACCCACATGAAACCACATGGCCAGCACACCGAAGAGTATTGAGTTGATGTTTTTATTACCTACACATACGCTAGCCAAAATGCACCTTAGTGGCAATGCCACCATCACTCTATCCAGGGTTCCTGGAGATCTTATCAAGAACACAGACAACATTTAAAAAACAAAAATATAAACAGAATGTGAAATCCCATAAGGTAACTAAGGTTTATGTCCCCAGTAGTGGACACCTGAAGAAATTCTACTATTCATATAGATATAACCTCAGGATGGATGCAATAACTTGCCTCGCAGGCTCTCTGGGGGCTTCCTGCGAGGTCTGACAAGTCTCAGGGTAGAACGACCTTCCCGGAGCGTCACCCTGAACCCAGCAAGGAGACACGGGCTATGTCCAAAGCACTGCTGGAGGTACAGTTCAGACACAAGACAAAAATGTGCAACGTTTCAGAAGGGACAATAAGGAAACAGATTACCACAAGGATAAGCAGGACGTCACGTCTGTGTGTCACCTACATAGGTCACTAGGAATGATTCGTGATAGCTGTAATATGTTAATGACTTCCCCTCCACCTCAAACAGGGCTGTATTTCTGATGTTCTCCTTACAAAGTCAGGCTTACTGAGGCTTACATTATGTCAATAAATGTCACCCTCTTAGTTTAAGAATTATGGGCTAGAAAGTCTCCAACCCCATTGTTACAGTCCCAACCAACACATCAAAGCTTCATCACCTCCTAGATTCCCTCATGCCCTCTGACAGTCCAGGACAACCCCTGATCTAATAAACTAGACTGTGCTTTAATATGAATCTCCATACTGTTTAGATTTCCGTTTGAACATTTAAGATATACACACCCCAATATCAGATTTGGAAACCCTAAAATTAGGATACGACCAGTGGCATTTACAATACCTTTGGCAACACTTTTTTTTTCAGAGATACGTGAAATAACAATGTGTCTTACTGTGTATGGTGTTTTTAAAAATCAAAGAAATACAATATTAAGTGTGTGTCACATCAGATATGCACCACGTGCTAGCATTCTTCTAAGTGTTGGAAACACAAAATGTGTGGGGTGGTTCCCAAGGAGCCACCAATGGATGGGGGGAGAGGCAGGTGAGTAATCATAATATCACGTGGTAATGTCTATAACAGAGGGACTAATGGGACTCAACAGGACTAAACAAAATGATCTCTAGTTTAGCCATGTTGCTTCTTCCAGGAAAAAATTTCCCCAACCACACACTTCCATGTACGCAGGCAATAAGGAAGGAGGCCGCTCCTCCCCAGCTTCACCGTGCCCTTTCTGACGAGTTCCTGCACCCCACCTGGCAGATCGCCTAGGAACAATCCAATTATTTTTTCCACGATATGGCAATGCAGTAGAGAAGTCTCATTTTAGCATTCAACAGCTGCAAGGCTTTTGTAATAATAATGAACGAGAAGTCACTGGAAATAACTGCTCATTCTGTGAAAGGCAGATGTCCCAAATCCCTCGCAGTCATGCCTCTCAGTCTCTGCATTTTTCCCTGGACCACTTTTAAAGAGCATTACAAATAGGAAGAGGCCGTGCCCTTACCTGGTTCTTCAAAGTGCTGTTCATTGGATAGGGTTCTAGACAAGATAAGTATTAGTGCTTCTTTAAATTGCTCAAAATGTACCTAAAAAAAAAAAAACCGGAAAATACATTTAAAGTCATTTCCTCAGTCCTAAGAAGGCAAAACCATCTATCAGGTTATCAGGTTCGAGAACCCTTTGGTCCCATCCTACAGCTTTGAGTGAATCCTCCCCTACCTCTGCCTGCATTTCTCTAAAGCACAGCAGGAATATGGAGCGGTCAGCTTTGCCACCCTGTGCACACACACACACAGTGTCGCATCAATAGCAATATTCACCCAGTTCCCAAAGAGAAAGGCTAGCTAGCAAAACCCTCCTTTGCAACTCAGGAAAAGATGTGCTTTGAACCCTTAGCTCCTTTTGTTTTCCTAAAAAAGATCAAGGGAGAAAAATGTCAGGTTAGATTTTAGGAGAAACTTCCCAACTAAAGTGATGCACTGTTGTGATGCCCCACACGGGAAGAAGGTCTTTTTTTTGAGGACGATTTAGGTATGGTCTTGCTTGGGGCAGCTATAGAATATTTATTTCCCCAGGCTCCTCGGAGTCTATAAACCAACAAAACTCAATAACAAGCACAAAGGATAAGAAAAAGCTTGTGAAGTAGTTCCATGAGCTCATAAAAATATAATTGCCTTGACTGACAGGGCAAAGGAACTGAGTTTTATTTAAGGGAATACTCAGCTGGAACTGAGTATTACTTTAAAGGTAAAATAGTTTTCTTGATGACCAAATATACTCTTCTACAAGTTCAATCCATGTGATTTTATCATGCAAGAGGAGAGAGATGGTCGGCCTGTCTGGTTTCTGCACTTGCTACGTAGTTAGGCTGGTCTCGCAAAGGTAATACTCCTGCCTCAATCTACCAAATGCTGATTACAGGTGTGCATCACCATGCTTAACTGAGAAATTATATTTCTTCTCACCATAATTATAGCCTAGCAGTATGGCACCTGAGTACACAGAACCCCACTGATACAGTTATGTGTAATGTGTACTGCTGTTCTGGGTATCTTCCGACATCTTTATAAGGCCCTTCCTAGAGGTTTAAACATAAGTAGCAAATTTAAAAACATTTCCAAATTAAATCTGGAAAAGCGGCAAACCCCACTAGTCTAGACAATTTGAACAAAGGGTGGGGAATGTCTGGTCCAAGGACTGCAGAAATCATGTGATCTGTCCTGGCCAAGGTAACCATCACATTAGGGGTGATTTAATTATACATCAATTCAATGTTTTAGCAAATATAGAGGCTAATTTTTAAGTTGATAATTTTGCATGGTCCATGAATGACATAATAAACATTCAAATGGCCCTTTGCAGAAAAAAAGTTCCCCACCCTGATTTAAACAACAGAGGAAAAAAAATGACAGAATGTCTTCACATCTGTGCTAATCAAAGCAGAAAAATTCATCTTGATCTATATACATCATAAAACTGTACCTGCTTACAATCTTCCATTCTCCCAATGAATATATGCTTTCTCTACCATATTATTTTCATTAATTAAAATTACTCCCCCAAATCACAGTCCTTTTACATTATGTGGATTTGACTTCTAAAAAAAAATTAAATTTGAGGTATACTCTTTAATTGTTTGATGTATGTATACAACTTGAAAAAAATCATCACAATCAAGCTAATTTAACATGTCTAAAACCTTATATACTCACCTTTCCTGTGTGAAATTTGTTTCCTGTGTATGTGTTAGGAACTTAGGACCTACCCTCTTAAGCAAATTTCAAGCTAGACTGGATGAAGTTTAAAAATTAACATGTACCAGGCCTGTAATCCCAGCACTCTGGAAGGCGAAGGCAGGAGGATTGAGAGTTCACGCTCAGCCTGGCAAACTACCAAGACCTTGTTTCAAAATCAAAAAATAAAAAGTGGGCTGAAGATGTAGCTCAGTGTAAAAGCCCTGGGTTCCATCTTCAGAACTAGAACAAATTAACATAACTGAAGAACACAGAAGAGAAGCCTGTCAAGGCAGGCAGGGCATCTGCTACAGCACAACCCATGAAATGGGCAAACAGTTGCAGAAGTGCAAGCTGTGCTAATTAGGGCTGCTGGCTGACAGTCACTTCCAAGCCTCTGAAGGGAGGAGTGTGTGGCTCCGTCTCTGAGGCAGGCTCCACCAGCTCCACTGCACAAGGCCAAGGCCACCTTTCTACTTGACAGCTCTTGTACAAGCACCACAGCCCCAGCAGCTCTCCCACTCAGGCACTTAAGTCCTATCCAAACCCTCCCTTCTCAGAGCAGGTAGCAGAAGGATGGGGCCCATCCAGGCCTGGCTGGCCTGGACCCACGTGGGTCCAGGTTCTAACTCTGGCTCTGCTGCTCCACTTCCTGCTGTGGATGAGCTAAGTTCCTAAACCTCTCTGGCATTAGTTGGCCCATCTGTAAAAATGCAGGTATCTAACAGACGATACATATGATCCATTCTACAAATAGTCACTGAGCAGCTGCTATGTGCCAGGCACTGTTCTAGGCCCTGTGATACTGCGGGGAATGCAGTGACAAAATGCCCTGTTGTCAAAGACCTCACACTCTCAGGAAGCATCTGCAAGGAGTACGAAGGGGCCTGTGCTAAGTCCTGTGCACACTCTTTTCAATACCACCTCCCTCAGCAGTGCTAGGGCAGTGGCAAATGTCTAGAACATCTCTGGACATCTTGGGCATCTCACAGAAGTAGTTAATATGACTAACAGGCAGAGAAATGAGGGCCACATTATGAGGAAAGGCAGACAGCCATGGATGGACTGGCTAGCCGAGTGAGAGGGTGAAGGTGGCTGCAGGGAGCGTTGGGGCCTGTCTCCCCCAGCATCTGTGGAACTTTCCAGGATCTGTGAGATTTGGGCTATCTGCTGTGTGCAGGAGCTCAACTTAAGGTATTCCTGAAGGGACATGGACAAAACCCAGGTCCCCTTCCTGCAATCACAAGCTCCCACTTCAACACGGAGCCACGTGCCTTGACAATTTCATGTCCTCTGGCCTTGATGCTCGCAAGTTCCTCCTCAGCCTTTTCAGTACTAAGTCAGGCACATCCAACCTGTGGCCCATGGGCTGCATACTATATCTCTTTACGTCACAATGAAAAGCACACTAAAATAAAGGTGTGTGACTTATACACATTAACTATGTTATATATTCTATATGTGGCTAAGACAATTTCTCCTCACTTGTCGCAGACCAGGGAAGCCAAATGGTCGGACACCCATGACTGGGTGACAACAGAGGCAATGAGAAAGAACCCTTCGAACTGGGTCCTGACTCAGTTCAACATAGCTAGTAGCAGCAGTCAAGGTCACTGAAGGGTCTACAGGCCTCAACTTCACTCTCTTGGACAAATGACAAAGACACTATGTGGAGTTAATTCTAATGAACTCTCAGGACCTTCTGTGAGGTCTACGTCTCCTGCTGGTAAGTTATAACAAGTACATGGCATCTGAGACAGTGTAAACTTCATGTACTTGGAGTTGTGTATCTCACAGCCCCAACTATCATGAGTCCAGCAAACAAGGAAATCGATCGTGGGGTGTAAAGTTGAGGCCAGTGTGGTGTAGCCTGTGTATCCAGACTACAAAAGACACCACCTATCTGTTTATTCCTTTCATGGGAAAACCACATGGCTAAAAACACACATGACATTTAAACTAAATTAACGGGGAGACTAGTCAAGTCTGAGATTTTTTTGTCATGTGTCAGCCCTGTCTAACGGAATCCACCTCATTTCCAAATGGACCATGGGGCCAGCTCAGGCCTCCTTACTTTTCCTCTCTCCGATTATTAAAAATTTCATCCTTCTGCTTCCCAACACAGAGCACATAAAAGACAGCAAATACAAGAAGAAACTGTTGGCACATGCGGACTGAGGAGAGCCATTAACCATCCGCTTTAAACAACAATAATATATCATATCTCCATGCTCAAAAAAGTTATTGAAAAATTCTTATTTTTCATATTTTGTGGAGATAAAAAGGGAGATGAGGGTGGGGGAAATAAAAATTATCAAGATGTGATACGTGTGTGTGCTCATTACTTTAGCTGAATCTATAATTATTTCAAATTAAACTAATAACAAGAATAAGTTGGGGGAGGGTAGAATCCTTATTTTTTAAAAGAAGAAAACCATGCAATCTATTTAAGTCTATGCACTTTGAAACCTAGCAGGCTAGGTCATTAGTGATGAGGAATCCATCCTGCTAGATGATGAATCCTGAGGGTATCACCCTTGCACTACAGAGAAAGTCATCAGGTCAAGAAGATTTTAAATGACTAGGGACAATCTAATTTGAAATGCTGATGGTCAGCTTTTTTTGCTTCTTCAGTCTGCTACTACACAGGATAAGAGTTCCAGCTATTAGAAAATGTTAATATCAAAAGAATGGGAGTTTTACTGAAGATTCACTCTTTCCTAGACTTTTAGTCATCTGAATTTCACATCATGTGGAACCGTCAAAGCAGACACCCCACCTGAAAACTGAAGGGGAAATGGCTCCACGAAGGCATTTGCCTTGCTCAAGGGCGCATGTCATGAAGGTGCTGGGGATAAAGCTAGTCTGTGTGGCAGAGGACTGTAACCTCAGCACTCTGGGCAGCTAGGAAACTTAGCGACTTAGGAAGAGACTGCGTCTCAAAACAGGAAACAGAAAAGGGCTGGGAATGCAGGCCAGCGCTAAGGCTTTGGGTTCCATACTCAGTACCAAAGATAAGTCATGTTGTTACCCAGAAAACAGGTCTTTTGACATGACTATTGAGGGCCCAGCATTGCTGCCTAACTCAGACCCACTTCCCTTCTGATCTGACCTCTCAGGGAAACTGCCCTTGTGCTACAGGCCAAACATGGGAGTTCACAAAAAGTCACCAGGTGTACAGCACACACCAGGCAGCAGCAGGGAACTTCCAGTCTCAAAAACACATGACCTCTGCCTCTGGGAAGTTCACCCACTATGTTTTAGTTTCTAGACAACAGAATACAATGCAGGAGACAAACTGTACCAGTAACCACAAGACAGAATCTGCTACATGCCTGGGGAAGAGACCCATACAGGCTGCCACGGGCCTCTTCAGCATGTCGTACGTGGCCAGAAGGAAGGGAGGGAGGGACGGTTTTATGAGGCCTGACTTCTCTAAGATAGTTAGAGAGTTAAAGATTCCCAAATGGACCATGATGTGATAAATCAGCCTCACTTCAGAAGAAAAAGCATCTACATAATTATTAACTAGAGGTTCCCAATTATGTCTCTAATGGACACTCCCTAGATATAACCGTTTTCATTCAAATAAAAAGAAAAATCTTCAAAATCTGTTTATCAGCAGCCGATCAGAACAAACGGAGCTGACTGATGTCTTACACTGATCTTGTTTCTTTCGCAGGCGTGGAGACTCTGCTCCCAGCCCTTGGACTGAAAAAGCAGTAAATGCCTATCTTTGATTGAAGCAGACAGTGCAGGCCACCATTGTTTTCCACCGATGCTTATGAATACCGATGCGGCAGGAAAAGCCCGTGGGGCAGAACCCAGGGCCAGACTGTGGACAACCGCAAGACCGGTGGTCTATGCTCAGAAGCCGGAATCTGTAAGGGCTCCCCTTCTCCTCCAAGGGAGATCTGCTATATATTAGGCTAAAATGTAGAAATCTTCACAAACACACAAGGCTTAATAATTAAATTTCACAAAGTACCATGCTTCAGGGCTCTGTGACCTGCGGGCATCCCCTCACATGAATAATAACTGTGCCCATGCATTATACAATCAACCCTGGATCATGAATCCTCAAAGGGCAGCTGGCAGGAATGGGGAGATCACATGACTAAAAACACACATGACATTTAAACTAAATTAACAGGGAGACTAGGCAAGTCTGAGATTTTTTTGTCATACGTCATCCCTGCCTAATGGAATCTACCTCATCACTTTTTCTTCTCCACATTGTGCATGGATGCTTTTTTAGAAGTATAATCAGGTTTTCTTTAAAAAAGGAGGAAGGAATTTAAGCGTCCCACAAAACATACTATCTTAAATGACAAAGAGAGAGAGAGAGAGAGAGAGAGAAATCAAAATAGGAAATAGATTAGGGAACCTAATGTTGCATAAAGTCACCTGGCACCATTGTGGAGATCAAATGCAATTTCCACGCAGGCGTAGCAGTGCTTCAAACAGACCAGGTGACAGACTTATGCCAGCACCTAATGAGGTGAGCCCATTAGCTAAGACAACGGTCTGGGCAGTCCACATCAAACCTCGTGGGTTTGCATCGCGTATTAGTGACAGTCTTCAGAACGTCAAACGTTGGCTAAGAAGGGCACAGGAACACAGACTCTGCAGGAGATGTGCGTACAGGACAGGCACATCGGTAGCATCACGCAAACGGAAGGGACACAGACAATGAAGTGTGGTTTCATCATGAAGGGCCCCTTGGGAAATGTCTTAATATAAATGCAGTACTCGAGTTAGCTGCCTTCATGGTCATTCACCACAGAGAGTCAAGAGACCACGCATGTTTCAGTAGCCTAAGGCACGTATATGAAGTTGGACTTGCAGACAAGACTAAGGAGCCTGGTCTACAGATGGGATGAGGCACACCACGCAAGACGACTGCCCCTAAACCCACTCTCTGCCCTAACAAGCTCTTTTAGGAACTCACTCCTGCGATGACACTCTCAAAGACCTACATGGAACACGTAGGAGGCAGAGGAGCACACGGTGAGACAGGGCAGGATAACTACCATGGCTCTATCATAAGCCTCTGTCCCCACAATCTCAGTCAATCCCCATCACAATCTTATGAGGAACGTATATCTCCATCACACAGATGAAGAAACTGAGGCTCAGACTATTTAACACGACATGCCCAATAAGGCTAAAAATAAAAATGGTTGGAATCAGCACCTGATCCAGGTGTGATTTCAGAGCCTGTGCTCTAGTAGTCTACTATCCCCATGAAGTAGGGACGGTGCGAGTGCTGGTGTTCTTGGCAGGGGACCCATCTAGAACGGGATTCATCTCTGCGAGTCTGCAGTTTCTGCAGTGGAGACATGCTTTCACGCCCTAGTACTGGAAAATCCCATACACTGCCTCAAACGAGCTGTGTGATCTTCAATGGTTCTTCTTCTGTGCTCAGCTTGCTTGCCATACAGGTGAACTATGATGTCTAAATTCTGTGACAGAACGCAGAACGGTACGTCCCCTTTGCACAGACAGGAAGCTACTCATGAGTCTCAGTGGGTCCTGCTGAGATCTACTGAGCATTCCTGACCATACCTTCCCTAGCCAAGCAGACAGGCCTTACTGAAACAAAGTGGGCAGGAAAGAATGGCACTTGTGCCGACTTGCTTTGTATTAGAATTAAGGATTTCCCAGCAGCTCTCCTGTGTCCCTGCAAGCTGTCACAAAAAATACCGCTCAGGGACTTCAGGGTCTACAGGACCCAGAACACAAGTTATTTTGCAAAGAATTTGACAAGAAAGCATTAACACAGAACAGGAGTGAGCCCACCGGCCTCCTCATTAAAAGGGCTTTTTCACAGGTGCAGAATGACAGACCCTTAGGAGTTGAGACCCAAAATGAGATTCTTTTAAGGTAGAGAACAAGGATTTACCTGAGGTCCCAAGACCAACACAGGGATCACAAAAAGCTTCACCTTTATAGTTCAAACATGATGGTTAAACAGAAAGATACAGCAAAGGGCTGGACATCTGGGAGATGCAGTAGGTTTGGAAGGACTCCAGTCAATAAGATATAGAGCAGTGGTCTCCAAACTTCTGACACCAGGGACAGGTTTAGTTAAAAACCATTTCTCCCAAGGAGCAGGGGTGAGGGTGAGATGTCAGGGGAAGACCTGCTGTGAAGGAGGGGAGCAGAAAGTGAAGCTTCGCCTCCTACCGGGTGGCAGTGGCACTAGATCCTACTAGAAGCCTGCTAACAGGAGGCGGAGCTCTCTGCTCGCTGCTCACCTCCTCGCTGCTCATTCATTCTAGAGGTCTGGACTTCCCAAGGCCAAGGACCAGTACTGGTCCATGGACTGGGGGCTGGGGACCTCTGTCACAGGGCCAAGATCACAGGGTAGTTATATAGACAGTATTTGTTGACCAAATGTAATTTGCACACAACAAACGTATCCAAATCATCACTGCCAGAAGGTACCTCTCTTTCCCTGATGTTACTCTTCAAAAGAGTAAACATGTCTAAGAAAAACCTTAAAAAGAGTTTAATGAATTGGAAACATGCAAGCAAACCTACCATTTTGAAATTAATCATGACATTTATAAAGGAACCCCAAGCAGTCTGAAATCAAAGGTAGAAAGCACAGCTAAATTGTGTATTTGTAAAGAAATCAAATTTTCATGTGGAAAATGACATAGTAGCTTTGATGGCCCACGTCCACATTGATAGGACTGTCTGGGAGCCAATGGTGAGGCCTGCTGCCAGGTGCCTAAGGACTGACAAACACAAACACACGGGGTGGGTGACCTTCCAAAGTCACATTCACGAGCATAGCAATGAAACCCTTCAGACCTTCTGGAGCTCTTTTGTTTCAAAGTTGGTCTTTTCAATAAGGAAAGGAAAATGCATTTTTTAAAAGCTGACTATAACAGCTTCAACAAAATCAAGGCAAATCATCTTTATGTCTTAATTTCTTTTTCTGTTTGGTACTATCGTACTGGGGATTGAACCCAGGACCTTTGCATGGAGTTACAGCCCCAGCCCATTTTTTTTTAAATTTTGAGACGGGGTCTTGCCAAGTTGCTAAATGGCTCAGACTGAGCTTGCAATTCTCCTGCCTCAGCCCCCGATAGTGCAAGATCACAGGCAGGTACCACCACACCCAGCTTTAATAAAAGAGAAAAGGAGATCATGGAGGCAGTGGAGATAAAACCTGAAAGTCTTATTTTTGTGTTTTAAATATTATGTTTATTACAACTGAAAACACTAAAAGCCAGAGCACCCAGGAGGCTGATGGAACCTCACGTATTCAGAAGCTAATTTAACGAAAAGCTATAGTTCACAGTTAACGTAAGTGGATATAAATAGCACCAATACTGTAAGTCCTGCGAGATGGCAGACAACCTGGATGTACACAGTGCTCATTTGCTGAAGTAATAAGTGAATGTATTTAGATCTGCTGTGACACCTTCTCTTTTTTTATGAAGCCAACTTGCTCCCCTTATAAGTTTTTCTATAGTTTATAAGCTTTTTAAAAAACAGAAAGATGACTTCATTGAAAATAACCTATAGGATAATTATGGTTGGGCTGGAGACGTAGCACAGTGATTAAAGTACTTGCCTAGCAAGGACAAGGCCCTGGGCTCAATTCCTCATCCCTACCATCACATTAACTGGGCCGTGGTGGTACACACTTGTCATCCTATAATCAGGAGGCTGAGGCAGGAGGACTGCCATGTGCTCAAGGCCAGCCAGGGCTACACAGTGAGTTCAGGACCTGCCACTACTGAGCAAGATCCTGTCTCAAAAAAGAAAAAAAGAAATAAGAGGATAATTATGATTGACAACAATGAACTGAGTATTTCAAAGAGTTAACAGAGAGGATTTTGAGTATGCTCCTCCTCAAAAAAATACATATCTGAGGTAATGGAAATGCCAATTACCCCAATCTGGTCAATACACATTTATATACATGTATTGAAATGTCATATCATACCCCATGAATATGTATAATTACTATGTATCTTTTTAAAATGACATCGACTTTAAAAAAACTTACGATCATGAGCTCTCAAAAATGATAGCACTCAAATTGCTCCAGTGAATTCTCAGGATGTTTTTCTTTATGATTTAAAATTATAGGCCTTATCGAGTAGCTGAAGAGCATATGGCCAAGTTTAAGCGATCATCCTAGGAGAATAACTCCATTTCATAAAAAATGCAAATTTCACCGCAGCACATTAATGTGCGCCAACCCTACTGCCGAGACAAGCACCAGGGACCTCCCACTTGAAATCAATACGCATCCATCGACCTAACCTTTATCCATGGCTCACCAAGTAGACACAGCCGCTACCGCACTCCGGAACTCACCATGCGGGAAAACAGCATGCTGAAAGAGCAGCTGGTGGTGTCCGGTCATTAACAAACCAATCGATAACGGTTCCCTGGTCTTAGTCTACAAAGCTGGGCAACACCTGGAGTGCAAACTGCTAAGTGCCACCGTGATCCAGTTTCCACCAAGGGTTCCATATTTCCAGGGACTCTAAGAAATCCTCTCGAGGAAACTCTTTCGGTCCTAACATGTGCCCTCCCGCTCTCACAAGCACTGAAAGAGACCTGCCTGTCGACGCCAGTTCTCCAGTAGCGAACGACCACACCGAGGGGTCCACTTTTGTTTCTTGCTGTGTCTAAAACTGAGGCAGGACTTGGGAGCAAATGGCTCAGTCTTCAAAGATTCCATTTTTTCCTGCTTCCAAAACAAGACTTTTAGCTTTTTTCCCCTAATTGTGGTACCAGAGATCAAATGCAGGGCCTTCACATTGAGCTATATCCTCAACCCTAGCCCATTTTTAATCTTTAATTTGGAGACAAGGTCTTGTTAAGTTGCTCAGGTAGGGCTCAAACTTGGTAATCTTCCTGCCTCCGCCTCCCAAAGAACTAGGTCTACAAGCCTCTTTCTTTAGCCTCTTCTAAGGACCGTATATGTCCACAATCCCCTCCCCAAGGTGGCCAGGAGTAGCCCCAGATTTTGCAAAGGACTCACATTTCTTTATGTGTGAGTTCTGCTGGACACCACATGCATAGTGCCAAGCACCTGCAGATTTCATCTTTTGCATGTTAACTGCAGAAGGAGCCTCTACTCCTCCAGCCCCTTGAGTTACAGCCAACCAATACACTGCCTGGTAGCTCAGGTCACTGACCCATCTCGCCCACTCAGAGACTGGAAATGAAAGGAAGGAAAGGAAGTTGAGCCACTAGAATAAAGTTGTGACACTTTCCTCAAAGGACACCACATGATACAAACCACTGTCTGCAAAATGTCAGCAAAATTAGCAATGGAGCTCAAAAAGTACTGCCTCCTGCATTTGCCCAGTCCTTGCAAAAACCAAAAGCAAGAGACTGCCTAATGGCAGAAAAGCAACATCATTCATCATAATCAGGAACGATTACGGCTCTCTTGAGCCATGACAGTTCAAAGGTCCTTCCCCCCACCTCCGGCCGTCAACAAGGTGGGGAGGGGAAGGCCTCTTCTCCCCCTCCTCAAGCACCCGAGGCTTGATCTGCAGAAAAAACCTGATCGTTTGCTGTCCCACGTGCACACTAATGCTGGCATGTACTTGAATCCCTGCTGGCAGTGAGTCGGACTGGAGTGTAAATGAAACTGCCTGTGTTTACTCTCGTGTCTCTCTTCCTGGGTGGAAGGTTTAATTAATACTTTGCCCAGAAACAATCTGCACATGATACAGTTTTATTAGCAGTTGAAAAGTGTAGGGGAAGTCTGCTCTTCCATAAAGGGTGGTTTTCTTCATTGTTTCCCTTCTCCTCCCTCAAAAATCTCACCCTCCCTTTCTGCCCCAGTGATGCCTGCAGACCCAATGAAATGATCCTCAAGAAGCTGGTCCCAGGGTGGCAGGCCTAGAATTTCAGCACTCGGGGGGGATGAGGCAGGAGGAGACCAAGTCTGAGCCCAGCCTGGGCAACTTGGCAAGACTGACTCAAAATGAAAATGAAAATATGAGCTCAGTGTGAAGGCCCTGGCCTCAATCCTCAGTGCTATATTTTTTAAATCCATAAAAAGGGAAAAAAATCTATAAGAATAAGTTGGGAAGCATCCTTTTTCTCTCTTTACCTGTGATGCTCAGCACACAACTTAATTTCAGATCACGCACCACAGGAAACCCTTGTCCCCTTGAGCAATCCACATGGCCATGTCACAGCCATCGCATTCTTCTCAGTATCAAGTTAACGGCCAGGTTACCAGAAACAAGTTGCAACACATGTGGCTTGTGCCACCTCCCAGCAACCCACCAGCAACTGCACCGCACTTCCCACAGGCTGTGCTCTGCCCCAGACCTTACCCTGCCCAGAAGGTTGTCCTGAAGCAGCGTCTCCTGCAGCACCGGGGCCACCTCCTCCAAGCTCAGCACGTGGCACAGGTCAGTGAGCTCCTCCTGTCCCAGGGACCCAGTGCCTGTTGTGTCAAAACTGTCAAACAGCTCCTTGAGTCGGGCCTCATGCTGGTCCTGGTCCACCTCATCCATCCCATCGCCCTCAGCGCTCACCTGTGCGGGACAGACAAGGACAGGTTGGTGCAGGCCACCCCTGCACACTTCCTTCCTGGGGCCCACTAAGCTCCAGGATCCACTGGACATGCAGAGCTCTGTTAATGGCACATTCCATCATAAGGCCACAGGCTCCCTGGGACCCAGCCCTGGAAGTAGATCTCCCACCACACATCACACCATCAGGACATCCACAACACTGGATCACACTGCGGTGCACGGGGAGCACTACCAGAATACGGGCTCCTGCAGTCAGAGACACCCCTCTTGTCCTGCTTGGTCCTCAGGCGGATGGCCGGTCTGCAACCAAACTCAAGCCTGACAGTGGTTCTCTCCCTCTCAGTTTGTCTGGTCAGGACTTAGAAAGGGTGACAGAGCCAGACCTAGAGGTGCAGGCCTGTAATCCTAGCACTCTGGAAGGCTGAGGCAGGAAGACTCCAACTTAGAACCTACTCTGGGAAACTTAATGGGACCTTGTCTCAAAATCAAAAATAAAAATGGGCTAAGGGTATAGCTCAGTGTCAAGGCCCTAGGCTCATTACATAGTAAAAGAAAAAGAGAGAGACAGAGAGAGATAAGGTGATGAAAGTCACTGGCTTCTGATAGTCGAGTGGGTCACATGATCACATTGGTAGCCCCAGCCGACTACTCTATGGCCACAGCGTCCACGCAAGTCAGCCAGCTCTGGACAACCTGCCCAAATGCTGCAACTGGCAATGTGGCCACAATGATTAGTTCTACCTTGTCCAGCCAAAATAGCCAGCTACAGTCTCGCCCAAGGGCTTCAGAGAAATGTTGGCCAAACATGTCTGCTACAAAATTGCCTCCCGGTTTACAGGAGGCCGGATACCTTTTGCATGCGTTCTCCAAAACGCGGCTCAATTAACTTAACTTTGTTGATGCAATTACATCAACAGGAAACCTATTCCCTGAAGTTTGTTGTGGTCCCAGGAAGCTTTACGTAAGGCTTAATTGCCTAGCCAATGAGGAAAACACCTCCCCAACCTGACAGAAAGTGGGAGGGAGCCACAGACTGGCCCACAGAAAATGCAGGGAATTTGGGGGAGCAATGGCCATCGCAAGCAGCTCACCCATTTATGCCTGGCCAGCCCACCTTCCAACTCTCTGACCCACCCCAACTCCAGGCTTTCCATCTTGTCACTCTCACTAGAACCAGTACAAGTGTCATGTCATCAGTAAGCCTGAGTCTCCTTTGTGAGTGCATATGTGGTAGTGAGGACCGGACTCAGGTCCTCACTGAGCGACATCCCCAACCCATTTTTCTGTTGTTGTTTTGAGCCAAGCTCTAAGAAGGTAAGTTGCCTGTGCTGAGGGTGAATGTATGCTCCTTCTCCCTCAACCTGCTCAAATGCTGAGACTATAGAGCTGTACCACTGGCCTGGCTCTGAATCATGTTGCTAAAAAAGAAAAAAAAAAATCCTGGGGACTTCATATTTTAAGAATGTTTTCTCCCTGGCATAGTAATTAATTTTTCATATATTGGATCTTTCAATCTATGCCTGAAACCTGCACATCTGGAGAAACCTTGGCCATGATGCAACGGATGCTGAAAACAATGTATCCTCCAGAGACGGTGACCTCAGCCTGCAGCAACAAGGCTCCCAGCCAGGCCCTGGCCTCGCAAAAGCAGCACCTTTAGCTCAGAGCTGGGAGTGGAGCTCTTCGGGAGCTCTCTGGCCTTGTAAAAGGGCCTGTGTTCAGTTCACACCACCACAAAAGTAGGCCTTTAAAGTGAACCAATACCTGAGTCAGAAAGCCCCTAAATGAAAGCCAGGCCAGTGACTACGGCCTGAAATCCCAGGATTCTGGAAGGATGAGGCAGGATAATCACAAGCTGGAGTCCAGGAAGGTCTCCTTAGACGCTGTCACAACCCTGGGTTTAATCCCAGTAATACCAAGCCATAAACACAGACATAACAAACTCTCTCTTTCTCCTCCCTAAATCAGAGGTGGTGTTCCAGAGAGCAGATCATTTCAACACTGGAGATACAAGGAGTCAAAGCAGCCTGAACTGAAGATGAAAGAGCTTTCTTCTGCGACACACCAGTACTGCTCCAGGCTGTTTGTTTCCTCTTCACAGACAACTGCTCAAAACCTGACAGGCTAAAGAGAGCCACAGCCTTAGCAAAACTAGGCAGATGCAGAAGCCTGGGCGCTCTGCCACAGCTCCCGAAGGCCTTTCACGGCAGCAGCAAGGCCAGGTTTGCGTCTGGGCTCCAGCCTGTCCTGGTCTCGTCCCCTCTCTGCTGTTCTCCCTTACTGAGGTGCTGCTGGTCTGGCTGCCTTCCCGAGGTTGGTCTGTTGGGTTAACTAATCACTATGTAAATGTTTTCCAAATAAGTTGAGAGGGCTATCTAAACATGAAAGCATCCGAACAGAAACTCGGAGGTGTGATGCAAAACCACGAGAGGGGGGAATTTACACAAGGCCAAAGCTTGGCTAATGAGATTCACCTAGGGTCTGCCAGTTAATTGTCAACCAGGATCTGCTGGGAATATCCGCCCCCCCCCCTCCCCAAGTGCTCTTGGCATTTTTTTCTGTGTTGCCAGAGCCTGTGTAGGGCTCACTCAAGAGTTTCACAGTCGCCTGGGCTGTCAACTGACCCATTTCAGAAAAAGTCAGACTATTGTACGTCAGCTTGATTTTGCATATATGTTCAGACATTCATCAGTGAAAGAATCCTCACAGTTCCCCTTTTCTATAATTATTAAGGGGAGGCAGCTTGTCCATCTAAGCCAATGAAAGGGAGCAATAAACTTGCACGATGTGCTGAGAAGCCCCAACTTGTTTTGTTTTTGTTTTTTATCTAAAACAGGGTATCATTCTGTAGTCCAGTCTGGTGTGAACTCACCAAGTAGGTCAGGCTGGCCTCAAACTCATAGCAATCTTCCTGCCTCATCCTCTCAAGAGCTGGGATTATACATGTGCACCACCACACCTGGCTTACGTGGTGCTGGGGAATCAACCAAGGCCTTTGTACTCGCTAGACCAGCATTTTAACTGCTAAGCCCCCAGGCCCACAGTCCTGATTCTATTTGCTGCTTTGGACTTGATAAACTCTCATGCCCTGCTTTGAGGAGGACACCAATTAACACTGATTCACATGGACAAAAAAAAAAAAAAACCTTTCATTTTACAGGAATCTTATCTCTCTTTCCCAATACACTATGCTTAAGAAGCATTTATGAACCAAAGGAAGAGAAAGCCCCACCCTGTTGAACAAACGCTCACACTGAAACACTTAAGAGATGTTACACAGGGTGACAAGTTGTCAGTACCCATCTAGCACAGAATACATTTTTGCTGGCCTGATATGCTCCAATTATTCCTTCACAGGCAAGAATTTTATTTTTTTTTTTTTCTCTCTACTGAACAGCATTTCTCAAAAGAGTCAGGTCCACACCATATCCTGTTTCTTTCCTGTATTCCCTCAAATAAGCAGTACAATCTATAGAAACTCAGTAAACCCCGCTGGCTGGTGGACTGTACAGCTTAGTCCTTGAGTAGAAACTCACCCTGAATGGGAGGTATGGAAACAATATATGAAAAATGTTGAAATGCCTGTTTCTTCCACTTCCCCCTTCCAGTCCTTTTTCAAGGGCATTTTCGTCTTAGACATACCAAGCAGAAGTAGAGAGTCAACGGTAACTATCAAACCGCACCACACAGAACCATGGTAAGTTTCATGTGATTAATATGATCAGTTATTGATCAGGCCAATGGAGTCACACGTGGCAGCTGCATTTGCTGTTCTTGTTGTCACATGAAACCCTGGAGAACCTGTACTCCAACGCTTTGCTAAGTCCCCTAATTCATAAAATGAGACTAACGACACCCACGGTAGCATGACTGTTCTGAGGGTTAAATAAGGCAGGAAAATGTGGCTGACCACAGACAAATTTGATATAAGAGGAAATCCGAAAAATCACCTGATGGCACAGGCCTGTAATCCCGGCACTCGGGAGGCTGAGGCAGAGGGCTGCATGTTCAAGAATTTACAATCAAGCTCAGACTGGGCAATTTATCAACCTGTAAGGCTCTGTCTCAAAAATCAGAAATGGCGGGCTGTAGGAATGGCACAATGTTTAAAGTACTTGCTTTGCAAGGGCAGGGCCTAAATGTGATTCCCCCCCGTGCTACATAGAGCTAGGCATGTCGGCGCACACATGTAATCCCAGCACTTGGGAGGCTGAGGCAGGTGGATTATCCTGAGTAGAAGGCCAGCCGGAGCTACAGAGCGAGATCCTGTCTCAGAAGAAGATGGAGGGAGTGAAAAGGGATGTAGCTCAGATGGAATCCCTGGCTCAATCACCAGAACCAAACAAACATACAAACAAAAAAATCCCATGGCTTACAAAGGAGGCAGGACTAAAAGAGTAACTTGAGCCACTAGTCATAAACCCACCCACACAGAGGCAAGGGGGGATGGTGAGCATGGACAATGACTGCATCGTGTGTATACATACCACGTGTTCTTTTTTTTTTTTTTTTTTGAGACAGTCTTGCTTTGTAGCCCAGGTTGGCCTTAAATTCACAGCAATCCTCCTGCCTTAGCCTCCTGAGTGCTAGGATTATAGGCATGTACCACCATGCCAGGCTTACTGAACCGGCAGTGCTCAGCAATTGAACTCAGGGCCCTGCACTTGCTTGGCAAGCACTTTAACCACTCAGCTAGTTCTCTTTTTCTTAAGCACCTTCTGGATTCAGGGCATGAAAAAAAAAAAAAAGAAACCGATTGAGAAGAGCTCCGTATCATCAACGATGGGCAATAGTTCAAGAAGTGATCCTTGTTAAACTGCCTCCGCTAAATAAATACTTCACTGTCTCTAATCATTGCAATCAAATGCCTTGTAGAGTCTAAGTCTAACTGGTTGCCATTAGGGGCTCAGAGCTTGCAAGAGTTTGAGTGATAAATTCTTCAGGTTGCAAAGAACTCTTCCAGTTTTACGAAGGCTGCCATAAACCTGGGCCTTGCCTTCACTAACCACCTTCCCAATCAAATAGCCGGAAGCCTTTATGACTCCTGCAGAAAGGAGGGGCCAGGGTGGGCAGGACTTTGGTGTTCTAACTAGGGACAGTTAAATTAGAGGCAGATGCACAGAGCTATTAATCAAAACATTTACCACCCAATCACCACCCATCATGACAATTAATCAGAGCATTTTCCTTCCAAATAGCTAAAAACAAGCCTGCCAAAAGGGTGCAGACTCCGATGGGGCTGTCCATTAGGGATCTGGGTTGTCCTGCTGTCCTTCCCTCAGAACCCCAGCTGATGAATTCACAGTGCCAATGAGGTGGGGCTGGAATTGGAACATAAGGCTGGGATGAAGCGGGGAGGTGAACTTAGGAACTTTCCACCTTCCAAGGTACGGAAAGGACCTTGTCCAAATGGTACCCCTGCCACAGGGGTCATCCGTTTTGGGATGGAGGGAGTGAAAAGGGGACAATATCTGGCAAGTGAAAACCCAATAATAAATAAGCACAATGCCAGAGCCCGGCCCAGCCCTTTTATTTCCCCTCCAGATGGTCCAGCAGCTGAACCACTCTGTGGAATGTCTGGGCTTCCTCTCAGCTTGGCCTCTTTCCTTCCCAGGGTATACAACAGATGCTTCGGACCTGTGTTCACACATAGCTGTTGGGGCCTGCAGCCCAGGCAATGATCGCCAAGTGACTAACTTAGTTACTTTGGGGCTAACGTGACGAACACAGTCGAACTGGGCCTGGCTGAGCTTTTTTATTTAGGCCTTTAGCTTTCACACATTGGCAGGCCGGAGACTAATGATGTCTGTGATCGGATGACAATGTTTCACTTCTTGATCCCTCTCTTATGAAAATTCTTTTTCATTCTTCTTTTTAAATTTGTGATCCTGGAGATTGAGCCCAGCACCTTCACAATCAGCTGGAATCCCAACACATTTCTGACTTCAGACAGAAAGTCTCATTAGTTCACTAAACTACTCAGGCTATGCATGAGCCGATGATCTCCCTGCTTCGGCCTCCTAGACTGGCAGGAATATAAAGCCTGTGTCACTGGGCCTGGTTCATCTGCAAACTCTTTAACGGGCTGCAAAGACTCCCGGGTTTACCATCTTGGTTTAATTTCAGCATAAATGTAAATTTATTCACGAGAATAAATTCAAGTTTAGCAAAAGCACAATAGAAAAGGCAACTGCCCCACTGTCACATTTGCACGGGAGCACGCTTCTGCCAAACACTGCTGCTCACCAGCCAACCCAGGGCTGTCACGCAGCTTCCTCTGTGTTCAAATAGCACCTCACTTCTACCTGAACACCAAAAGCAGCAGCGTCACTGTGTGAAAAGCTGTGGCCCCAAAATGGTACATCAAAGCTTAAATGCCAATGCACAGGGGGGAAAAGTCACATTTCAGTAAATATGAGAAAAAATAACCATCTTGCTAAGTACATTATAACTCTAATTGCAGCAAGAGGGCCTTATAGTATTTACTCTAAAAAGGTAAGCGAGTTTTACTATCTTACTCTCCTGAAGGTTATAGCAAAGCCAGACTTTTGTTAAATCTAACAGCAGGTGGATTACCCAATCAAGCCGTTAACTCAGGATGGCTGGAAAAAAAAAAAAAAAAAAACACTGGTATAGCATATGTTGATTCAATAACCTGTAATCAAGCAAAATTAGCAGAGCAGAAAACAAAGCTACGTGTTTTCTTTTTTTGAAAAAGGAAAGCTTCAACCACTTTCATTTCTTCAGCTGTATTCATTCAGACTAATTTAGGCTGCCTGACCCTCCAAGTAGTTTCCTAGGGTGAAACTGAAGAGCTTCTATTCTCACATCTATAAATACGATTTTCCCAACTTTGTGTTTTATGTTAAACACAAAATAGATGCTGTCATTTTTTCCATGCATAAGCCTGAGTAACTGTGTAATTGTTGGTACAAAGTGCAATAAAGCACACTAATTTCAAACAGAGCTGCTTACTAAAATTTTATTTTATTTGCAAATGGGAAAAACACTTTTTTTGCAAGGTTCAGTAAGTCTCTCCAAAGCCCCTGCCCAAGACCTGAAAGATCAAAAGTTGGGATTCAAAGACCATCATTTATTAGCTTGCAAATGAACTGGCACCTATAAACCTAAGCCTCCTGCAAAAGGCTCTGGGTTCCAGCTAACTTTGCCAACCCCTCATCAATGAAAGGTTGATAAAATGTGTTTTCATTATCCACCTAAATGGAGGCATCAAGATCGACAAGACGTTAGTTTGGAAAGTCATTTGCAGTGACATTTAAAATCATGTATTTGAACAACATCTGACTCCAGATAAGAATGCTGTCTATTAAATTAAGACTGACTACTTTGAATTCATCAGAGCTGGGCTCTACCCGTGTGAGTTGGCATCTTTTGATATTAAGGGTTAGTACATCTCTGCAAAACAAAAGAATTTAAAAAAAAAAAAAAAGCCCAGGCCCTCCTGAGCAGATGCCTATTAAAACGACTGCTCCTTGACATTGCAATGCAAAGCCCATGTTTATGATGGCTTCCCCTCACTGCTGGGGGAAAGCTAGCTCTTCCCTGCCCTGGCAATATCTTTGCCCCACGGCTGATTCACTTGCTTTATCTACACCGTGGTTCCAAATGCTGAGGAAGTGCCCCAGCACAGGTGAGAATAACTCTGCAAACAAAGCCTCCAGCGGTTCCCATCAGCTTCTAAAGCACACATGACAACAGCGGAGGAGACCACACAAACGCACTGTGCAGCCACCCTGAAAGGTCACTCATACACACACACGGGGAATGTCACAGCTCACTTTCATCCTCACAGCAAGATCTACCAATATTCCAGGTCAGCCACCAACACAACAAGCCCGGGGAAAGATAGAAACGTGCACTGACACAGCGCAGGGAACCGACCGAGTAACACGGCTCGGGATCCTGAGAGTTCCATCCAAGCCCTGTGCATCGGGATCTCATTCTCAAGAGCCGCCACCTCAGTCACAAGGCCAACTCTGCTCTCTATTTTGACTTAATAAGCCCGAGCGTCCCATGCACGCCTGTCTCCATACTTCCTCAACACCAGCCGAGCGGAGAGAGCAGAAAGTATCTCGGTAACCAAGTTGTCTGGAAACACGACGCGAATGGTTTCCAGCTGCCCTTCCCCGCGCACCTGCACCCTGGTTTGTCAGGCCTGAGGTGAGGAAAACGACACCTCCTCCCGCTTCAATTTCGCAGAAAGAGCTTTAAGCAGGGATGGTGTGTCACCGCTTTGTCCTTGTACGGGGGGCGGGTCGGTGGCCGCAGGACCCCAGAACCGGAGCCCTAGGACCTTCCCACCCTGACGCCCCTCAATTCCGTCCACTCTGTTATTCCCCTTCTCGGGTTCTGGATCTTCAGGGCAATGACCGAGTGTCATTATGGGCTGTTTCTTTTATCCTGCCCTTTGCAGTAACTGCACCAGGAAGGAGTCCCCGCACGCACGGGTCCCACATACCTTCTAAAATCCCCACTTTCTGGGCTCCCGGAGCCCTGGGCTGCCCGGCCCCGGCGAACACCTGGGGGCCCCCCACGCGGGTCTCTTTCTGGCCTCGATCTGCCCAAGTGGCACCTACGGACGGAACAACCGCCCTTCCTGTTCGCGCCTGGACCAGCAGACAGTAGCATCTTTCAGCCGCGCGGAGCCCGCTGGGGACACACGGGGGCCAAGGTGGCCACAACGGGCGGCGCCGCGGGCCACGGAGGCGGAGCGGCGGCCTGGGTCCCCGGCCACCGGGGACGCGTCCCCGCCCCACCCGCTCACCGCCTCCCCCAGAAGCCCCGGACACACCGAGGCGTCCACGCGCCGTCCCGAGCCCCGCCGCGCTCGCCTACCTTCCGTCGGCCTCTCCCAGGCGCCCGCGCAGCCGGCCGCCTGCCTCCCGCGCTCTGCGAACCCAGAAGGACGCTTTGTTAGGGCTCGGGACGCGCCACAGCAGTCCGCAGCCCGCGCCGCGGGGCCGGACGGGCGTCCTTCAAAGGGACGCGAATGGAGACCCGCGCGAGCGTCATTTCCATATGTAAGGCGCCGGCTTGAACCGGGCTGCCGGGCCTCGGCTGCCTCGCGCGCCCACCCCGCCCTCCCGGCCCCGCCCCGGCCCGCTCGCCCCGCCCCCAGCGCCCCGCCCCCGCCCACCCCGCGCGCATCCTCCCGCCCCGCCCCCAGCGCCCCCGCGCCCCGCCCACGCCGCGCGCATCCTCCCGCCCCGCCCGCGCCCCTGGCTCCGTCCCTTCTCCTGCCGCTCCCGGCCGCTCCTCCCGCCTCGTCCCCCGGGGCCCCCGGCCGGGGCCACAGCCGGGCCGCCGCCTTCCCGACCCTCACGCGAAGCCCCGCGAGTCGCGGCCCGTCCGCGCTGGGCGCCCGAGGCCTCCCGCACCCCCGAGCAGCGCGCTGTCCCGCGGCGGGCGCGTGCTCACCGTGTCCCGCGGCTCAGGGGCCCGGCGCTGGCATGCGGAGCATGGCCGCGGGCGCAGTCTGGGGACGGCCGCGCCCTGCGCGCTCAGCTCCCGGCTCGGCCGCCGCCACCTGGAGCTCTGGGCGCCCGGAGGAAGCGCTGGCCGCGCGGGGAGGAGCCAGGCGACGCCGGCCGGTCGGCTCCTCCTCCGCCCGCCAGCCCGGGGAGGAGCGGTGGCGCCGCCGGGCCCCGCGGGTGCGCGCCTGCCCGGGAGCTGGGAGCCGCCGGGCCGGGCACCCTTCCCTCCTACGCGCACCCCGCGCCCCGACAGCTGGCCGTGGAGGAGGGAGCCCCTCCAGCTGCGGGACCCTAACGGGGGGACTCGCGCCCTTCTGCACGCAGGCGGCCCTATTGCCCAGCCCCGGGGGCGGTGGCGGGCTCTGGACTTGACTCGAGCCTCCTGCTACGTTTCGATGGCTTCCTAACTTGCCCGCCACGTCCTCGCGAGTTCTCCCCCGACCCGGCGCAGTCTCACGGGGGGCATCCAGGCCTCGCCTACCGCCACGCGGGACGCCAGCGCCTTGCAGCGGGTGGCTCTTGGGTCGGGGGCTGCTGGTACTCACCTCCTCCTCCCAGGCTGCCCCGCTCTCTCTCCGCAGAGGCCTTTTCTCACTCACTCCATCTCCACCCTTCCGATCTCAGTGTCGTCAGACAGGATTCCCGAGTCCAGGCTGGAGTGGTGACAGATGCGGGCCGGAGGCAACACGCACGACCCTCTGTGCGCTGCAGGGTTAGGTGCATTGCTCCGGAAGCAGGACCCGCCAGGCTGACTACCACGAGTCTGGTTAGTTCAGCGAAAAGGCTGCAGGAGGACCTCGTGCCACTGAGGGGACAGGCAGAAGCTGCGAAGGACCCCGGCAATTACCAAGAATCCGCTAGCCACCCCCAGGAGGCAGACAGGGCAGCAGTTTGCAGATAACCCAACGGAATCTCCCCAAGACCAAGGCCCCTCTGGGAATCACCCCAAGTGGGTCACACGTGGGGCCAAGTTGCGCGTAAGTCAGCGCACACACTCAACTAAGCGCGTGTGAACCTCACTGCAAAACACGCGAAAGGTCCTCGGAGCGCACCAAGGCCGTGCCCTGGCTGCGGCAGGGCCAGGGTGCTAGTTAGGCCCAACGGTGCCACCGGGGAGAAACCAAGTGAAGCGTGGAGGGAGGGGCCACCGTGTTATTCCTTACGACTTAAGTGAAGCGACACTTAATTAAAAAAAAAAAAAAAAGCGGAGAGTCTATTTTAGGGCCTTTCAATGCAGTGTGCTTGGAAAATAAGAAACAGGAACAGTTTATGCTCCTTGATCCTTTTTTAAGCCCGCTTTTGGATAAACATGCACACCTTTATATACTCTAAGCATGATTGCCCCGTTTGCCACACCCCCACAAACACGCCTCACTGACTTAATAGAATACTCACATGGGTAAGCAGAGCGCTTGCCGGGCTGGGTCTTAGACGGTAACAAGTCACGTTTCCTCCTGTGGCCTACTTTGCTGGGCATCCTCTTCCTACTAAATCTCCCAGCGTCGTTTCTTAATCTGCAAGAAGTTTTTTTTTTTTTTTTTTTTTTTTTGAGGTGGTGGTGGTGGTCCTGGTGGTCCCGGACATCGCTGAACCAGGGCACTCACACTGAGCTACTTCTCCAGCCCATTTTTGACTTCAAGACAGGATCTCCCTAAGTCTCTGAGTTACCGGGACCAGGCTTGAATTTGGGAACCCACTGGCTCAGAGTGTTGGGATGACAGGCCTGAGCCGCCTGGCAGGCAAGAACCTTTCGTATGGAGAAGGTAGCTCACTAGTTCAGTCCAAACCAGGGAGGCAAGGAGACCCGGGAGGTGACCTCTGCTGCCTGCGGAGGAAGATAAGAATTACAGGGGTTGTGCAGTGAGGACAGCACCCGACAGGATTCTGTAAGAGACGCGAACCGGGTATAGCTGGTGAGGTCAGGGAAGGCCCGCACCGTGCTCAGCCTGGGCACAGAGGAGGGGAGCATGCAAGCTGGGCTGCGTCGTGGCACACCCTGGCACATGCTGGCGGGAGTAAGCCTGCCGAGGCCGGCTTGGCTTTCTTCAGCACCATGCGCCTCCACTAGACACAAAGTAACAGCGTAAACAGCAGGCAGGCATCAATTCTACATTGTAGCGGAAATGAGGAAGATGCAAGAAGTGAGTGCTGGCCCAGAGGGGATGCCTTCAGCAAACCGGATTTTGCCTTAACCTGTTACAGTTTGTTTTCGGCTTTTAACCCTCCTTTTACAAGGCCTTGTTAAGGGATCTGCATCCTTGAAGTATGTGCATATGGCATATTTTAGAAGTTTTCCGCTACATTTCACAGCGTTGGGCTGGTTTTCTCAGATAAGTAACACTCCAGAAAGTTACCTAAAGACTAATGCAAGAAACAGAATGCTCCTTCTGTTTTTCCAAAAAAAAAGAGAGTAAGAAAGAGAGTAAGTCAGGCATGGTGGCACACACCTGGAATCCCAGCACTCAGGAGGCCGAGGCAGTAGGATTACTCTGAGTTTGAGGCCAGCCTGAGCTACATAGTGAGTTCAGGATCACTGAGTACTACAGAGACCCTGCCTCAAAAAAAGGGAGAGAGAAAGAGAGAGAGAGTTCAGATTAATTCAGACTATAAATTTCCTGGGACCCAACCTTGCCTTCTTTTTTCTGAGTCAAGGAAAGAGGTGACCAAGCTCAGATTACCCTCTCCCAAGTCACAATTGGGTATAATTATTTTTCTAATTCATGGAACAGCCAGAAAGTCTTCTGTAACTCTGACAGCAATTCCCAACACCGTGTGTGTGTGTGTGTGTGTGTGTGCATGTGTGCGCACACATGTGTATGTGTGAGAGAGAGAGGAAGAGAGAGAGTGAGGGAGAGAGAGATACTGGAGATCAGCTCCAGGGCCTTCACAATTGAGCTACAGGACTAGTCCATTTTATATTTTTGATTTGGATACAAGGTCTTAGTCTCACTAACTTGGCTCAGGCTGGGCTGAAATGTGTGATCCTTCTGCCTCAGCCTCCCAGAGTGCTGGGATCACAGGCCTGAGCCACCAGACCTGGCTCCCAGTGCCTTGTAAACTACTGGATGTCTTGTTGATTTCTCAGACCACATGAACTTAGCAGAATAGTTTTCAGGTAAGTGGAGGAGGGCTACTTGCTTAAACCAGATGGTTATCAGTTAGCAGTCAGCCCAGGGACTGGGTGGGTGACAGAAAGGGGCACATTACTCTCACAAAGGCCCTAAGGGGAGTGGACGATGAAGAGATGAAGAGGGAGTGTGAGTTCCAGACACACAGGTCGAGGCCTAGGAGTCTCCACGGCAAGATCACAATAAGAACCCAGGAAGGAGAAGAACAGGCAGAAAGGGTCAGGAAAGAGCAGAAGGAAAGCTGGCTTATCCTTTTGTCCCTGGGGAATTCCCACTAGGAACTATAATTCTCTCTTCACTTCCCCTTATGAAGTATATGAAAGAAGAAAAAAATGGATTAAGCGCTTAAAAAAAATTCCTCAACTGCGTGGGTGTTCAAAAGAAACATCAACCTTGGTTCTCGCCCTTGAGGCTGAGGACTGTGTTCCCCAAATGCCCACTGTGACGCTGTGATGCACTTGGGACAGTACAGGAACGCAGTGAGGGGGTGCTGGGGTCTATTCAGGCCCTCTAGCTGGGAGACACACATCCTATAGCATGGCGGAAGGAAACAAGGGCTTCCCTAAAACCTGGCTTCCTTCAGGTCACTTACACTGTTGCTTGTCACATCCCATCCCTGGTCCCCTCCCTGCCGAGAAGACTCTACCTGAGGGTGGCAAATGCTTAAACCATGGTACCCTTCCTCCACTGCCATGTGCCTCTGAATCTTCTTCAGATCACCAATCCTGAGGCATATTTGATGTTTGTCTCTGTTCACTGTTTGGCCCAGAAATGGAAGCACGGCAGGAAGTCGTGAACATGTGAACATGTTGTTGAGTGCGTGGCTCTCAGATCTCATCAGCCGGGGATTAGGTGCTTTCCACGTACTCGGCACTCAGGTGGAGAAGAGATGTTGCACAAGGGGCTGTTGGTTGATTGGTCTGATTTTTCACTTTAAAACCAGTCTTTTTTTTCATGTGGCTGGAATCCGAGAATGTTCCGCTGTCCTGAACTGCAGAAGGCTGCCACAGGAGCTTCATTCAAAGGAGAAGGAAATTAAATTTTAGTGTAAGAAATATTAATGTTCCTTCCGCTAAGCAGCCAACATGACATGAAATTTGTACTTTAAAAATAAAAAGTAAAAGAAGCCTTTGGAATGGATAGAGATTGTTATAGTTTGGATCTGGGATGTCTCCCAAAAGCCTCATGGATTTGGATGTCATAGAGTATCCATGGATTCTATGTGCTGCTAAGAGGTGGGGCCTGGCTGGAAGGGGAGGTTCCCTGGGTCTTGACCCGGAAGGGGTGGGTCACTAGGGCATGACCTGGAAGGTTATGTGCTAATTTTACCCTTCCTCATTTGCTTGGCTTCCTGACTGACACGGGTGAACAGCTTCTCTCTGGTGAGGCTCCCACCAGACCCTGCCATTGGCAGCCACTCATGAATGGACTGAGCTAAAATAAACCTTTCCTCCGTAAGTTGTGTGTGCTGGGTATTGTGTCCCAGCAATGAATAAGTAACTAAGACAGGGATGTAACATTTTTTCAAGCCAGAGTACTTTGACTAAGTAGCGTGTAACAACTCACCTGGTGAGTATTTTTTAAAAGTGCTTTTGAGTTTTCTAGAATTTAATGTGCACAACAACAACAACAACAACAACAACAAATGAGGACCAGAAACATATATTTAAACAATTATGTCTAGGACAAATATAATGTAAGCCTCATGGGCAGCTCCAATTTTTCCAGTAGCCACATTTTAAAAAACCAAAAACAAATGTGTAAAACATATTTATGTTTTGCTTAATCTACTGGCCACATATTATCTCTTCAACATATAATCTATATTAAAATTAATGAGATATTTTACATTTTTTTGTACTGGGTCTTCGGAACCTGGGGTGCATTTTTAGCCACATGGGACTAACAAGAAGAGGAGACTGGGTTTGTGTAACCCAGCCCTCCTCATGTTGAAGAGAACCTGGGTTTGAGAAGTGTCGCCTTGCCCAAGCTCACACCGAGGCCGTATCAGACTCCTGGCTCCAGCCTATCTCCCTAAACCCAATTAACAAGCTTGGATAGTGTGTTGAAAACCATTTTTAAAAACTCACCATCTGCTTAGCACCTTGGCCTTTCAAAAGTATTTTTTAAAATAAAATTTCAGAAGAAAATAGCCCGATACTAACTACCTTAAGGCTTAGAAATGACAACCTGGTGGGCCATTTGTTAGAGCGTGCCCACCTGCTTTCTGCATGGCTCTGTCAGCGTCTGTGTGACACCAGGCAGAGAGGCTGGAGGCCACAGAGGTGAAGGCTGCTGCGTACTGCCTGCTGCCCAGGGATGTGGCTGGGAGGGAGGTCAGTCGGTGGCTTCTGCATCCTCCACGCCCCATTCCACCCACTCCAGCTCTTGTCAGCAGCCCCAGGACCCACGTTGTTCTCCACGATTAATATCAACAGCCTTGAAATAACTGACTTTCTTTCCACTCAGCACGTTTTGCAGCTTCTCATTATTTTGAATGAAGCCAAATCTAACAGTGCGGGGATGGCGGAGGGGACCAGCCACCCGAGAACAGCAGATGAGAGCAACAGGAAGAGGGCACTGCTCCCAGTCACGAGGACATCTGGGATTAAACTGAGGAACCAGGGCGTCTCTGCACCTGACTGCTGAGCGCACATACAGCGCGGCAACACAGAGATCTCCGATTTGCATTTTGGTGCCACTTCGGAGAGCATGGGTGTGGGTTTTTAGGCCTGTGATTTAGATTTCTTTGTCCCAAGATCCTGAGGTCAGAGAGATGCTCAAACTTCCGGGACGGAAGCGCTGCGAGCCACCAGCCATCTTACATAAAATCCCATCTGATAGACTGCTTGGCGCCAGCGCTGAGATACCCACATGGCCACCTCAACCCGATGTTGAGTGGAGCTCTGGAGCATAGCTGACCCTTGGGGTGACCCTGACTTGAGTGGGGGAGCTGGGCTTTTGATTTCCTGTGATGGTATGTCATTGGCTTATGGCACTTTGGACTATGATAAACTCCCAGGAGCTTCCAGGTCTCCACGCAAATAGAGTGAACTTCCGCACTTGGAGAGCTGTCCTCAGTGGCTAGCCGTTATTCACTGTCAAGTACAGCAAGCCCGGACCAGTTGGCGCAGGCCCGTCATCCCAGCATTCTGATAGACTGAGGCAGGAGAATCTTAAATATGAGCCCAGCTTGGGCAAGTTAGTGACTTAGCAAAACCCTGTTTCAAAGATCAAAAACCAAAAATATGCTGGGGGGTAGCTTTCATATACAGCCTCACAGATCAAAAGACAACCCAGAGCATAGGGAAACTGAGGCATGGGCAGGAAGAACCAGAAAAAATGGACCCAAAGGCACCAAGCGAAGCATGATTAATTTATGTGTCACTTATAGCCCTGTGATCTGAAGGTGTCTGGAGAGGAAAGACACGCTGATTAGCAAATGGGCAAACACCGGAGCCAGAAGTGGGGAGTAGACCGCATCAGCTGTCCTACAGCTAAGGGACACTCGGCTTTGAAGAGGACGATGGGCCCTGCTTTCAGTGGACCCAGTTAGCTGACTCTCGCTCTTGCACTACTAGTTTGAACTTTCACTTTTCACACCGTCTCACTGTGCTGCCAAATTGTCGCAGTGGGACTGTATCTTGTGACCCTCCTGCCTCAGCCTCCCTGCATGCTAGGATTACCAGTACGTGCCACGGCCACACCTGGCTTGCATATACTTTAAAAATTAGTTCAAAAATCAAATCAGGGTCGGTAGTCTTCTTCAAAAGTAAAGGCATCCGTCGGGAATGTACGTCGGCGACCAGGTGCAGACGGCGCAGACCTGTGGCGCATGCCCTGCGGCTGGTGGCGGCGCCGGGGTAGGATCTGCACTTGCCATTTCCCTCTGAAATGCCTCACACGCTGGTAAGTTGGTCACCGGAGCCTTTTCTCATCTGCAGTTCCAACACTTTCTAGCAGGAATTTAGCTGCAGTTGAAATCACCATCTGGCGTCTCATATTGAACCAGGCTCCTTGTGCGCCAAGAGCTGCTTCTTTTGGCAAGGACGCTGCCTGTGATCTTTCAAAACCGTCTCTGGGCTTGGCACTCCGGAGTGAGCAGCCTGTCCTGGAATTTTTAGGCAGAGATGCGCTAGAAGAATAGAGGGAGGTGAAAAGTTGAAACTCGGGGTTCTGAAACTTTAGAAACCCTCTCTGTGATGATGGAGCTAAAACCAGCTAGGAGGGAAAAATATGTCAGCAAAATGATCAGTGGCAGCCAAGGGTTGCACAGGGGTACTTACTTTAAATCAATAAAGGCTATTTAAGTGCTTGCCGGTTGCAAGGTGAGATTCCACCCGCTGTAGGGATGAAGGGTGACCAGAAAATCTTGGCCCTTGAGGGCCTCAAGGGCCCCTGGCCTGGGGGGAGGGGATGCGGGGACTTGGTTAGGTGGACTCAAGGCCACCTTTGACACTGTGCCCTGCTCGGGGTCCCTGCCACCATCTTCGTGTCCTCTGATGCACTTCTGTTTCCAACCACAATCCTCCTTCAACGGCCACCCTGGGGTACTGGGCATGAATTGAGAGGGCAAAACCTGGGCGTGGTGGCCTGTAGCCCCAGCACTCTGGGAGGCTGAGGCAGGAGGATGGCAAGGCTGAGTCCACCCTGCACAACTTAATGACACCCTGTTTCAAAATCAAAAACTAAAATATGGGATAGAGATGTCGCTAGCGGGAAGACCCTGGGTTCCTTCCCCAGTACCACACACACACACAAGCACAGAGGAGAGGAGGATCGTGGCACTCCCCTGCCCGGGGATGCTCAGTGTGGGAGAAAGCCCAGGCCTTCTTAGACAAGTACAAAAAGCAGTGTGCACAGTTTCCTGGTGAATGCAGGCCAAGCAGCCCCCTGAGATCCTGCATCCATCCTCTGGCCCCTTCACCTTCCCTGTCAGCTTTCTTCATTTGTTTGCTGAGCCCTTCTGAGACGGATAACCCGATGACACATATCCCTCCTCTCCAGGTGTGGAGTGGGGAGCCTGGCCTAAGCCAAAAGCACAGAGACTGGGCAGGCAATCTGGAAGAAGCACAGGAGAGCTGAATCCTCCCTGGAGAGCACAGAGGTCTCCCTGAGGGGGGGGGGGGGGGGGGGGGGGGGGGGGGGGGGGGGGGGGGGGGGGGGGGGGGGGGGGGGGCGGTCCCGGCGAGGTCTGCAAAGGGGACTTGGGTCTAACCAAATGGGTGGAGTTGGGAAGGGCTGGGATATGTCTGCGGGAAATACGTGTTTGAGGAAATAACGGAGGGATGGTAGTGGGGCCGAGGAGAGAGGAGGCTGCCTCGTAGGTTGGGAGGAACTGAAGAAGGGAATGTCACTAAACAGGGCTTTTAAAACACTGGCAAGCGCCAGCCCTGGGGGCACAGGCCTGTAATCACAGACTCTAAGGGGTGGGGGAGGCAGAAGGATCCCAAGGTCAAGCCCAGCCTGGGCAACTTACTGAGACCTTGACTCAAATTAAAAAATAATCAAATCAGTTAAAAACATGAGTTGGGGATGTAGCTTAGTGTGAAGGCCTTGGGTTCAATCCCCAGCACCCCACACACTAATACACAGAGTTGGGGAAGGCAAGAGTGAACCACTAAGGGTTTTTTAGCAGGAGAAATCAGATACATGTCTTTTAAGAAAATAGAACATATAAAAGATGACTTAAAGAGATATGAGACTATTAGCGTATTGTGGCTTGGATCTGGAGTACCCCCCAAAAGTCTCATGTACCTAGGGTGCTGTGTATGTAGAGAAGCGGGTCCTGACTGGAAGGGGCAGATGCTTGGGGCTTGACCTGGAGGGGAGTGTGCTGCTTCTGCCCTCCTCCCTGATGTGGCTCTGTTTTGCCATGCTGTGAGAAGCACTGTCTCCAGCTCTGGCCCCTCCATATAACTCCATTTCCAGCTGCTCACCTGGGAACGGACTGTGACCTTCTGAAACTGTGAGCTAAAATAAATCTTTCCTCCCTAAAGTTGTAGAAGTTGGATATTCTGTCCCAGCAATAAGAAGATGGAGTGCAAGTCAGTTTGGGATTATTATAATGTCCTAGGGGAAGACCAGGAGGGGCTGATATAG
Organism: Ctenodactylus gundi; assembly: GCA_004027205.1. NCBI lineage: Eukaryota > Metazoa > Chordata > Mammalia > Rodentia > Ctenodactylidae > Ctenodactylus > Ctenodactylus gundi. The sequence continues at coordinate 710,858 of PVKB01000428.1, forward strand.
GGTCCTGAAAATACAAGTGGAAAAGAAATGATGAATCTAGAGATTGAACGATTAGATCTGGCAATTCATTGGATATGAGTGGTAAAAATGAAAGTTATGAAAAGTGTCCGAAGTGTTGAGTTAGGTCAGAGAGTGGTGGATGGTGGTTCCATCACCATAAAGAGTACCAGGAGGAGGGAGGTGGATTGGTGAGAAGTCCGTGAGTTCATTCCTGAGGATGCTGACATTGAAGGAAGAACCTGAAATATCTTCAACAACTCAAACTTGAATGAAATCCAAGAAGGAAGAACAATGAATTTGGGATATTCCAGTTCATAAGGTTCAAGTTCAATGTTAGACCGAGTGTCTTAGAAAGAGACACTTAGGAAACACAGTCAACTCTCCTGTAATCCCATCACTCTGGGAAACTGAGGCAGGAGGATTGTAACTTCAAGCCCATTCTGGACACATCAGCAGTTTAGCAAGACCTTGTCTCAAAATAAAAATTAGAAAACATGGACCTGGGGATGTAGCTCAGAGCGAAGGCCTTGGGTTCAAATCACCAGAACTGAAAAGTAAATAGGTAAAATTAGCTCTCTGAATAAGTCAAAACAATAAAATGAACAGTAGAAACTGTTCATATTCCCTGCAGGAATATGAACCTTTAAAACTCACTAATGCCTAAGTGCAGTGGTTCTCTTAAATCATGATTTTACTCTGCTGATTAAATCTCAAGTGGAGAGTCTGTATGGTCTGATGATTGAATCCGATAGGTTAAATCTAGATGGATATTTGGAGAAATCTCTAGAAGCAGGCTCCTATTATAGTGCTGCTGAAAGCAGAAAGAAAAACAGTGTTTTTCGCATTCACGATCTATTATCTGCCTAATGTAACGTGCTGCTTGAGAAGGGACCTTTAGAGGAAGGGCGCCATCTGCTCCCAGCAGCCATTTCCTGGCCCTTAATCACTGTTGTGCATTCATTCACGATGGCCTTGCATTGATTTTTAAAAATAAATCAGTGCACACAGGTGGGAACTGACATCCCTGCATTGTACAGGCATTTTATATAGCCCACAATTAGAAGAGAAAGTACAAATATTGTGCAGGTTTCTGCTATTTTCTCATTTGTGGTACTGGGGACTGAACTCAAGGCCTTGTATCTATGAGGCAACCACTCTACCACTCAGCGACATCTCCGGCCCTATTTATTTATTACTAAAATTTGAGACAACGTCCCACTGTGTTGCCCAGGCTGGCCTTGAATGTGAAATCCTGCCTTGGCTTCAGAAGTAGCTAGGATTGGGCTGGAGGAATAGGACAGCAGTTAGAGTGCTTGCCTAGCACGTGCAAGGCCCTGTGTTCAGTTCCTCAGCATTACATAAACTGGGTGCAGTGGCACATACCTATAATCCCAGCACATGGGAGACTGAGACAGGAGGATTGCCAAGAGACCTCAAGGCCAGTGTGGGCTCCATACTGAGTCCAGGATCACCTGGACTACAGAGCAAAACTGTCTCGAAACAGGAGAAAACAAAGCAAAAAAGAAATAGCTGGGATTATAGGCATGTGCCATTGTGTCTTGCAAGTTCTTAGGGGGAAAAAAACGTTGGTTTGAGGAAAAGTTATTTAAGACACACTGTTTCAAAAACCAAATTAATTACAAGGCAGCAGAGTGGTTTTGCTACCCTGTAACAGTGTTGCAGTGAAACTTCCCCACCTCTTAATACTTAGAAACTGTAATATTCTCTTCGGTCTTTAGTAAGATGTAGAGTTCAGAAACAAAGCTTCTACTATGATGAGTTCCTACTGTGTGCCAGGAACTGCACTACCAGCTAGGGACCCCCTACAGAATGCATTAAGCTCCCAGGATAATTACTCTCATGAGACCCTCCCGGCTATGGTAGTTGATCTCAGATTGTGTATGGAAATAAAAGCTAACATCCCTTATTCTTCACACCTGTTCTCTCTCACCTTCATATTTCATATTAAAACACAGTAGGTTCACCTCTGTGTTGGGCAGACCTGCTGAGATAACCCAGTTCGGCTGCCTGCCTGTGAGATCCAACTCTCTCACTTAATGGTGTGTACATCTGGTCAAATGACTTACCTTTCTGACCTTCCACCACTCTTTAAAACACAGATACAATAACCCATGCCTTATGAGTGTTGTATTACAAGAGTTAATTGACTCAGAACCTAGAGCCGGCTGGGGGGCGCACAGTGGGTAATCAGTTGATTGTTACCACTACCAATTTTCAACCAGGCCCAGGAAGAAGATGAAACAATACGTATTTTCAAGGTGCTTACAGGCTTCCCGGTGGAGACGGACAGGTACGTAGATACAGGAAACGAAGGGCAAAATGAGGAAGAATGTCTACGCTCTAATGCGGAGGCCACCCACAAGGGAGTGGTGAAGTCTTTGGGCGAACTCTTTTGAGATGGATGTAATATCAACCCAAGGTCGTTTCTTATTCCCCTGGCCCTTAGGTAAGTGATCCTTCCCTATTAAATACCTGCTTTGCCTGCTTTATTTGCCCACAGTTATTCCAGTGTGAACAATTACGTAAGTACAACTGAAAGCTTTTCACGAAGGGATCTTGTGGTTCCTCTTTATTTACACCCTGAACAAAAACGCTCACCATAATTGTTGAAACTGGGTTATATTTTCCTGATCGCTTATGTTCAGTACCATGTTTCTTATAGAGAATAGGTCGTTTGCCTTTTTTTCATCCCAGAAGGGGGTCTTACTCCTTTTGCCAGTGATTTCCTAAGCTGTGAATGTGTCATTCGATTATGGCCTAACAGATGAAGACACACTCAAGAGGAAGTGACCTGCTGGCTCTGGGAAAGACTTTCTCTATCATACAAAGCTAATGAGAGGAAACATTGTTTTTTGTTGTTGATGATGATCTACATGTGATCTCTGGCACTGCTGCACTCATTTGGCAATCACGAAGGGAGATGTAACTGATATACAAAGACCAGCAAAATGGAAACTAAGACGTCTTTGAGCTACTGGATCTGTCACTGTGGGCCTTGATCTGCCTCTAGGCTACTTGTCATAAGGGCAAACAACTCCCTCCTTGTATAAGTTGACTTTAGATGGGTTTTCTGCTTTCAGAAACAAAATCCTTCTGTGGTAGCCTGTATTATTATTCCCAAGCAGGCTCTTCCCTGCAGGAAGATTGTGTAGGCTTTTGCTTCCAAGTCCAGGTGTGGCCATGAGACTGACTTGGACCAATGAAAGGTGGGCAGCATGATGGGCATTCTAGACAGAGCTCCAAGATCCAGCGTCAGGTTTCCACGCGCTCTTTTCTCTGTCACTGTGGCTAGGGAAACACACATGATGCCCACCTGCTCCCTTAATGACGGTGATGACTGTGACTTTCCTATCTTTCTTCCACTGGCTTGTGACTTAGACAAGAAATCGACTTTCTCATTTTGGACTGCTGAAATGTGTCCTGCTAGTTATTGCTACCACAGACCAGCCTCAGTTTTGACGGGCAGACACCCTGAGAGGTTGTAAAGACTAAAATCTAAGAAGTGAGGCCAGTGCTGGAGATGGAGAACTTCGACCCCGTTGCTGGGGAGCTGGTGGTGAGCAAACTCGTTTTAATGACGAAACGGTGACTGGGAAGGACCGGCGGGCTCCCCTCTGCCTGCCTGGCATACATCCTGGCTAGCGAGAAGGAACTTGGGACAGCAAGTAATTTGATCCAGGTAACACTCTGAACACGTCCTCACTGTGATGCATTATTCAGAGTAAATTAATCACAACTTATTAAGTGTCCCGTTAGCATCTCTGACACCTCATCATTTTGTCTCATCAAAACTTTTTTATTTTTGTAATGACCTTGGTACGCACTCTTCTTGGAACCCACCCCACTGAAGACACCTGCCAGGGGTGTTGGCAATGGCTCAGTGACCAGAGCAAAAGGTTTTGTTTTATGAATACAACATGTTGGCAGTTGGGACACGAGAATGATGGTGCTGTGATGGCGGTGACTTGCTGTATACTTCAGGTTACTTTAAGCTCTCTGTATATGATAACTCACTTTATCCTCAACTGATAGGGCATTATTACTATAGTTATTATTAATCTCTTTCTTGTAGTCATGATGATGGAGCCTAGGGCTTTCATACTGAACTACATCCCAGCCCACATTTCACCTTTGATTTTGGCACAGTCTCCCTAAGTTTTTAAGTTGCCGAGGCGAGGCTGAAACTTGTGATCTCCTGCATCAGCTTCTCAGAGTCCTGGATTTACACGCCTACGCCACCAAGCCCTGCTATTATTATCTCTTTTCTACAGATGAAGAAACAGGACACTGAGAGATGAAGTATCTTGCCCAAGGTCGTGCGACTACTATGCGGTGACTGTCACGCTGTCTCCAGCAGTCTGCTCCACAGCTGGGTGCTAAGCAGGGTGCATCACCCTTAGGGAGAGTGTTCTCAGAGCAGTGCTCGGTTGAATGGATCTGGAGAAGCAGTGGCACCCAGTGCAACCCCACCTAACTTCCATCTGCAAACCATGTCCATATACTGGTTCCCTAACCCCAAAGTAGTGCTGCAGATGGTTCAGTCCTCTGGGAATTGCACTGGACTAAGCACATGGACCATATGAAGACATAAGGATTGAGCCAGGCCCTGACAGCCACTCACTGAGTGCCACTGGGGCTGTACTGGCACCTGAGGACAGAGCCCCATAATGTGTAGGTGTCTTATTAAAGAGCCATGCACAAGGATGGAAGAATTTCTGGAGGGGTCTGCAGGAGTTCGTAGACAGCAAGGCCTGGGGAAGGCTGGCTGGAGCACGTGGGCTCTCAGATGCTACATGAGCTGGGATACATGTGGGGCAGCGAAGTCACAGATGGTGTCTTCATTACTTTCTCATTGCTGGGATAAAATGCCCTCCACTTACAACTTAAGGGAAGAAAGGTTTATTTTAGCTCAAGGTTTCAGAAACTCTCAGTCCATTCATTCACGGTGGCTGGTAATGGTGGAGACCCAGCAGGAGGAAAAGATGTTCTTGGCATCATAACAGGAAGCACAGTGGTGAGGATGGGCGGAGCTGGCACATGTCCTCTAGGTCATGTTCCATTGACCTGCCCCTTCCGGGTCAAGCCCCAGGGATCAGTCCCTTTAGAACAGGTCCCACTTCTTAGCAGCGCCTGGAATCCATAGATATTCCATAATATCCAAATACGAGGCTTTTGAGGGATGTCCCAGATCTAATCTGCAACAGCCATTTGGACCAACTGTGATTTCTTTTATGGATAGGACAGTTAATTTTTTATCACTGGATATAATAATCATCACACTCATCTTGGCAGATTTGTGTACATACATATCATGTCTTAGTTATTTTTAGTTATTACTTCCCTCCCTGCCCAGTCTGCTGTCTCCTTCCATCCCCAGGCAGGTCCCCTTCCCATCTCCATGAAGGCTATGCCCGTTTCCTTTTGTCTTTTATTTTGTTCTTTAAATTATTTATATTTTGAGTTTCTCACAGAAGAGAAACCACATGGTTTTAAACTTCCCATGTCTGATGTATGTCATGCAGCCTTATGGCCTCAAGGTGGATCTGCTCTCCTACAAAGGACTCACATTTACGGCTACAATTTTTTTTGCATCCATCCATCTTTGGATGGGCACAGAGGCTGCTTTCAAGATTTAGCTACGATGCATCCAGTTCTAGGACGAATCCCCGGCCCAGGTTACAACAGACTCATAGCACGCTGGATGGAGACGATCTTGGGGAATGGGAGACTGACCTGAGTGACCGCTTTCTCTGGTATGAGGAGGAAGGCAGCAATCCAATGGAGAAAGGCTCTGACTGGGAACCAGGAAGAGAAGATATACAAGAGCTTTTGAAAGAAACAAAAATTTATGAAAAGAAAAGAAAATAGCTCTCTTCCTCTATTGGACTGGCACTTTGTGTGTGTGTGTGTGTGTGTGTGTGTGTGTGTGTGTAAAAACTTAGGAACTAAGGAGATATTTAGGTGACCACGGTTATTATTTTTACTACTGACTCCTGGCAGGTAACACCGGAAATGAAATGCTTCAGTGTGGGAGCTGCTGGGAATCTTGTTACTTTGCCTCATTTTGCCAACTTAAAATGTTGGCAATAGGAAACAGACAGAGATGTTTCATGATTACTATTTTTCATGTACTTTGGTATTGCTTTTAAAAAAGCAAAAGCCATCAGTTGCACAAAAAATAGATTTGGCTATAATGAGTCTTGCTGCTACAAACATGTATCACTGTTGAGTGATGTCTTTAACGATTTTTTGGGAAGACACCCTGCAGAGGTAGAGCTGGGACAAATGGGATACCTATTTCCGTTTGGGCTTTGTTTTCTGTTGAGTCTCTGTACCAGTTTACAATCCTACCAACAGTGTAGAGAGTTCCTTCTCCCCCCACCATCCCATAACCTTGCCCAATTAGCTGAATTCTTGATAATAGTTTTTCTTCCTGGAGTAAGATAGAATCTCAGAACTGTTTTCACTTGCATTTCTCTGATAGCCAAAAGTGCTGGACAGTCTTTTTTTAACGTACTTATTGGCCATTTGTACAGTTGCTTTTGTGACATGGACTTCGTGGTTGAGAGGGGTGGGGCATACTTTTCTGAGATGCAAAAAGGGTGTGTTGATGTGTGTATGTAAGTCTTTTTTTTTTTTTTTGGAAACAAGGTCTCGCTCTGCAGCCCAGGCTGGTCCTGAATTCACTGTGGAGCCCAGGCTGGCCTTGGACTCAAGGCAATCATCCTGCCTCAGCCTCCCATGTGCTGGGATTAAGGGCGTGCACCACCACGCTGGCTTATGTGGTGCTGGGGGATCAAACTCGGGTACTTAGTGCTTGCCAGTGCGCTTGCAAGGCAAGTGCTTTAACTGCTAAGCCGTTCCTCCAGCCCTACATATGGGTCTTGAAATGAAAGCATGGGCCTCGATGCTAAAATTGCTTCAGACAAGCTTTGAAAATGCAGCTTGAGAGAGATGAGATTTGAGGGGAATGAAATTGCCTCCCAGCAGGACTTGTAGGCACTGTCTCCAAAATGCACTTCAGGTCTGAGCGCGTCTTCCACCCCCACTCCCCCCCATGCTGCACCAACATACACGCACAGCACACCCCCCCGCAGCGTCTCTCCCAGATTCGTTGTTAGTCTCGTACTGTCTCTCAGCTTCTATTTTTGTCTCTGCTTATATAGCAAAGAAACAAACTTTCTCTGTACTCCACTCAACACAGAAAACTTCTGATCATAAAATGTGTTTTTTTTTTCTCTCTACCAACAACCAATGGCTCATGGGGCCAGGTGGATTCAGCCACTGATGACTGCATGTGCTATTTAGGGGTGGGGTCTGGCTTGAAAGGGTGGATCACTGGGCTGTGGCCTGGAAAGATTTATTCTTGTCCCCAGCTCCTTGTAGGTCTCTCTGCTTCCTGAAATGAGCAGCTGTCCTATCCCTAGGTCCCACATGCCATCCCCTTCCACATGGCGAGAGGGTCACAGTATATTTCTCCTCCTTGAGTTGTGGGCACTCGGTATTGTGTCCCAGCAACAAGAAAGTGACTAAGACACTTCTTCCCTTCCCTGCTGTCCCCTCTCCCCTTTCCTCCACATCCCCCTCCAGTCTCCACAGATCTACCTTTCTTATTCTGAAGAGTCCAATGAAAGGTTCAGTCAGGTGGGGCAAGGAGGGGGCCCCTGTGCAGGAGCTCCTGCCCCCGTGGAGTTGGGACAGTTGGGACGCACAGGGACACATTGCCCTCCTGGATAATCCCCAGGGTCGCAGGTAGAGGACTTTTGTTTTTTTATATACAGTGGCTTCACCAAAAAGGCTTGACAAACGATTAACTCCCCCTCCAGCCCCTGCCTCCTTCCTGCAGGACAAGGGGAGGGCTGACCCTTGCAAGCCTAAGTGAGGCTTGGTCTTCCTGGTGAGCCCGCCCTGAGACAGCCCACTAGAGCAAAGGATGCTCCAGTCCCCCAGGAAATGCTAAGGGGCTAGGAGCTCTGCTCCAGGAGCCAGGGTCAAAGGTTAAAGGTGAAAACAAAAGATGCATCTCATAACCCCATCACTTAGGATGTGACAAGGATTTTATGTGCTTTGTGCCAGCAACGAAGAGTAGAGGATAATTTTTTTTTTATTCTGTCATATCGCCCCATCTGGTCTCATCACAGACAAAGCTTCACAAAGACGCAGTTAATGCCTACGGTCTCCTCTCACCGTTTGGACAAAACCCAGTCCTTTACGTATTAGCTTTCTCATGGCTGGGACACAAAACCTGACACACACAACCGGAAGGAGGGGAGATTTAACTTGGCTCCTAGTTTCAGGGGATCCAGGCCACGGCCAGCTGACTCCCAAGCAGGAATGTCATGGTGGGATGGCACGGCAGAAAGGAACTGCTTAGCTCATATGCCTCTGTGCTGCATGAGCACAGTGAGCTCTCTCCTGTCTTGGGGTCTTGGTATCAGCTGGTCATTTTGTCTGCTCTCAAGCTGTTGGCACAGCTGAATCCTTCCTCTGGTTTTAAAGCAACATCACCATTCCAACTTCCTGACCACCTGATTACCTAACTACGTTCCTGCCCTTATTAGTAGATTTCACTGTGCTCATCACTAACCAAAATTGTCTTGTTCATTCATTGGCTTGTTTGTGGCCTCAGGTCTGACCCATTGGACTGAATGGGCCTTGTTTAACTTCATTCCTGGCCCTTAGATCAGTTCCCAGTATGTAAACACCTTATAAGTTAGGAAAGAAGTAGCCAGGTGTGGTGGTACAGGCCTAGAATCCCAGTACTCTGGGACGCTGAGTCAGGCAGATCATTAAGTTTGAGTCTAGCCTGGGCAACTTAGTAACTTAGTAAGACCCTGTCTCAAAAATAAAAAATAAAAATGGGCTGGGGAATGTAGCTCAATGTGAAGGCCTGGGAGCTAACCCTAGTAGACAGAAGAAGCCATTACCATTTAATTTCCATCAGTAATGTATTTGAAACAATTTATTTATATATCCTGGTGGAAAAGTGAAAAAGGAGAAAAGATTAATTTTATCTGCATTTAATTGAATATTGATGCATTCTTTGGATGACGGTAAAGCAACGGTCATATTTAAACATAATTTTATGAGGTTAACCTACCCTGTACAAATGTGAAATTACATACAGATCAGAATAAATTAGTTTTACATAGAAAATTAGAAACTCAAGAACCTCTATTGCACTATTGCTAGGTTCCTATGTTAAATATTACGATGAAAATATAAAATTGAAATATGAAAATGTAAATGATAAGCTATAATGTTTCTATAATAACGAGCTTATAGATGTAAGGGTAGAGAATTTCATGTCAAAGTCACGCTAACACCTATTTTCTTTGTGGGTTTCTGTGAGATTCTTTGGAGTTTTAAATTGCTCCTGGGAGTTCAATAATATATTAACCTAGAACCCGGGTGTTCACTGTATTTGCTTATTTGTGTTATTTCTGGGCTCAATTCAACATTTTTATATTTTTAAGAATCAGGGCTCTAACTATTTTCTAGTCTGCAGATGTCTAAATTTGGTTCCATTTGCTGGTTGTATTTCTGGGAAATAAATGTTAATTTTGGCTGATTCTGCAGTCAGAACCCTGGGCACCTCTGCTTCCTGCCATCTTTTAGCCATCTCTGTTAGATGCCTTAACACTTGGGGGGAAGTGTTTTCAAAGGAGCTGGTGAAGATTTGGAAAAGATTTTATTTTTACTATCCCAGACTGTATCCTCTGCACTTGGTTGGTTCTGTTCCACGAGCTCCATCTGGCCTGCGGCTCTGCAGAACTCCGCAGGGAGGGGGAGATCCTGGGTTGAGAAGATGCCTGCAGATGGCTTCACAAGTGAGATCTAGTGCCTGGATTCCTTCACTTCGGACTTCCAGGACACGAAGCCGGTGCCTGTCAGCCGGTCGGCTGAGCCAGCTGCACGGGCATAGTAGAATCTCCTACCTTCCTAAGCCAGGAAAGGGTGACCGCTTAGTTCCCTGCCTAGGAAAGGTGCAGCCAGAGGGCTTTCTGTGCTTCTTCTGTTCCGTGTGCATGTGGTGTGGGGGTGGCGGGTGCTGGGGTTCCAGACCAGGGCTTTCACACTGAGCTACATCCCTTGTTTTTCATTTTTGATTTTTGAGACAGGGTCTCACTCAATTGCTAAATTGCCCAGGCTGGGTTTGACCTGTGATCCTCCTGCGTTGGCCTCCCAGAGTGCTGGGATGATAGCCCTGTACTAGGCCCAGCTCAGCCTTTTTTCTTAAAACTTCTGTAAGATTTTTAACATGCAAGTGAATTTAGTAAAACACACCGATTTTTTTTTTTTTTTAATCATGGGCTTCCTTAAAGGAGAATATAATCAATCTGACCTCTGGCCATAATGGGTCTGAGATTTATGATTTTTTTAATTCACAGACTAACTACCAGATTGAAAATAAAACCAAAAAAATTATTTTTCTCTTTTTAACCCCTTCTACACTTAATTATGAAAGCACTTAAAATCTTACTTCCAATTTCAAGGTTCTACTATCTTTTACTTGTAAGCCACCAGATAATACTTTGTAGAGTTGTTATTGTTTCTCTGAAAATCAGTGGGTTATACTTATAATTAGCGTGTGCTGTGAATTGGGTGTCTGGGGGAACTGCTTTTTACCATTCCATCAGCTTTTGATATTTATCGGTGTATATATTGAATGTCTTGTGGCTTTAGTACATGAATTTCTGGGTATTAAAGACCATTTTTGATGTTTGTCCCACTAAATAAAATATGGATTCTTCAGTGTTATCTTAAAAGGGAATTTAGTCTGCAGCTAAAGAAGAGTGGAGTAAATCTGTGCTGATGATCTGCTAAAGCAGTGACACTTCTTTAATGTATGTTTAATTACAGATGATTCATTTTGGAGGGAGGGAAAACTGGGAATTGACCCCAGGACTTTTGCACTAACACCTATCTCCGATCCTTTTATATTTTCTGATTTTAAAACAAGGTCTTGCTAAGTCACTTTAGTTGCCTAGCCCAATAAAGCCTGTGATCCTTCTGCCTCAGCTTCCCAGAGTGCTGTGATTATAAGCATGCACCATTGTCCCTGGTTAACTGCAGATAATTCTTTCGACAGAAGCAAACTTTTAATGACAAAATTCATAGCTTTCAATTTTATGAACCTACAGAACTGAGGTGATGCTTTTATTTTGTTTTGCTAATTTGGAATTGAGATAAAGTTAGAATTCTGTTTGTTGGCTTGGGAAGGCTGTGACTTCAGAATTATCACAGATATAGCATTTTCAATCAAAACAAGATGGCTGGAGAAAGTAATATTTAAAAAAAAATGTGGTACTGAAAGCTAGTTTCAAATAGACAAACTTGTACATGATCACCTTGTGCCTACCTCACACAATATCCCATTTGCTCCTGACCTCTGACTCACCTTAGACTCTGCTCATCCACCACTAACATCACCTATCCTGTTACAAGACCTTGTCATCATTGGGCACTGCCTCACCTGAAATCCTGAACTCTGAAATTCCACTCTGTCCTCCGCCTCGCACGCTCCTCCTCCCCTACACTTGGTCCTCACGAGCTTCCATCTTTCCAAAGTACCAGAGCCTCCATCTTCCCCATTACCTGCCCCATGCTCTTGTCTTTAATGACCTGCCATCATTAGAAGGACCCTCTACCTCTTTGACTTGCTCATCCAACCAATCCTCAATCTTGGGTCCACCCACCTTTTTCTTGTGTGTGGGGTTGGGGGTGACTTTATATCACTAGAGAAGCGTCACATAATTGTGCAGTCAGGTGCTAACTCAAATTGCCAATTTCTAACTCCATCTGGACACTCAGGGTCATCTGAAATTCTTTAAGCATTTCTAGTTGGTTCTCTAAACAGTGTACATGATCCGAGACATGCAGTATCAGTGTATAAGATCACATTAATTATCTAATTGAAATATATTTAAAAGTTGATTTTTTGAGCATATGAAGATTCAACACAAGGCCTTTACAGTGAGCTACATCCTCAGGCCATTTTATTATTTTGAAACAGGGTCATTTTATGGTAGTAAGGATTGAACTCAGGGCCTGTAATCCCACTACTGGGGTAGGCTGAGGCTGGAGAATCACAAGTTCAAGCCTGAGAGATTTAGTGAGACTCTTGCCTCAAAAATAAAGTACTGGGTGTAGCTTAGTGAGAAGGTCCAAAGTTCAGTCTATACACACATACAAATACACACACATGCACACACACACACACACACACACACACACATATTGCACAGTCTGATAAAGACTTGGTACTGTTTCTCAGAGCAATGCTTTTAATGCATAAAATAAAATGTGAAGGATTACTAATTATAATTTTTGATATGTTATTAATACATGGAGTAATGCACTAATAGAGTGTGAAACACAGTTCTCACATCTGGTGTCTAATCTAATTGCCAGCATTTAAAAATTATGATCAACACAAGTGATACTTGGGAAAATCTGCAACAACTGAAATGCTCTGTGAAAACATGATACAAAAATCTGTAACTTCTATTAGTGACAAAGTCAGAGGTATAGGAATATTTTCACATTAATAATTAGAGAATATGTTAGGTATGGTGGCATATAACTACAATCCTAGCACTCTGGGAGACTGAGGCAGGAAGTTGCAAGTTTGATCCCAATCTGAGCAGCTTAGAAACTTAGTGAGACCCTGTCTTAATTTTTTTTTCAGACAAGGTCTCTTCTTATTCTATAACTCAGGCTGGTCCTGAACTCATTATGTAACCGAGGCTGGCCTCGGATATAAGGCAATCCTTCTGTCTCAGCCTCCAGAGTGCTGAGATCATAGGCGTGCATGTCACCATGCCTGGCTTAAAAAAATAAAAATTTTTTTTGTGGTGCCGGGGATTGATCACAGGGTTTCACACATGGTAGTCAAGTACTCTACCACTAAGCTCTGTCCCAGCCACTTTTAAGAAAAAATTTACGAAGACAGATTGAGAGATTGAGGATGTAGCTCAATGTGAAGGCCCTGGGTTTAATCCCCTGTAACACACATACACACACACACACACACAGACACACAGACACACACACACACACACACACACACACACACACACACAGAGCTCAAAGGAAAAGTTGAAATAATGATGTCTTCCTCAACCAAGTTTCCAGCTCCCCTGAGTTCTATCCAGGTGAGGAGCACCTGCTTTGAAGCAGTCCACCACTTACCTCCTCTCCCCCCCCCCCCCCCCCCCCCCCCCCCCCCCCGGCCCCACCGCCAGACTAATCTGGGTCCGTATCTCCACGTGGAATCCTTGCAGGCACCTATGGGGGGCACCTCTTCTCTCCTAAACCTGTTCTAACTCCAGGGTTCTTATTCCAGGGCCCAAGAGGGGCTGCCTCCCCCCACCCCAGTCTACCAGGCAGAGTGTCAGCCTCGCCCCCCACCCCACCCCCCGCCCCAGTGCCCCAAGCTGAATGTCACCTTCCATCCCAGTCTACTAGGCAGAGTGTCAGGCCCTCTCCCACACTGCCCCAGGCCAAGTGCCGGGCCCTCCCACACTCCCACATTCCGGGCAACTAGCCTGACCTGACCTAGCCATGCCATCCACCCCATGACCTTGGCAGGCGTCCCAACCCTATAGGACAAATACGTCATCAAGACAGTCAGCTGAAGCCCAGGCTGGCGATGCAGGCCTGTAACCCTAGCACTGAGGGAGGATGAGGGAGGAGGATTATAAGCTTGAGTCCAGCCCAGGCAACTTAGCCACTTGGCAAGACTTGTCTTGAAATCAAAACTAAAATATAGGTGGGGGATGTAGCTCAGCACGAAGTCCCTGGGTTTGATTTCCAATACCACACACATGCACGCACGCGCGCGCGCGTGCACACACACACACAAACACACACACACACACACACACACACACACACACACACACACACACACACAGACAGAAAGAGAGAGGAAGAGGGACAGATAGTCAGGTGAGTATGCTGTGCCAGACACTGATGCCTACACTGTTTTTAACTGACACTGGACTTGATCACAGTTTTTAAGCAATGCCAGGTCCCTTCCTGTTGACCCCGGCCCACCTCTGTCCAGCTTTGCACCTGCACCTCCTCCCTCCTGCCTTGAGGGGCAGAGATCCTCAAGGCGTGCTGCTGCCAGATACACGTTCTGTCACTGCTGAGTCCCCAGGAAGCCGCCCTCTGTGCAGCCTGCGGCCTGGCTGCCTCTCTCTGGTCTCACTGCTCCGTCTGCCGCTGCACCTGTTCTCCTGCACCAGAATCAAGTTTTCCCAGAAGAGTCAAAGTTTCTGTCCAGTCTCGACGGAGCTCAGATCTGCCCCCTCCACTTGTCTCATCCCATGAGGTCACATGCCAGCTGTCTGCTGCCACCGGGCCTCGCCCAGGGGCCCAGATCCACTTATAACCCAGATCTGATCAGGACACCTTCGGGTTCCCCCTGCTCCCTCTCTTCAGGATAAAACCCAGCTTCTAGCGGGGCCTGCACACACAGGCCTGTAATTCCAGCACTTTGGGAGACTGAGGCAGGAGAATCACAAGTTGAGTCCAGCCTCGGTAACTTAGCAATTTAGCAAGACCCAGCTTCTATAAGCAATTAAAAGGGACTGGGGATGTAGCTCAGAGAGAAGGCCCTGTGTTCAGTCTCCAGTACTGAAATTAAAAAAAAATGAAATAAAATCTAGCTCATTAGCGAGAGGTTGTTTTCTGCCCACCTTCCTAGACGCCTCCTGCAAATCAGTGTCCGTCCCCTCCCCCCACTTCTGGAGTCGTCCACACTGCAGGGTCTCCTGGGGCAGAGGGACGGACTCTGGAGCCAGAGGGCCTGGGTTCAAGTCCCGGCCCTGACACTGGCTGGGTGGCCTTGGAGCAGGAGCCGTCTCCACTGTGTCTTGGGGAGCTCGGCTTTGAGTGGGAGCAATGGGTGCTTGCCCTGCAGGGCTCTGGGAATTAGTGACAGGCTAGGTGTGAAATATTCTGAGCAGAATGGGAGGTATAGGAAAGCTCCACAGAGGGACCTTACTGTCACTTCCACTCCCTTTGTGGGGACAGCTGACTCCTGTACTACCCTGTATTCTGGCTAGCAAGTCCTTCAAGACATACACATGCCAGCCGGGTCTGGTGGCGCAGGCCTATGTGCCCAACACTCAGGATGGCTGACACAGGAGGCTCCCAAGTTTGAGCACAGCCTGGGCGATTTAGTGAGACCGTATCTCAACATTAAAACCAAATATCAGCCGGGGATATAGCTCAGTGTGAAGGCCCTGGGTTCAATACTCAGTACAATAAAATAAATAAATAAGTAAATAAACAAAAAGGAAAAAAGAAAAAGAAAAAGAAAGTAGGCACATAGGCATTTGCCCTGGAGACCCTTCCCTGACCTGGCCAGGCGCCTTCCTCTGTGCCCCCTCACCTGACCGCCTGCCCACCCGACGGCCTGCCCACCCACCGTGCTGCAAGCTCCTTGCTCTTGTCCTGCACAGCGTGTGGTCCTCTGTCAAGGACTGTGACCCCTCATTATCTAACCCAGGAGCCACCTGGAGTCAGGGTGGAGAGGCAATCTGGTCTCTACAGTTCCACGCAGGCTCCTACAGTGAAACACACGGACTGAGTCTGAGAAGTCTGGGACTGGGTAGCAGGAGACGCATTATCAGAGAGGCCCCTCACAGACGGCATGTTCTCTCTGTCCTCACACGGGGGACAGTGCCCACAGACAACCACTCCCAGTGTCTCCTACAACAGCACGCTGCCATTCATGAGGAAGGGGTGGGAGTTCAGGCTAAGAATCTGGGCGGGGCGGGCACACTCAGGCCACATACGGAGGCTTGGTGGAAAGGAACACAGATCAAGCTTTATTCCCAGCACTCTGGGAGGAGGCTGAGGCAGGAGGATCCCAAGTTTGAGCACAGACTGGGCACCCCAGCAACTTAGTGAGACCCCATCTCTAAAAACCGACTGAAGATGTACTCAGTGCAAAAGGCCTAGTACAATAAAAGAATGCAAAAATAAGTAAAGAGCAGGCAGTGCTCTCCCACGGGCCTGGCAGGCAGCCTGTCACGGTCCGGCCCAGTTCACAGGCCTGCCTGCTTCTCTGAATCGTCCTGACCATTTCTTGGGCCTGAGAGCAACATGTTTCTGAAACAGAAAAGGAGTGCGCGTGTGTGCACACATGTGTGTGCATGTGTACATGTGTGTGTGTGTGTGTGTGTGTGTGTGTGTGTGTATGCTGAGGGAGGAAGAAAGCCCTCAGCCTATGTCTCAGGACACAAGAACCCAGCAGCCGGTAGCCACTGCAAACTCCTAGCTATGGGGCCACAACAGTCAGAACAAGAATGTCAGTATGTACATTTTTTTCAGAACAGAAGAGAAAACCCACCTGCTGGGTGCAACTCTGGCTGAGGCCTGTCCCACATGGCCAGGGCTCTGACTGCCGAGGGCTGGGCCCTTTCTTTTTAATGTTACAAAATAAAAATTCATTTCTTAAAAAGAGATCAAGCAATACAAGAAGGCACAAAATGAAAAGCAGAATCGTTTCAGCCTCCAGCCCTCCCGCCCCAGGTGACCTCTGTTCCGGCGCACATTTAAAAATACCCAGGAAGAGGTGAGGAGGCTTTAAGTCATGCATCCGGGAAGGGCCCAACAGTGCTAAAAAAATCAGGGAGGTCAGATTGCATCCAGATCTGTCAGAGCGTCACACTGCAGGGAACGGCGGCAGTGAACGCGTGTCCCTTCCACAGTGCAACAGAGAAAGTATCGCAAACAGAATATGCAGAAGGCACTGGCTTATCAGAGAGGGCCTGTGGGGGCAGGGTGGCGTTAGGGGGTGACTCTGGGGTCTGAGTTTCCTCAGGGTCACTCAACAGACCAGCACTGGGCAAACTGTCCCATGCTCAGCAGGAAGAGAGGGCCCAGCATTTAAAGGTTTAAGGACTCAAAATGCCATGAGGCCTCCCGTCCTGGCTCTCTGGGACCCTGATCAGTGGATTTTTGTCTCACTAAGCTGCTGAATTGCCCAAACTGGACTCATACTGGTGACCCTCCTGCCTCAGCCTCCAAGAATGCTAGAACTACAGATGTGTGCCATCAGCCCCAGCAGGATTGGTTTTTCAATGCCTAGGCTGACCTAGGCATGGTGGTTTAGGGCTGTAATTTTAGCATTCTTTTTTTTTTTTGAGACATATTTTCACTCTATAGTCCAGGATGGTCCTGAACTCGCTCTGAACACACAACAACTGGGCCTCACTCTCCCAAGTGCTCAGATTGCAGGCTTGCACCATACCTGGCTTATGCGGTACTGGGGAATTGAACTCAGGGCCTTGTGCTTGATAGGCAGGTGCACTAACCATTGTTCTATTCCTCCATCCCTGTAATTTTAGCACTCTGGAGGCCGAGGCAGGAGGGTCACCAGTTAGCTCAGCCTATAACTTCATAAATTATGGGCCCTGTCTCAAAATTAAAGAAAATAAAAATGTTTGGAGATGGATTTTAGTGAAAAGGCCTTGGGTTTCCAACTCTTGCATCCAACAAAGTAGAGTAAAACAAAAGAGAAAGAAAAGAAGGAAGGAAGAAGAAAAAGAAAAAGGAGCTGAAGCCTGGGCTGGAGTCCATGGCAAGAGAGGCAGGGCAGACTGCTGCGGGCTGGGTGGCAGGCCAAGAAAGAACTGGGCCGGCTCCCACTCACTCGTGCCCCTCCTGGAGTGCCACCACTCTCAGCTTGTCCAGGCCCACAAGGCCGTGCACCTGTGTGTGTGTGTGTGTGTGTGTGTGTGTTGGGGGTGTGTGGGGGGGCGCACAGAAGTGGCTGCCAGAGGAGAGTGCAGAGCAGAAGGACAGCTGGGTGGGACCCCAACCCGACAGCCCCAGGAAGGGCCCATGCAGGCTGGGCGCAGCTGCTGGGGCCACCCTGCAGGCCTGCATCCCTAAGGCCGTGCCCAGAGCATGTGGAGCGTGAGCTCGGCCTGCCCACACTCTCAGTGGGTCAGCCCAGCTGTCCCTTCCATGGGCACAGGTGAAAGCGTGCAGTGGAACTGAAAAATACATTATTTAAATGAATATTTAAATAGAATATAATATTGAGCTTGGCCTGGGCACATTAGTGATGCCCTGTCTCAAAATCAAAAATAAAAATGGGCAGGGAGTAGCTCAGGGTGAAGGATTTGACCCACAGTCTGTTGCTCCCCCCCGCAAACCCCACACACATCATCACCGTAGAAAGGACACACCGCCATTATTCCCCTCATCCCCGTGCTCTGAGCCCATGCACCAGTTCTGCCCTGCGGTCTTGCAAATCCTCCTTGGTGAGCGCCCTCAGCCTTACTGCTGCTGCCTTGTGTCCTGGATTGAGCCAAAGTGCTCGCCTTCCATGGGAAGAAGTACTCTCCTCTAACCCTGAGCTCACTATGTAGCCCAGGCTGGCCTCCTACCCACAGCAATCCTCCTGCCTCAGCCTGCCCGAGTGCGGACGCCTGGAGAATTTTTATGTACTGTTGGTTGTGCATGCTGGGCAAGCACTCTAACCACTGAACTATACCTTCTGCCCTTACAGTGTTTTGATCCCACCTCATAAAGGCACGAAACAGGACTTCCAGAACTGCTTCCAGAGGGGCAAGAACATGGGGTAAGTGTGGTCAAAGAGGGGGGCCATTTCGAGGGAATCGATGGCACTTTATGTTTGCACTACAGTACATTTCTCCGTGTAAGCATCCATTTCATCTATAACCATACTATGGGAGTCGTGTAGGTTACAACAATGCCTCCTTCCTAGAAAACCACCTGGCGGCTTCATTAACATACCTCTGATTTTTATTTTATACTATTCAATAAAAGCCCTTAGCAAACTCTCCCAGCCTCTGCCCCCGTCCTTGCCTCTATGTGGCAGCCTCCTCTGGAGATTTTAGGATCCACACACCCGATGCCACGGCTCTATAATCCCCATGTGCTGGGAGGCTGAGGCAGGAGAGTGGCAAGTTCCAGGCCAGCCTGGACAACTTACTGATTAGGTGAGCCTTCATCTTAAAATGAAATATTGAAAAAATAGGGGTATGTAGCTCATTGTGAAGGCTCTGGGTTCCATCCCCATTGAGCGTGGGCTACACACACACACACACACACACACACACATATACACCCACACCCACAGCACCACACATCCTCCAACAACCGACTTCCAAAGAGGCAGGCATGAACCAAACTGTCTTTGGGGAGGATGAGGGAGTGTCCCTACTTTATAAAAGGAGGACAATAACAATGTCCTCGGCTCCATCCTAGCTGGCTTTCCCACCAAGGGCCCTTTTTCCCTCTGGCCCCCGAAGAGCTGGCTTTCTGCACCCTGGGTTAGGATATCCCGTCTCTGCTTCCCGGTGGTCAACATGAACCCCACTCAAAGAGGTTCGGAGGCTTTAAAATGACCAAATTCCTTCCTGGATTACAAAAGAACTTTGCCAACAGCAAGAGCAAATACATCAGGGGAACAGAGAGATTGAGAGGAGCAGAAATTATACGCTAAAGAAGTGTGTGAGGTAGTCTGACTGCTATTTTTAAAGGTTATTTTTAAAATATACATATTTTTTAAAACAGCTATCTGGCAACTCAATTTCTAGACTGAAACTTTCTGGCTCAAAGATGTCACTGCTTCTCGCTGGCTCACTGCTGCCCTCGAGTGTCAGATCTAAAAATTACAGCCTGTCCTTAATTTTGGGCTCTGCAAATGCCATAGAATGTTTTTAGCTCCCATGACAGGAAAAGGGCCCAGAATTAAAGCAGTGTTTTAGCTTTTCACTGACAGTGGTGTCAGGTAAAATGTCAATGTCTTTCATTTTATTTATTTATTTATTTATTTTTATTTTTGAAGCCAGTCTCGCTCTAGAGTCCAGGCTGGCCCTAAATTGACCATGTAGCCCAGGCTGGCTTCAAACTCATGAAAATCCTCCTGCTTCAGCCTTCTGAGGTCTGTGCCACCGTGCTTGGCTAATTTTTATATGGTGCTGTGGAATCAAACCCAGCCCCTTGTACACGTGTACACGTTAGGCAAATAATCTAACCACGTAATTATGTCAGAGCCTCAGCTTTCATATTAAAAAGCCTTCTTACACTGCTTTTTCAATTCTTATTCCAATTCATTTTGCATTTGCTGAAAGGATTTTAAAATCATTATTTTTAAAAGTTTTTTTAAATAGACCTATTTTTTAAGGAAACTGGTTTTGATTTTTTTGAAAAAGTAGTTAGAATTATGTGGTCTGAAGAAAAATTGGTGAAATTTTGAAGTAAACATAAAAAAATCTCTGTAATTCCAGAACTCTCAGAGGGTGAGGCAGGAGGATGGAAAGTTTGAGCCCAGCTTGGGCAATTTAATGACTTACTGAAACCCTATCTCAAAATCACACTGTGTGTTAATGGTATAAGTTCTTACCAAACCCCCTTCCTGAGAAACGACGTGACTTACTCATTTACATGCCTTCACTTTATGTTACAGTATCCAATAAAAGTCTTACATTTAGGATGTTGGAGAGTGTGCACAGAGTCTACAGTGTGAGAGAATTTCTGACACATACCTCAAAGAAATATTCATCCAAGCCTATCTTCTGGATACTCACCTGGCAGCTCTGTCTTCATTGGCCACATCCAACCTGTTTCGATGGACACTGAGCATCTCTGTAACTCCTACCAGGCACCGATTCTTGCTCAGCCACAGAGTTTATATGTTTCTTGCTCAGTACAAACTGGGAGCCACACAGAATATCATGTTGTCATTGCTGCAACAGGAGAGGTGACTTCTATCCTGAACAGCTCAAGCGGCCTGGTCCCTCGTGCAGAAAGGACTTGCGAGTCTCCTTCAACATCACCTGTTTGGAGGAAATGAGAAGTTGATCCCAACATTCATGCTATTATTATTACTTTCTTTATGGTGCAGGGGATCAGGCTCCAGGGCCTTCGCGCTCAGCTACTTCCCCGTCCAATTTTTAGTTTTGATTTTGACAGGGTCTCCATAAATTGTTAATTTGCTCAGCCTGGCTCAGTTTTGTTATCCTCCAGCTTCAGGCTCCCAGGGTGCTGGGATGCCAGGCCTGTGCCCCTAGGCCTGGCCTGATATTCATTCTAGAATCTTCCAAGAATGGCTTTTCCTATAATTATGGCCTAAAGCCAGAGTGCTTATCTACAGATCTTATTGACTCTTTGTCTTTCAATCCAGAAATTGATCCAGGGGTGAGAGAGGGAGGCTCTGCCTCCTACCAAAGCAATGCAAGAAGTCTGCTCAAAGTTAGTGCCCACAGGGGCTCTGGGGAGGCACGTCAAGAGCAGCTGTATCGCCTGGAGGAGAGGCAGGGCTGAAGGGACACACAAGTTAATATTTCTGCCCTATATAATCTGCTCAACTGAGCCCTCCCTCCCTGTGTTGGGAGTGACAGCCCAAGCTCAACACAGCTGTAGCCATATAACCCTTGGCAGGGCTCCAGAATTTCCACCCAGGAGGAGCTTGCGATGACATGTCAGGGCTGGTGGCGGCACTGGCATCTGAGCACCCTGTTTTGTACTGTGGGTTTATTTGAGGTGGCTCTAGGGAATCACCAAGGGAGCTGCACAATGAAACTGCCATTAAAGACCAGGCAGTTGGCTAATCCTCCAATTTTTAAAAATAGGATTATTCTAGCTGGGCCTGGTGGTGCAGGCCTGTAATCTCAGCACTCTGGGAAGCTGAGGCAGGAGGACTGTAAATTTGAGTCCGGCCTTG
Source organism: Ctenodactylus gundi (assembly GCA_004027205.1). Taxonomy (NCBI): domain Eukaryota; kingdom Metazoa; phylum Chordata; class Mammalia; order Rodentia; family Ctenodactylidae; genus Ctenodactylus; species Ctenodactylus gundi. The sequence continues at coordinate 732,600 of PVKB01000428.1, forward strand.
GGAATTCAAAAGACTTAGTGAGACCCTGTCTCAAAGTCAAAACTAAAACAAAACAAAACAAAACAAAATGAGCTGGGAATGTTCCCCAGTGTGAAGGCCCTGGGTTAGATCTTTAGTATCACACAAAAAAAGGTAAAATAAAAAAATAATAAGCTTGTCCTAAGTAGCGCAACTGGATTGAAGAATTGCCTTAGTCCTGGAGTGGATTACGTTTTGAGAAGTCTGAGGAGGACCTGGTGCCCCCTAGCGTGCAGGCTCAGCATCGCATATCTCTCTAAACCCGCTCAGGAAGGCAGCGGCGGGCCTTCCAGGGTCCGAGGCTCTCTGCTGCCTTGTGCCCTCACCTTTTCTGCTGACCCCTTCCGAGCCTGGCCTTGATACCAGCCAGCCGGTCCAAGCTGCTTAGGCCGCAGCCTGGGTTTGTGGGGATGAGTCGGCGCCCACACCTGGAGCTACAGGATAAGCATAGTTTGTCTGCCTGGGTGGCTGATTTGACTCAAAGGTTAGGGACACGTTCAGATCTATGCTAAGAAACAATGATGGGCCAGGGCAGAAGAGCACCTACATTTTCCCCAAGGCCTTGAAATGCCAAGCCCGTAGTCGCGCGCATGTCCAGAAGGGCCTTTCTCAAACAGTCGGCTGATAGGCAGTCATTGGCTGAGCCCCTCATGCGGGTGGGGCACTCAAGCTGCTTGTCCAATCTTAGGATTGTTTTAGCCTGGCGCGATCTTGATTGGTCCCTGGAACAGCATCAAAAGCTCGAAGCGGTCCCGGCCCATCTGAACCCTCCAGGGAACTTCCGGTTGCACTGGAGCTATAGGTCACTTTAACCCCTTAGTCAGCTGTACCAAGCGTGAATCTTGGTGTAGATGGGGAGAACAGAACCATGAACCCCACATCAGGCCTCCACAGTGCACCTTGACGTCACTTTTGCTCGGCCTCGTTCTTTCCCATCATGCCGTAGTTCAGAACTTTATAGAGATGAATCTGAGAAGACCAAAGGGCCCTGTAGATGACAATGGGTGGGTCGGGGAGATTGGAGTCTTGCCTTGCCAGACGGGCCGCCCTACAGTTTCAAGTTTTCATTGATTACAGAACATTTATAAAATATTGATTAAATATCTGCTTCCTGCCAGACATCATGCTAGGTTCTGGGAATATACACAGACTGTGAAAGTGTGAAATTTTGTTTCTACCTTAACAAGTAATACGGAACAAAAAAGGATTCCTCATTTATGTAGGGCAAGACTATAAGATTGCATCTGTTTAAAAATCGTCTAATCTGTATGGCAGCTTCCCATCGCCCAGCATCCACCTCGCGATTATTGAGCTGGTCTGTGCTCAGTAATTTCTGGTTATTGGCTTAGGAGGCCTCCTTTCAGAGTTCTATCGCCTTTGATACTTCAAAGGCAGACAGAAGAACTTCACTCCTGCTCACTATTCCCACACATTCCTTTGTCTCTCACCTTGTAAAGACGAGAGTCTTCTGTGATTCCAATTTTTAATTTCTGTCGGTGGTGAAGAACAATGTCCAGAATCGGAGGGCACGTTTTTGTATTTGTATTTTTAAGTAATTCAGCTTCTGTATTAGTCCATACGCCATAAGGCTGTTGACTGTTCTGTTAAGGAAGACATGCAAGTAAGACCTAGGAGCCTGGTCAAGACAGTATCAAACACATGTATTAATAAATAATATCCATACTGTGAATTTGCAGGGTGAATTTTTTTTTAACTTCAAAGAAGAGCTTTCCGTATCTCTGATCTCTTTCCACACAACCTATTACTATTTTAAAACTCCTCTCTTGGGGCCCATTGTTCCTTGTAAGCCAGGCCAACTGGGGAGGAGATGGAAGACCAGCCTCAGGCTACTAAATCATCACCACACAGGCTGTCCAGTCCCGGAAGTCCCCTGGGTTCCCTTCCTGCTTGTTTAAAAACTAAAGGCAAAGATGAAAAAATACACTAATTTCCAGCTGTGCTAGCAGGGCCAACATAGCACAGCAAGAGCAGGAGGAGGAAAGGAATGAGGCTCCTTCCAGGAATGTCTCCCGAGATTCTGTAATATAAACAATGACGACTAGGTTAATTCAAAGTGATGTCCGAAAGCTCAGAATTGAAAACTCTTTGCCGGCCGAGACCGGGCAGCTGGTTCCTGTTTATTTATGCCTGTGACTCCCCCCCTCTTCATATTTTCTTTTGTGTGTGCTTTCATTTTTAAGATAATTTTTTCTTATATTCTTGCCTAATTTTTTTAGCTTTTTCTGACTAACCACCTCTGGAGGGGAAAAAAAATTGCACGTTGTAATTTATCCCCAGGCTGGCAGGCTGGCTCGTAGATCATAGATGTACTCTTCCTCTCAGTTTGTTAAAGAAATAGAACAAAACAAACACCCAAAACTCTGAGGCTGGCAAAATGGTGTTTAGAGCTTAAAAAGTTAGATACATGTAATCTAACCTGTAGCACTTTTCTTCTTTTCTAGGTGCAAGTGGCTTTAGAGATTCAGATCGCATACATGCAGGGCTTAGGAAGAGGCAGTGGAGAGAGAAGGACAAGGTAACTCCCCAGCTCCCCAGCACTCACCAGGTTTTCCTTCCAGACACCGCAGTACACAGATGGGAATAAATGCTGTGGATATGGGGATATACTTTTTTTTTTCTACTCTGAGGCAGACTGTTCTATAAACTCCGCAGATGTGGGCAGAGTTTATAAAATTGGTTTTGAAAAACAGACAATTATATCTGCAATCCCTGCTCCCTTCTGGCCTATGCTACAAAAGACTCTTAGGCACCTTTACACCTGGTGCCTTGAGGCACGTGAGCCCCACACCCATCTCCCCCAAGCTGGCTTTAAATGAAATCCCATCTCCCACAATTAATGGCCTCCTTTGACACGGTGCAAAGCGTGGCACCAAATCTAGAGAATGGCCCTAGTGGCAGGTCACAATCCCACACAAACAAGAGTCAAGGAGAAGTCAAAGAAAAAAATAATTCCTGATGGTGAGATGCTTCCTGCCTCCCTGTCTACACTGACCTAAATTGCAGGGTTCCAACTCACAAAAAGTCAGGCGTGGTCACCTTCCCCAGAACAAACACTATGAAGATTGCCTCACAGTCTCCTCCTGGACATCTGAGGACTCAGATAAGTTAGGGTGGGTCACTGGAGGTGGTAGTAAATTCTCCTGCCCTGATTACTCTCAAAATAATTAGTGCCTACCTAGCCTATGACTGGCTATTTTGATTCTCTTATTTTTAAGGGTAGGTGTAAGAACTACTCACTGAGTTTACAGCTGCCAGTTGGATCCCCCACGTTCCATTGTACCCCTTCCCACTGGGATATTGTGGCAGAGGTCACTTTCTTGCTAGGTAATTGTGCCCTGTCAAAATGAGTTTCATCTTGCCTGCTGCTCTTTTGAATAAGTACAACCCACACAGAGTGCTTGCATGCAGTAGACACTCGATGGGTACTGACTACGCTGGCTGGGTGGGGCACACCTGTAATCTTCGGGAAGCTGAAGCAGGAATCTGGCAAGCTTGAGGTCAGCTTGGGCAACTGAATGAAACCCTGTCTCAAAAAGAAAAAGCAGAAACAGAAGACTTGTGAAATATTACAGCTTGGTGGGCTGGACGTGCAGCTCAGTGGTTAGAATGCTTGCCAACAAGTGGAAGGCCCTGGGTTTGATTCCCCAGCACCACACAAGAGATTAGTGGGGTGTGGTGGTGCCCGCCTGTCACCCTAGCACTGAGGAAAGAGGACTGCAGTTAAGTTTGAGGCCAGCCTGGGCTGTAAAGTGAGCTTAGAATAAACCCAGACTACATCTCTGCATTCATTCATTCCCTGCACCGCAATGAATGAACAAATTAATGAATGAGTGAATACCAAGCTGGGGACACATACTCATTCTGCGGGAGGTTGTTGGAGAATGGCTTCTGAAATGACTTGTAGCATCGGAGGGGAGTGAAAAGCGAAGCTCCACCTCCTGTCAGTCAGCAGCCGCATTAGATCCTCATCGGAGCATGAGGGCAGCAGGTGAGGCTTCATTTACTGCTCATCTCCTGCTTGCTGCCCGTCTGTTCTAGCGACTCAGTCCTTCCATCCCTATTTTGTGTGGATCGTTGGAAAGCTACCTTAAATTATCTTCTACCTCCAAGGCTGCTCCTTTCTTTTTTCTTCTCTTCCTTTCTCTCTCCCTCTCCCTCTTTTTGACACAGGGTCTCTCTCTGTAGTCCAGGCTGGTCCTGAACTCACTATGTAGCCCAGGTTTTGGCCTCAAACTCAGAGCAATTCTCCTGCCTCAGCCTCCTGAATAATGGGATTGCAGGTATGGACCACCATGCCCAGTTTACAGAGATTGTTTCTAAAACAAGTGAACAATACCTTCTTGGGATCCGTGCCTGACCTCTTTAGCCCACACCAATGCTTCCCATTGGGCCAGTGAAAATATGTATCATTAGTAATATATGTTTGTTTGTTGTCTCGTGATGACTGTCAGGTAGTTGTTTAGCTTTGAAGATGTGTAGGTCCTCTTGGCACAGAGTATGAGATCCCACAGCTGGGTAGGATATAAACTGTGTACAGTAAACATTTGCCAGATAAATATCCTGTCGAGGCATAGTCCTATTCTACCTGGAGAAGATGCCAGGCTTAAAGGAAAAGGAGAATCAAGATTCATCCCAAGTGTGTGGTTTGGGAAACTTGGTGTGTGATGATGCTGTTAGTTAAGGTAGGGAATCCTGTTGGTGGAGCAGCTCTTGGGGGAAGGAGAGGTAAAGGAATTTAGCACAACAATGCATTCGATGATTCTCTTCTGGTGATTCTCAAAGAACATCAGCTGACTAAAGACCTTGAGATATGAAATTGACATGTTACCTTAAACCCCTCCCCCATCACTTCAAACTCATTCTTACCATTGGTCTTGCCACTCTGGAAACAGTTTTGGGAGTCTTGTTTCTGACTGTCTTTGGAAGGTGTGATCAAAAATCTACTTGGGTAAGATCTCTCAGCATTGCATAAAAATTAACTGGTACATGCAGGTACATGCCTGCAATCCCAGGACTTGGGAGACTGAGGCAGGAGAACTACTGAAAGTTTGAGTTCAGTCTGGGCTATGGATTGAGATCCTGTCTCAAAAAAAAAAAAAAAAAAACCCTACTGAGTTGTATACTGTAAAAGAGTAAATACGTGAAATGTAGATTATATCTCAATAATATCACACTAAAGAAAAAGAAGACGCAAGAGAGGGTACTTTATTTCCAAGACCAAGTATTCTTCCAATAACAGAGAAGCAGCGATGTGTCATTTGCCAGTGCCTCGGTCCTCAAATGCTACGTCTCCAGCAGTTTACCCGCACAGTGATATGGCGGCTAAGAAACAGACCGTCTCATTCCCCGCTTCTTTCATTCCAGGATAATTTTGGAGGGGCAAAAGGAACCTCTCTCTTTTACCAGCACGAAGAGCATCCAACTACTGGTTTCTCACATGTCTGTACCCCCGGCGTGGCATTGACATTTGTACAACAGGACAAAGGATTTGTCCAAACGTAACTCTGCATTTCTTGGGTCACCTTCAGTTCCATTTTCTGCTGTGAGATAAGCAAAGTGCCAAGAATGATTTTTTAAAATTTTTATTACTTCTTCCTGAGGGAGCGGAAGAACCGTGCGCTCAGGTCACCACGTGGGGGACAGCAGTGGCACCCAACTTTTGCTTTAATATTGCAATAATATTTTAAAAATTGCATTTTTGTGCTTGAGTATACATAAATGTATGAAGAGTGATTTGAAAATATGCTGAATGCTTAAGTTTTTATAAATATAATGAAGACACTGCTGTAAATCTCTCTCCAAATGCTCCCGGTCACCTGAAACACACACAGACATCATCCTGGCCACTTCCTGAGGCAGTTCTGCAGGTCCTCGCTGGAGTGTCTTTAGTGGTGTTATGGCTGACTGCCTTTTGGTCTTGAATAGATTTAAAATAATGATCTTTTCATCTGGTCTGGTGGCGCACACCTAAAATCCCAGCGCTCTGGAAGGCGGGGGCAGGAGAACTGCAAGTCTGAGCCTATCCTGGGCAACTTAGGAAGATCTTGTCTCAAAACACAACCCACAAAAGCTGGGGGTTAGGGCTGGGGAAGTAGCTGGATGTGAAGGGCCTGGGTTCATCCCAGTGGGAAGTCGCACAGAGCCTGATCGGGGAATAAGGCCCGTGAGGCACTTCAGGGGCCTTTGCCTTGGGTGGCACTGGCAGCCGCATTCACGGTAGTTTTGAGCACACTTCCTGAGCACACTCCGGAAAGGCGACTTCCAGACCTGACTCACAAAGTGGGAAGAACTTGGACTGGGTGTGTTCACAGCGAGAGGCATTAAGGGTCATGTGATTTTACATTTTTAATTTAACCATTCACTTATTTCGATCACCCTTCGTATAATGGAAGTCAGTTTGGAATACTGCTTTGCCTGCTGTCTGCTGCACGTGTCCCTTTCCCGGCTCTGGGTCTGCACACCTGCCGCCCCGCCCTTGCCCCAGTCGCCGAGTCACCGCCCTTCCGCCGGCCCACTGCGCAAGCTGTGAAGTCGCCAAGAGCGCGGGCGGCCGCTCTGGTGGCAGCTCCCGCCTGTGGCGGTGGCTGACGACGTCGCGCGGGATGGACGCTCGGGACTGCGAGGCGCCAGGGCCCCCCGCCTATGACAGCGTGGCTGCCTGGTGGGACATGGTCCTGAGGAACCTGCAGTGAGTACGCGGTACCCTCGCTCGTGCGCCCCGCAGAGTCCCAGGGACTCCGGCTGGCTTGTCAGGGCGAGGGAGCCGCTGGCACCTGGGGTCCTGGGCCCTTGCGGGGCCGGGGCCAGGCGCTGTGCCTGGGGGTGGAGAGACTAAGAGGACGCTAGGATCCCGCAACTGGGCCTGGGAGACTCACAGGCTTGAACTTTATAGGAATTTACAGCCTGGGGCTCCCGAAATGCAGTTCAGAAGCCCGTTCCGTTCCTGTACCAATTCTTTTATCCAATCATTTTTTCCTGGCACATAAGATGGCTTTAGATACTCCAGGAATAGTGGCAAAAATAGCATATGCTCTTGTGTAACCTTGATGGCATGTCTTAGATCAAGGGTCTGTCTGTGTTAAGTGGGAAATGATCCATAAATGAGGCCTATGTACAGCCCAGCGCAAGACTGTAATAGCAGCCCTTTGGGAGGCTGAGGCAGGAGGATCTCAAGTTCAAGACTAGCTTGAACTTGACAGTTGAATGACTTGGGGAGAGACCTTGTCTCAAAGTCAAGGTCTAGAAAGCATTTGGTAGAAGGCGACCTGTTTGCTGGTGACAAGCTAGAAAGTGGGGAGATGGGAACTCTGTTAATTTCTAATTAGGAGAAAAAAGTGTCAGAAGATTCCAGGTCTCATGAAAGATGCCCGAGGCTGGGCACAGACCAATCCCAGCTTCTGAATCCTCCTACTTCTTGGAGCTTAGTGAGTTTGGAGGAACACAAATCCGTGCAGGGCTTGCTGTGTGCACGCGTGGGGAGGGGTTCCGGACCGCTGCCTGTCCTGCCGGCTCTGTGGCGAGGGAAGAGGAGCTCAAGGGAAACACCCCATGATGTATGCCCAGTGATTACATCTTTGCACCCTCTTAATCTAGTTAATTATCTTACAAATTTTTCATCACATAGTCTTCGGTTATGGGTGTGAGAGTAAAAATGATCAGGGTCAGGAAAGAAGTAGGGGAAGTTGGGGTCTTTGACTACTCATTGAACCCTGTGTCATCCCAAGACATCATATGTTTAGACAGTGTTTAGATAACCTGTTTGAGCAGGTGCCAGCTTGATCCTGCTGCCCACGCCCTGGCCTCCCAGCAGTACTGGAAACAGGGTCAAACACCCTGCTTTTGTGGGACACACTTTGATCTTTATTTTTCATCTGATTTTATTTTGGGGATGCTGGAGATGAGACTCCAAGCCTCCAATCTATACCACATCCCCAGCTCATTTCTGATTTTGAGAAAGGTCTTTAACCTCTCTTGAATTTGAGATGCTTCTGCCTCAGCCTCCCAGATTCTGGAATTATAGGCATGTGCCATGAGGCCTGACTTGATTCATTTCCGATTGCAGTTAGAAAATTAAAAAGAGTGAAAGAATGACGCTCTTCCCTCCTCGCCTAATGCTGCCAACAGCACGGCTCCCTTCTCCGCTGTTAAAGCACGCACCTGCCTCTCCTCTCGGGCGCCGGCCTATTTTTGGAGCTTGGCCCTGTGCTAGCCACAGCGCCATGCAGAAGCGCATCCAGTGCTACGTGGTCCCCGTGTCTGGGGCTGGGCCTGCAGGGGAAGAGGCGCTGGTAATGGGAAACCTAGCAGAGAAGAGTTAAGGGCCAAACGGAAGCCCCTATTAGAACCAGCGGAAAGGCAGAAAGCGGTGATCCCAAGGCGAGATCTCGGGAGCTCCGACGAGAGTGGGCGTGAGGGAGAAGGGAGATCTGGTTGTGCGGGTGGAACCGGGTGATCGGCGCGCAGACTGCATGCCCTGGCTGTCTTCATATTTGGAATACGCTGGGCTGGTGGCGCAGGCAAGTTAGTGACCTGGTGAGACCCTGTCTCAAAATTTCAAATAAAAATGGCCAGGGACTTGGTGGACAGCAGTACACACAGACGCAGGAATAGCTGTCTAGACTGGGGAGACCAAGCTTGGGCCCCCAAAGCCGGCTTGAGGACACCTAGGCGCGGGACAATGCGCCGTCAGCCTCGGGGGTTGGAGCTCCGGGTGCTGCGTGGTCGCAGCTGTCGCTGATCCGAGGCGGAGTGCGCCACACCAGAGCACCAAGGTGGCTATTTGATGTGGCTGCCGGCGGGGCGTCCAGCCGAACCTGCCTCCCCGGCTCCGATAAAGCCGATTAGCAGCGGGTGACTGCTGATCCCCTCCCGAGCCCCCGGCGCGTCACCCCGTCCGGCTCCCCGCTCCCCCGCGGCGCTGCTCACAGACAGGGCGGGGGCTATTCGGGAGGAGGCGCCCGGCTGATTCCCCTCGCCGGCCGCTGCTCCCCCCACGCCGCCCTTCAAAGGCTCGCTCGGCGGGGGGCGGGGGGGCTGCCTACCTTCAAAAGCCAGTGTAGATCTGGCAGCGACAGCGACGTGAGCGGGGCGTGCTGGCGGCGGACGACGACACAAGCCGGGGCGGGGGTTGCCTCGATCCGTGGCTCCAGCAGCTTCTGATTTCTTATTCTATAACTAGAAGGTCTCGCCCTTCCCGCTGCCGTCGTGGGGGCTGGTTTAAGTGATTAGGAGTCAGTCACCTTCGTTTCCTTCTGGCTGATTTTGTGGGACGGGAGCCGTAACTTCTTGCGGCGCTGCTGGAAACCCTTCTGAGATGCGTGCTCTGTTCCCTCGTCCTGCAGCCATCAACGCTTGAGGCAGAATTAATTTTTCAGGGCTCTTCCTTGGATGACTTTGTTACCACAAGCCTCCTGGAAACGCAGGAACTGGACGGGGAAGGAAGGTGGGGTGGGGGGGACCCATGAGAGGGCCCAGGTGCCTAAGACAGGGTCTCCCAGGGCAGCATTTTTCTAGAGGTCAGCTTTGCTCTTGGGGTTCACTTTGTTTACACTGATGACAAGACTGCAGGGCAGTGACAACCCTGAGAATCTTCACCCTGACTCTGGGGTCAGGCAAACCCGGGGATGTGTGTGGCCCCTTTGTTAGGTTGGAACCTTGGGGAAGATTCCTTTCAGGCACCTGCAAAAGCATCGGAAATACTGGTTAGGTTCTAAAATGCTTACAGACTAGCAGGAAAATCAGGGCAAGAGAAAAATATTTCCCAGCTGACCAGTCTCACAATTTGATTATATTAAGCAACCTTAACATTGACCTGTCACAACTAGGGAAAAAGGTTTGTTTAACAAATGATTATGGACAGAAAGTGGCAGCAGCAGATGATGCTATTGACCTCTTGTAACCCTTAACCGCAGGGGGCACCTTTTTAAAAATTTTTATTTTGAGACAGGATCTCACTAAGTTCTCAAGTTGCCAGGCTGGGCTTGAATTTGTGATTCTCCTGCCTCAGCTTCCCAGAGTGCTGGGATTTTAGGCCCGTACCACTGGGCCTGGCTTGGAGGCACTCTTAACCTCCATTTGAGATGTGGTTCAACACAGGTGGCACCAGTGACCTTCATGGACAGATCATCACTTGGTTGTTGATGGCTTGGGCTTGGGGGTGGGGGCTGCATCACAGGAAACAACAGAGTAGGTAAGATGCACCTGGCCCCATCCTAGGCCCCATGTGGGGCCCTGGGCCTGCCCCACTCCCCACCCTGCTCCTCACAAGCCTTCTTCAAGAATGTTGCCTCAGATGTGTGGGCTTCTGCTATTGGCTCATTTCGTTAGAGCCTTAGATAGTAATAATGCCACTGGACACATATAGCACTGAGTGGAGATAGAATTTAAGACATGGCAACTGTGAAGCTGAGTCTTGTTTACTGATGGCTTTGGGGTGTAATCTTGGCCTTCCACAGGGCTGCATTAAGAGAAGTCAAGCCCAATGACATAAACTCAGCACTCTGGGAGGCTGAGGCAGGAAGACTGTAACTTTAAGCCCAGCATGTGCAATTTAACAACTTAGGGAGACCCTGTCTCAAAATGAAACATAAAAATGGGTTGGGGATGTAGCTCAGTGTAAAAGTCCTGGGCTCGATATCCAGTACAAATATACTCAAACCCAAACCCAAATCACAAAACAAATCCCAACAGAACAAACAGAAAATACAACAAACAAATAAAACAAACCCAGGAAGACGGGCCTGACTCTGGTGCATCCATTGTCCTGTTCTTCCTGTCCCTGTCCCACCCTGGCCTTTTGAGGGGCTCTCTTGCTGGCTGGGGGTTCTCTTGACTTCCTTGCCTGGTTGCCCCTCGGTGCCCGGTTTAGAGAATTACATGCAGTGGTCTAAAGGATTTTGCTCAAATGCCAAGTTCCCTGGAATTCCTGCTGTCACTCCCTAAAATATGATCTGAACCTTGAGAGAAGAAACAACCAACCACGTGAACCAAGACGAAATGTGAGCTGATTCTGGAAACCCAGATCGCTCCCATGTGTCTTACAGTTTGATGCCCCACTCCTGTTCCATGCTCGGGAGAAAAATCGCAGCTCTGTACCACAGCTTTACCAGTAAATCGCTGAAAGATCACATTTTCCCTCCTCTGGTGGACATGCTGATTTATCTTAATTTTTGTGAGTATCTACCTCCCATTCATTTTGTTCTAGAAAGTGTCTCCCTAAATAAAGAACCCATTGCCCTTACACTTGTGACACAATGAGAAGATTTGTTGGTCCTAATGTTGTGACGAGACTTAACTGGTGTGAAACCTACTCAGCACTGATTTTGGAGGTCAGAGGGGATGCCCTTCTGGGAGCGGGGAAGGACGCATGCCATGGGCCTGGGGGTACTCAGGAACTGTGCCTTCCTAAGTGCCACCTGTTCTCCCTGCTTTTCCCTTCTTCTACCAGCAGAAAAAAGAGGGGAAGGAGGAGGAGGATGGGCAGGAGGAGATTAATTTTCCATTTTTCCCTGAGTGCTGCGTTAGCTGGTGTCCTGACACACTCCCAGGTGTAGGCTGATCCTGGCTGGGTCTTGCTTTGTGGTTCATAATTAGGTTTGACTATAGTCCCAGCATATGCATGGTTTCCTTCCAGGCCCCCTTTCTAGGACTCGGCCTGCTCTGCTTTTAACTTGGCCAAGAGCGAGGACTAGATAAGCTCTCTGACTGTGTTTATATAATGGTGTTATTTTAAAATTGATCTTTAGGTTTTACTTTTTGCAATTTTTCAGTGGGCTAGTCCTGGTAGCTGGGACTTAGGGAATGTGATGTTTGCCGGGAGGTAAGTGGCTTGCAGCTTAGATACCTGTTTGCCTCCTGAGGCCAAGTCTCTTCTCAGTTGTGATGAAAGGTCATGGCGTTTGAGTCCCGGTGACATGGGGGTGATCATGATTTCTGCTTTCCAGTCAATGCCCCATTTCTTGTGGATCTAAAGAAACCAGAGTTGAAGATTGCTCACACCGTGAACTTCTACCTCAGTCCTGAACCTGGGGTGCTGCTGGGGATCTGGTGAGTGCACTGAGGGGACACACTGGTGGGAGGGGGGATACTTCCTGCGGTAAGGGCAGAGGGGTCACGGGGTAACATCTGCTTGTGCTGAGGTTGGTGCTCCCTGGGAAACCTGGAGTCTTCCATTCTCCATTCCCTTATGATGAAATCTGAGTGACTTGGTTTTGCTTTCCAGGAATTTCGCTTTGAAGTGTGAAATCTCTAAGGTGTTGTCCTTGGCTGTGGCCCTTCCCACTTCTCTTCCCCTGTTCTGTACCACCCTTGCCATTTCCTTCTGCTCCCGATACACCTGTCCCCTGGCATGCCAAGCCACCTCCTCCCAGGTGCTCTGTTCCTCTGTCATTTCCGTCTGCCTCACCTTCTGAGCTCGCTTTACCTGGTGGTTTTCAGGACCCTAGCAACCCTCCTGTGTCAGGTGTGTGCACTGTGTTTATACCTCTGGACATTTCTTCCCATTGAAATTCAAGGAATGTTGGTGTGATTATTTGGTTAATGTCTGGCTTACTTAGCAGACCAGAGCTTCCATGGGTGACAGACTTTGGTGGTGGTTTTTATTGATTAGCACACTAGGTGTGATTAAAAAATATAGTGGATATTTGAATTAAAATTTTTACAGTAATAGACACATCATCATTACCCTTCTTCAAAATACTTCTTGTTTTGAACACACTTATCCCATTGTTCTTATTATTTTCTGAAGTGGCTCTGGAAGTCCTCTTCCAGGAGTGTTTTCAGTTGTGGATGCCTTGATGTTCCAAATCACTTTGAAGTATTTACCTTTCATGGTAATTTTGACTTTGAGGAAGAGCCCAAAGTCACATGGTGCCAGATCTGGTGAGTGGGGATGGACTAGAACACACTGTCACGTGTCCACAAGCCTGCCTTCCTGTTGGTGGCACTTGGCAGCAGCATTCACTATGGTTTTTGATTCTACCTTGTAAAGACACTCATGAAAGAAGATATCTGGACCTGCTTCCAAAGACGGCAAGAATGATGGAATAAGTGTGTTCAAAGTGAGGGCAAGGATTCCAAGGGGTATTAATAGCAGTATGTCTTTTACTGTAACAAATTTTTAAAATTTAAATATTCACCTTACAGTTTGATCACCCCTTGTAATTTTTTTCGGCATAAAGTGGCATTTAACAGATATTTGTCCAATGAAACCACGAGCATTCTGCTGTCTTTTACTGTGACGCTGTGCTCCACATTTTCTTGTGTGTTTCCACTGCTTGCTCTTGGCTGCTAAGATTCCAGGGCCCTGTTCCATAGCTCATCTCTGTGAGTTTCAACTTCTGATTCTTGAATGTTTTAGGGACCAGGGTGGCTGCACACAGCTTCTTCCTTATCTGTAGGTAACAGTTCAGTAATAGTGTTGGAATTTAAAGGAATTTTGACACTTTGCTTTTGCTCCACGGGTCCTTGGCTTGACAAGGCATCTGTGCCCCCCATGACTAGCTCATTGGAGGAGTGGTGCCTATTTCTCAATGCAGACGTCCTCCTGGGGACATTGGTAGACTCTCTGCCCCTTAATAATCAACAGAACTGATGATTTGTCATCTCTTGGCTAGTTCTGTAAGTCCCTTGTGACATGATGTGTCGTCACCATCAGCTTAACATGATAAGGAACGTGGAGTTCACAGGTGCTTAAAGTCACAGGGTTACTTGGTTTCTTGAGTAGGATAAATTGGTTTCACATTGAAGCTCTTTTCTCCTCTTTCTCTTTAAATTCTTTCCAACTTGCGTTGTTGGCCACACCACCGGCAGATGGTGTTTTCATTAGCTTTCTGTGGTGGGCACAAAAGACCCGACACACACAACTTAAAGGAGAAAGGTTTATTTTGGCTTACATCTTGGAGGTTCCGTAGGTGGCTGGCTCTGAGGCAGGAGCATCATGGCGAAAGTGTGTGGCCAATGAAGGCTGCTCAACTTATAGCATCTGGGAAGCAGGGAGCAGGAGAAGAGCCAGAGAGAGAACGAGAGAGAGAGAGAGAGAGAGAGAGAGAGAGAGAGAGAGAGAGAGAGAGAGAGAGAGAACAGGAATGGAGAGGAAAGGAGAGGTAAAGAGAGGAGAGGGACTGAGGACTGAGGCCAACATACAGCCTTCAAAGGCACGCCTCTCCAGAGCCATCAACTCCAGTCAGGTCCCGTCTCCCAACACACATTCAGCTGCAAGCTCAAGACTAGATGAACCTACCAATGGGTGCAGCATCCCCATGATTGAATCAGCTTCCAAAACCCCCCTTCTTAGCACATAAGTTTTTGGGGACAGTCTTAATTCAAACCATAACAGATGGCAATTCATTAAGCTTTACTCGTCCCCACCTTTTTTTTTTTTTGATGTTTTAATGGCTACACCTAAGCACTACCGTCTTGAAAGCTCACAAAAGTCAGAAAAACTAAGCAGCAAATAGCTTAATAGAGGGGGCTTACCTCTGTGCATGGGGTGGGGGCCCAGCACAGTCATAGTTTTCAATATAAAATAATTTGTAGTATTAGATTCTTATTTTTACCTTGTGTGCCTATTACTTAGATAAAACATTGAAAAACATATATATAAAATTATGTGTATATATATATATATATGTATATACACACACATATCATACACACACACACACACACACACACACACACACACACACACACACACACGGGGAGAGTTTCAGCCCTTGGCAAAGATGGACAGCTGTCTGTACACATCTGTGAAACCCTCCCTGCTTTGCAGGCACACGGTCCCCAGCAACAGGGCAGAAGATGCCAAAGGGAAGGACCGTTGCTGGTATGAAGAGGCCCTTCAGGACGGGAATCCAATCATTGTGTATCTTCATGGCAACTCCCAGAACAGGTAGGTGCCTCAGCTTGATGCTTGGAACACAGGGAAGTGGCAGGGGAGGGGAGGCGGGACTCTGCTTCCAGCTCTGTCGCTGTCCCTTCATGTGTTTCTATTTTTTTTTGTTGTTGTTGAAATCCGAATGTGTCCTAGCAAAAGATTTCTCTTAGAAAGATGGTTCTATGTGTAGAACAGTATGGATTCTTGTCTGAGAGAGAGAAAAGGATAATTCTTCCAAAACCTGGAAAGATACTGATTTCAAAAAAGGTGGTGGCTCCTTTACTCCCTAGGAATACCCAAAAGGGTGGGTAGAATCCAAACAGAGTCACTTTTGGTCAGAGCTCTAACCATGAAGGAAGACAGAAAGCCAGAAAGCCATGCATGGCATTTGAAGGAGGGGATCTGTCTTAGTTCCATTTTCATTGCTGTGACTCATGAACCGACTTCCACAAATTCGGGGAGGAAAAGCTTATTTTAGCTCACAGTTTCAAAAGGTCACAGTCCACTCAGGGGCAGCCCACAGTGGTGGAAGCACATGGCAGAGGCAGAGGTGGAGGTGGATGCTCGTGACATTGCTAGCAGGAAGCCAAGCAAGGCAAGTTGAGTCTAGTCTCATAAGGAAGGCAGGGAGCTGCTGGTACATCCTTCTAGGCCTGTCCCGTGATCCGCCCTGCTAGGTCCAGCCTCAGTGTCCCACCCCTTCAGATGGGGAGGGTGTGGTAAGCCCCCACCACACACCTGCCATCCAGTCTACGTCCCTGCAGTCCAGGCCCCAATCTCTCAACAGCATATGGTTCCATAGACAACCATCACATCCAAATACATGAGACTTGGGAGACATTCCACATCCAAACCACAGCAAGATCTCATGCGTTAATACCTTACAATAAAAGCCAATTACAAGGATTCAGCACCCCAGGCTCATACAATGGCCACTGCCGTCTTACACACACACACACACACACACACACACACACACACACACACACACACAACTTATGCAGGACATTTGCCCATCAATTGTGTGCTCAGCCTCAGGTGGGTGCCAGCCTTGTAAGTACCTTGTGGTCAAGGACTGTTTTTTCAACACAACTATAGAACCTCCTCCTTTTGCCTGTAGGAACTTCAATCTCTGAATATGCACATAGCATCCTATGGCATGGGTATTCCCATGAGATCTCCCCTAGCCCCAGACCTTTTCCAGATATTCTCTGGAGACTGACTGTTATTTCCAGTAACTACTGGTGCTTGGGAAGGACAGGCATGCCCTTAGGGGGCACAGAAGGAGGGCTTCCACATCCTTGGTCTTTTCAGAAGACTGTCCGGGACAGTCTTTCATTTAGCATTGACTCTGGTTCAATAGCACAGCTCCTAAGGGAAATCCCTAGAATTCTTAACACAGGTACTAGGGGCCATCTGATGAATTCTTGTCTAGAGTGACATGCCTCAGCCCACTGTCTGTGGTCGCCACCTTGTGCTGTCATGAAGATAGTCTCCCAGAGGCCTGACCGCCTGGAAATATGCTGTCAGAGCCTTTCCTGGGCCTGTGTAGTTAGTCACCCTGGGTGATGGTCATCGGCCAGGACTGCTCCTCAGCCTGGGGGTGGGGCCAGTCTGGTCTGTGGCCCACTGGTCTTGCCGTGTCTCTGGAGGAACACACATAAGAAGTCACAAGCTCTGGAGTTTGCCTTGGGGCTCGTTTGCCTAGGTCTCCTTTTCTCTGTGTCTTTTTTCATCAGGTAATGATGGCTTTCTCAAGAAAGCTTGCCTTTTCTCAAGCTTTCTTGATGTGTCCATTTGACAGTCAGCATTTTTCATTTCTGTGAAATTCAACAGTTTTCAATCTCATTTAACATTGTTCTTGTAGTGTAAACTTGGACTCAGTCATGCCCACGCCTCTGTGTAAGTCTGTAGCTGTCCTCAGTTGTCCACATTTGCTAGCTCCCGGCCCAGTCCCACCACACTCTGGTTGTCTACCCAGGAGCCTCAAGAGTCAGCAGTACTTAGCTGAGAGCACTGGATGCTGAGTACTTTGTACTCAAATGGGGGGGGGGCGCAGGGGGAGCTTTGAGGGTCCATCAAAAACAGAGGTTCTGGACTTGAGGTCTGTGGCAGCCCCAGAAGGCACACGAACCTCCTCCCCCAAATGATAATGTGGGCACATCCTTTGTTTTTCCTAGGAAAGGGTTTTGTAGTTTTAACTAGCTGGTCAAAGGGTTCTACTGACTGATGTTTAAGAAACTTGGCTCCACAGCAAACTTCAAATGGTTTTTAAGAATATTCTGTCTTTTGCATCAGTCTAGACTTTACTTTGCTAATATAAGAGAAGCCAATGAGATCACTTCAAGGACAGGCTTTGCACATCCAGGAGGCTGAGTCTGCCTCCTTCACTTCATTTTGCACTAATGGCTGTGTGGACAGGGTACAGGCACATTTTAATTTAGGGTTTTTTGTCTGTTTGGTACTGACAATTGAACCAGGGCCATCCCACTGAACGAAAGCCCATTTTTATGGTTTTTTTTTTTTTTTTTGAGACAGGGTCTTGCTAAGTTGCTAAGTTGCCTAGGTTGGGTTTAAACTTTTGATCCTCTTGCCTCAGCTTCCCAAAGTGCTGGGATGACAGGCCTACGCCACAGGCAGCTGGTTTACAGGCAAATATTTGTATGATTTGACGTCATCATCCCTCGGTATGCAAAGCTACTTTCGGGATCTTACATTTTCTTTAACTTCTAAAAGTATTCCCAGAGGTAGATTTTGCTATGTAGACGTGAGAGGAGATGGATTATCAGTTGTTCATACAGTGTTCTGACTGAGCAGCTCAGGGGAGGGGATGGGGGGATGGGAGGAGCCTCTGGCCCTGTGGGATGCGTGTAGCCCATGGAATCATTTGGCCTTGTCCAGCAGGACTTGAAATTTAATACATCTAAGAGGTATTTTTTTTCCTAGTAACATAAATTTACATCCACATTGATGATTTTGTATGGCCCACAATGATGTCAAAAACGTCGAAATGGCTCTTGGTAGAAAAGATCTTACCCACCCCTGCTCTGTCAAGACCCAGGCATCCAGGACCCCAGTACAGGATGCAGCAGCTGTGGGGAACCGCCAGTCATTCCCAGACATACACAAGCCAGCTGTGTCACTGAGAAACAGTTTCCTTTCTCTTATTTTTATTTTTCTAATCTAAAAAGTAAAGGCATGAGATTAGATGCTGCCAGCGTGAGCCTGTTTTCATTGGATATGTCAATCTAGTTCTTAATTCTTGTTTTTTTTTTTTTCCTTTTTAACATTCTGTACAGGGCTGCTTCTCACAGACTTCACATGGTGAAGGTATGTCTGAAGAGACCTCATGTAGCTTGTTTCAGTGAACCCTATTACTTCCAGTCTGGGCTACACCCACAAGATCTCCCTCGGCTCCTCAGCATGGCGATCTGAGAGGTCCCCAGGGAACTGTCAGAGTGGGTCCTGGCATCTGGGGCCAAAGTTTCCTGAGTAGACTTCTCTTCGTATCATCAATGCTTCCATGAAATGACTGCCCTCCTCTCAAAGAAAGCTGAAGCATTTTTTTTTCTTCTCCAGCCCTGGGAATCGAACCCAGAGTCTTCACAGTGAACTCCATCCCCAGCCTATTTTTTATTTTTATTTTGAGACAGGGTCTCACTAAGTTGCTAAGTTGCTTAGGCTGGGCTTGGTCTTGCTGTTCTCCTGCTTCAGTCTCCTGGACAGCTGGGATTACAGGTCTGTGACATTACTCCTGGCAGCACTTTGATTTTCACGTTTTATTTTTCCTAAGGGCTGGAGAATAAGTGAAGAGGGGATCTTAAGTGGGGAAACTGGCGTTCTTCTTAACTTGTTAGAGGCACAGATAGGACAAAGTCACAGATCATCTGCTTTGCAAAGTCATGCACACCCTGGCTTCCCCTCAAAGGCCTGTGGAGAGTGGCCTGCTGGCTACAGTTGGCTGTCCTCACTCCCTCCTGCATGGCTACATTTCCTGGGACAGCCCCAGTGTTTCTGAGTAGGAGGAAGATAGCCGGCTCTCTCCTTCACCATCGCTGCCTCAGAACAGGTCGGGCGGGCTGCCTCCAATGCTGTGCCACTCTCGGGTTGGATAATCTGGGTGGCTTCGCCACGTCTGACCCTGGGAGTTGGCTCTTTTCTCACATGAGGAGGCCTTGGTTTTTGCCTGATAAAACAGTACGGTGGGGCCATAAACCTTCACAGCTTTGCCTTCCACCCACCCTTGACTCTCTGCTCTCCCTGCTTGGGGCAGAAGGTAGAGCCACAAGGGATTATGGGTCCCCCCAACCCTGTTCTGTCAAGATTGACCAAAAGTGTGTTCTTGTTTGGGATGTGGTGAGGCTCCTGATGTCCACATGAATGGGGATCTTTCCCTTCCACTCAAAAGTAGTTTCCAGAAAGCAGAGTTTTGGGTATGAAGAACAGTCAGCTTGTCCATAGGGCAGCAGAATGGGTGGGAAGGACAGTGGCTGGTGTGGGGAGACTTTCCTCAGATGCTAAGTGGTATGTCACAATGGTCCCATGGGACTAGCTTTCCTGAGCCCTTCTGTCCCTCATTTGCATAGGGGAATTCTTTTAAAAAAATAAATCTGTAGTAAATTCTATATCCTCCCTCTTTCCTTTCCTTCCTCCTTTTCTCTCTTCCTTTTCTCTTCCATAATCCTGCTATTTTTCACTTCCCCTGGTCTTTATTTCTGTCATTCTGTAAAATTTTTGTCACTGTACTTATTTTCTCTCTCTCTCTCTCTCTCTCTCTCTCTCTCTCTCTCTCTCTCTCTCTTGAGGCAGAGTTCTGTAGAGCTCTGTAGTCCATGTTGATCCTGAACTTACTATGTAGCCCAGGCTGCCCTAGGACTCATGGAAATCCTCCTGCCTCAGTCTCCCATGTGCTGGGATTACAGATGTACGCCAACATGCCCAGCTATGATGTGGTATTGGAGTATCAAACCCAGGGCCTTGTGCTTCCTGAGCAAGTGCTCTAATCACTGAGCTATACCCCTCAGATCCCTAAATTTACCTTAAATAGTTGCTATAAAAGCTTTAAGCATTATTTTCCTTTTGTCTGTTCCTTAGGAATAAGTTCTTAGGGGCAGAATTTGTTGCTGTTCTTCATGAGTTGTGTAGTCAAGGGTTCCTCTGACATAGGGTGCCACAGACACATTGCAAACACTCCCATTTCCCTGGGTGCTTGGATGCCATGTGTGCAGAAGAGTTTTTGGTTAAAGGCTTCACTTACTTTCTCATTGTTCACTTCGTACCTGCAGGAGCATCATGGGGTTTAGCTGTCCACATCTGCACTAGGAAGAAGCTAGGATTTGGACAGGGGCTCACCCAGATGTTGATTTTCCCTTGGTTTTGTCTCTAACCGATGGGGTGCCTCGGAGCAAGTCACTTAACTTCTCCAGTGCCCTGTTTGTTTTGTTTTGCTTTTGTGGTACTAAGAGAAGAGCCATGACAGAGAGAAAGCTTCACTGTGTAAGCGCTTAAAAATGATCTAACTCTCACCACAGAGCTCTATGGTAGACAGTCTCCTCATTTTAAACTTAAATGTCGTAAGTGCCTGTACAGTAACATTGTGTCCCGTGTGTCTCCTCTCTTTGTGACTGTACTTTATTTCATGTAAGATTTTATAGTTTTTCCTCTTTACCTACAAGGGGCTTGGCCAATGGGTTTCTACAGCTGCATGATCTCTTTATTTTTGGCTCAACTTAACTCTTTCTCTGATTACACGAGTACTTTTGATTGCCGCTACTACAACTCTGTGCAGTTTTTATTCCAAAGGCAGTTTCCTTCCTTCCTTCTTTCCTGCCTCTTCCTTTGTTCTTTCTTTAGAGTTGGAACTCAGACTGAGGAACTCTCTCATACTAGCCAAGTGCTCTGTCACTGAGCCACACCCTAGCTCAAGAGAACTCTTAAAACAATTTATTCGAGCCAGGCCAAGTGGTGCATGCCTGTTATCCTAGCACTTTGGGAAGCTGAGGCAGGAGGATCACAAATTTGAGCCTAGCCTGAGTAGCTTAGATGAAACCCTACCTCAAAATAAGAGGTAAAAAATGCTCTGGGGATGTCGTGAAGGCCCTGGGCGCAGTCACCAGTATATATGACATTATTGACAGTTTCTTTAGTAACCCATCCATGTAATCCTCCAACAGTCCTGAAGGTAACATAAGATTTCATTTTGCAGAATCATATTTTTACTTAAATGTGAAATAATTTCCCCAAGATCACACAGCTGTTGAGTGGCAGGGCCGTGGTGCAACCTAGGCCACCTGCCCTGCCCTGCCTGGCTGTTTCCCACCTCCCCACCATGTCCCATCTCTTCTGTGTGAAGTGGAACACCAGATTTCATCCCTATCCTCACCTACTATACCAACACACCTTGGGACTCAGCCAGGAGGAGCCTTTTATGTGTACGTCCCTTAATTTATTTAAGGTGAAAACAGCACTTTTGTCGCCTAGGTGCTGAGTGATGGTGGCTTCCACGTCTTGTCTGTTGACTACAGAGGTAGGTATGAAGACAGAAGATTTCTCTGGAATCTGGAAGTGTCTGATGGCCCGTCGCTTTGGAGGTAGTGACACTGCATTTGCCTCTTCCTGCTCCCAGGGTTCGGGGACTCTACCGGGAAGCCCACAGAGGAGGGACTGACCATGGATGCTACTTACGTTTATGAGTGGACCAAAGCGAGAAGTGGAAACACCCCTGTATGCCTGTGGGGCCACTCCCTGGGAACAGGGTGAGGTGAGGGTGTGTCCTGGGGTGGGGGGAACCTGGGGCTACAGTGTCATACCAAAGGCAGCAGCAGCAGTGGAAGGGGTACTGAGAGAGGAGATGGGGCACCCTCTCTGGTCTTCCACACTCCTGAAGTGCCTTGAGACTTTTCTGTCTCAGCTTGCTTACTGGTGAAACAGCAGAGAGTCCCTTCAGCTCTGTGATTATCTGTGACTCTTGAATTCTCCTTGTGTGTGTGGTACTGGGAGTTGAACCCAGGTTCTTCACACTGGGCTACATCCCTCAGCCCTCCTTTTTTTTCCTTTAAAATTTTTTAAAAAATATTTTTCATCTTTTTGTTTTGAGATAGGGTCTCCCTAAGTCGTTAAATTGCCCAGGTGGAGTTTGCATTGCAATCCTCCTGCCTCAGCCTCCCAGAGTGCTGGGATTACAGGCTCTCCTTGAAAGCTTGTAAAGAAAAGCGTCCTTAGTTTAGGGTCTGCGGAACTCCCCGAAAGCCTGGGCATTGTGGTGTGTCTCTGTGGACAGCCTTGCTCTGGATGGCGTGTTTTGTACTGTTGACTCTAAGCTATGGCTTCCCCTGTACACTAAGTGTCATTGTCTTACAGAGTCGCCACAAACGCTGCCAGAGTATTGGAAGAGAAAGGTAACAGCGGCCGCTCCAGTACGGTCATGGGTCATGTCTCGGGTTGAGCTGGGCACACAACAGCGGTCAAGGATGCCGCGTACACTTGGATGGTGCACATAACTGTCCTGGCATTGGACCGTTCCTAGCAATGTGACAGACTTTCTTTTTTTCTCTCCTCCCTTTAAATATATAAAATGATAGCTGCTTTCCCAGGTTTAACATTGAAAATAACGAAAGAGTTAAAATTACCTTCAAAGGAAGCTTCTTTGTGAAGAGACATTAAATTATAGAAAAGGAAAATTATATATATATATATATATATATATATATATATATATATATATATTTTTTTTTTTTTTTTGAGACAGGGTGTCAGTCTGTAGTCCAAGCTGATCCTGAACTCACTGTCTAGCTCAGGTTGGCCTTGAAATACATGACAATCCTCCTGTGTGCTGAGATTACAGATGTGTGCCACTATGCCTGGCTTCTGCGGTGCTGGGGAATTGAACTACAAAATAGTATGTTTTGAACTAAAAGGCAACACTTGCCTTGTGTTGCAATGTTACAGAATACTTATGTCAGTGTTTCTCAAATAACCCAAACTCACTTGTATCAGAATCTATTAAGTGTACTCATCTAAAATGAAGTTTTCCTGGAGAGTGGATGGCTGGACATATTAGAATCTCTATGAATAGGGCCTGGCCATCTTTCTTCCCAAGATCTAAAAGTAGAATTTACTTCAAATATAAAGATGTTGGATAAATAAAAATATTTGTTATTCTAATGATATACAATTTAAAAAATTCCAAGTTGGGTCTGGTGGCATGAGCTTGTAATCTCAGCACTCCAGGAGGCTGGGCAGGAGGATCTCAAGTTTGAGACCAGTCTGGGCAATTCAGTGATTTATTGAGACCCTGTCTCAAAATCAAAAATAAAAATGGGCAAGAGCTGTAACTCAGTATGATGGCCTTGAGTTTGATCACCCCGAGTACCACTAAAAAAAAAAAAAAAATCCAAAACCCAGGATCTACTTTAATTTTTTTTTTTCAATTTTTTTGTATATGTGTGTGTTGCTAGGGATTGAACCCAGGGCCTCATGAATACTAGGCATGTGTTCTACCAGTGAGTTAGATCCCAGCTTTTTTTGCTTTAATTTTGTATGTCTAGTAATTTTAAATTAAGTGCTAGCAATTGTTTGTGGAAAATCATAGAGATGGCTTAAAGCTTAGAGTAATGTCATCTTCTTCTAGAAAGAAGGTACTGTTCTCCTGAAGGGCAGTTATGGTAGGAATAGGTCACCTTACCTACATGGACACCGAGCTGATCTGTTGCTGGGCCTCAGTCTTTGTGACCGCTGGCTCCTTTCTAGGGTCTGGTCCTTCAAGGTCACAGCCAATGTCAGATCCCTCTGTCTGATTCTCAAGTTGTGTTTTTTCTTACTGTGTGAGAGAACAAAGATTCTGTTGAGTTTTTCCCTCCCTCTCTCCCTTCCTTTCTTCCCTCTTCACTTATTATTTTTTTTTTTTTTTGCGCCGAAATATATCCCAGCCCTTTTAGTTTTTTTTCTTTTTAAGTTTTCAGATATGGTCTTGCCAGGTTGCCCAGTTGGGATTCAAATTTTGATCCTTCCACCTCTGCCTCCCAAGTGCTGAGACTACCTGCATGTACTGCCATGCTTGGCTTTTAGTTGCTAAACCTGCCTCTCGCCACCAGCTGAAGTCTCTTAGGCTTTTCTCACTGGGCATGGTCTCTGAGAACTCTCATGAGCAACTGTGCTCATATGTCTTCAAACACACAAGGAGTGATCACAAAAATGGTGAAACCTTAAAGTTAAAAAAACATTATAGTAAAAGACATATTGTCCTAATCCCCCTATAAATACCTCCTCTTCAAACACGTGTTCCTGTGCCTGCCACTTCCTGAGGCAATTCTTAAAGTCCTCTTTAATGTCTCTATTTTCATTATTGTGGCTGCCTCCCTGTCCTGAAGCCTTTCAAAATGTCTGCCTTCCGTGGTCATTTTGAGTCTGGGAATGAGCCAGAGGTCTTAC
The DNA here is from genome assembly GCA_004027205.1 of Ctenodactylus gundi. Lineage (NCBI taxonomy): Eukaryota > Metazoa > Chordata > Mammalia > Rodentia > Ctenodactylidae > Ctenodactylus > Ctenodactylus gundi. The sequence continues at coordinate 756,943 of PVKB01000428.1, forward strand.
CGTGCCAGATCTGTTGAATCAGATGTGTGAGGCCACACTGTCAAGTGCCCATGAGCCTGTCTTTCTGTTGGATGGCAGATAGCAGGGGTGTTCACCATACTTTTTGATCACATCTCATGAAGACACTCACCAAAGAGGACTCTGGAGCTGCTTCAGAAAGTGGCAAGAACAAAGTGGGATATGCGTGTTCACTGCGAGGGGGCACACTGAGAAGGACTGGTGGCAAAGTGCCTTTTATATAATATGTTTTTAACAATTTAAACATTCACATGTAGTTTTATTCCTCTTACATGTATACAGGCACGGATGCACCTAAATATATATGAGAGTGCGTGCACACACCCTGACCCCATGTCCACTTCCTGATTGGCTCCATTGCTGACCAGGACGCAAATCAGCTTCTGGCACATTCTTCATAATAGATGCACAGAGCACTCTGCCTCCCTGTGGTTCTCTGCTTTCTTAAATTACCCAAATTTTGAAAATCTCCTTCTGGTCTTAGAAGAAGCAGCAAGTGACATAACTATCACGTGCGTAGACCTCTCGGGGTGGGGGAGGCAACTTGCCACAAAGGAGCATCCCCAACCCTGTCCGCGTCCCCAAGCTGTGACACATGAGCGTGGCGTGGGCCTGAGCTCGCTTGTGAACGCGCTTTGCCTGGGTTCTCAATGGGGCCGTCCCCGTACGAGACCTGGCAGACCCCTTATTAAGGAAGAGGGCATTTGAACAGAGAATTACTAATGTCTTCTCTGTTATGATTTTCAAGGACATCCAGTCGGTGCCATTATTTTGGAAGCGCCATTTACCAACATGTGGTTTGTAACCATCAACTACCCCTTGTTAAAGGTGAGTTTTTTGCTACAAGTATCAAGTTAGAAGACATCCCTACACACCTGCCCATTGGGTTTTTTTTTTTTTAATTTATTTTTTTGAGACAAGGTCTCATTCTGTAGCCCAGGTGTAGCCCAGGCTGGTCCTGAACTCAAGATGGAGCCCAGGCTGGCCTTGGACTTGCAGCAATCCTCTGGCCTCAGCCTCCCAAGTGCTCGGATTACAGGCATGTGTCACCACGCCCAGTTTATGTGGTGCTGGGGAATTGAACTCGGGTACTTACCTATTGGTGTAGCGCTTGGTAGGCAAGCACTTTAACCTCTGAGCCATTCCTCCAGCCCTCCTCCTCCAGTCCTCCTCCTCCACCCCACCATTTATTAACCACTACCTTTCCTTAACTAGTTTTAGGCATTCCTCAGGTATTCTAACCTGAGTAAAAGTTTATTTAACCCATTTTATTTATTTATTTATTTATTTATTTTTGAGACAGGGTTTTGCTCTGTACTCCAAGCTGGTCTTGGATTCACTTTGTAGCCCTGGCTGGCCTGGAATTCAGAGCAATCCTCCTGCATGAACCTCTCAAGTGTTGGGATTGGAGGCATGTAACACCATACCTGGCTTATGTGGTGCTGGGGAATTGAACTTAGGGCCTGGAGCTTTTCAAGCAAGTGCTTTAGCCACTGAGCTATACCTTCAGCCTGGCCAGTTAGGGGGCATTATGGCTTTTGGACTCAGTTTTTGGGTCTAACCTTCTTTCTAAAACATAGACCTCACTAGTGCTGGAAGAATTGTACAGTGGTTAGAGCTCTTGTCTGGCAAGTATAAGGCTCTGAGTTTGATTCCCCAGTACCACATGAGCTGGGTTGTGGTAGTAAGTGCCTGTAATTCCAGCACTTGGGAAACTGAGGTAGGAGGATTGCTGTGAGTTCAAGGGCAGCCTAGGCTACACAGTGAGTTCAGGAATCAGCCTGGACTACAGAGTGAGACCTTGCCTCAAAAGAAAAGCAAGCAACACCCCAGCCCCCCCCCCCCAAAAAAAAAAAAAAAACAAAAAAACTCTCTCACTGTTCTGGTCTGTCTCTGACACCTTCAGGAAAGGGTTATTTTTGTTTTGGTTTTTAATATTTTGTCCAGTGTTCTACTTGCCTTGGCAAAAGATTTGGTCTGTAGCAATTCTTCTGTCATGAGAAGAGGAAACTTTCC